>CAMTDV010000025.1:19933969-20422281 GCA_947069175.1 Scalesia atractyloides
TCAAGGTCACATGCGAAAGCTCCTCAAGTTTCTTTTTGTTAGATATGATATCTTTCAGAAACTTGGCATACTTAGGCATTTGAGTAAGTGCCTCGACAAATGGTAAATTTATATGAAGTTGCTTAAAAAGCTCAAGTAAATTACCATAGTGTTCTTCCATCTTCTGCTTCTTCAACCTCCCCGGATATGGAATGGGAAGGACATACTCTCTAACTGGCTCCTTGGGTCGTGCTGTACTTGCTAGGACTCGCCTCTATTGTACCTCACTCGGAGACTCCATCTCAATCTCCTCATCAACCTCATCATCAGTCGGCTTTGGTGAAGCAGCCGAAGTGATGGGCTCAGCGGTCTTGCCGCTTCTCAACGTGATGGCCTTTGCAGTAGCATTCGGATTAGGTTCCGTATTGCTTGGAAGGCCCCCCTGTTGTCTCTCAGACAACATCTTGGCAATCTGGCCAACTTGGTTCTCAATGGTCTGCATGGAAGCCTTTTGGCTTCTCAACTCACTCTCGTGCCTCGCGAAACGACCGTCATAATCCTTGTAACGCTTCTCATTCTCGGACTTTATGGAATTCTGGCCGGCTATGAGCTGACTGAACATGTCTTGCACACTAGGCTCGCTAGTGTGAGATGTCGGCTGAGGTCGAGGCTGACCATACGCTCCTGGAGCTGTGGGACGTGGAGCAAATCCGAGTGGATGCAGAGTAGACGCATCTGGCCTCCAACTGAAATTTGGGTGATTCTTCCACCCCGGATTATAAGTATTGCTGTAGGGATTATTCTGAGGACGGTATTGGTTTCCCATGAAATCTACATGCTCGTGTGACATCTCTCCCGTCTGAAAATCTCCTACATGATATGCTCCCCCACTCGAAGAACCACTCGAGTGCATTTCCAACACCCGATCAAATTTCGAAGATAAGGCATCCATATGTGCTGTCATGGCAGTAAAGTCGTCCACGTGATGAACTCCCTGTCGAGAACTCTTCCCTCTCGGCGGCTGATGTGTACGATTCTTCACGGCGCATTTCTCTAAAATCTCAAATGCCTCAGTGGCATTTTTCGTGCCGATGTCTCCGCCCGAATATGTATCGACCATCATCTGCCCCGGACCATCTAAACCATGGTAGAATATCTGACATTGTTGCCACTTGGCCAACCCGTGGTGTGGAACCTTTCGCATAAGCTCTTTAAACCGCTCCCATGCCTCGTAAACAGACTCATCCTCATCCTGATGAAGGTTGAGAATCTTGGTTCTCAACCGAACAGTTTTCTCTGGAGGGAAATATTTCTGGAGGAACTTCTCAGCTAATTGATTCCATGTAGTGATAGATCCAGCTGGAAGTGAGAGAAGCCACTCTTTGGCTCCATCACGTAAAGAAAACGGAAAGAGCCGAAGGCGTATCGCATCCGGTGATGCGTCACGAATCGTGAACGTGGCACAAACCTCTAGAAAACCCGCAATATGGACACTAGGATCCTCGTGATCCTTGCCATAAAACTGCACTGCATTCTGCAACATCGATATGATGCCAGATTTGATCTCGAAATTATTATTAGTCGTCGGTGCATTGATGCTCCCAGGTAAACCCTCAAGTGACGGTTTTCCTATCTCGTTTAAGATCCTTGTTTCCTCCTCGTCCGTCATTTCTACACGAACCTCGTAGAACGTGTCGTCTCCCCTCGCGTCTACCTCGATCGTAGCGGCTACCATGCGGGACCGCCCCGCAGTCTCCGGCAAAGATTGCGCTCCGGCTCCGATGAAGGCTCAACGATTTCATCAACGGGGGTTGAGGACATACACGACCTGTAGGGAAAAAGAAGGAGTACAATGCACTATATAAACAAAAATAAATAAACAACTAGCAAATAATCATTTTTTTCTTTTCAAATAATCATGCAAAAACAAATAAAATCAAGTAGACAAAAACTTTATACACTTTTCACAATGGCTAAATAAGTAACTCGAACCGTTCTCAAGAAGACCGCATCCCCGGCAACGGCGCCAAAAACTTGATGTGTGTGAATTATATATATTTTTAATTGGGTTTTTCTTCACACAGATTTAGTTTTTAAAAGGGCTTTTCACCTAAAAACTATTATTTGAAGCTCACTTGCTTAGTTAATGTTAACCTTTAAACAAGAGTTATTTGTTTGTCAAAACTCCTAACTCTACAAGTTTGGGAAAATTACCATGAATAACATAACAATCACCCTAACTTGCTTTCAAATAAGTAGCACTATCATCATGTTCTTGACAAAAACCACAAGCATGGTCATGCTAGATAACAATCTTGGCCAAAAATCATCAATCTAACACAAACACAACTATAGAATTCAAGTAAACATTTTTATGATTTTTCCAAATCTAAATGCAAGAATCCCTACATATGTTCAAATCATCATTCAAGCCATGTTAACAATTACCATTCCTAGTTTCATGTTGTGAATCATACTAACAAGTTGCTAAGATTCAATAATCATAATCTTTACATGGGCTTTCTAACACAACATGTAAATACTTAGACCAAACATTCAAGAAACTTTAAGCATGTATAAGAACTCCAAGAACAAGATTCAAGCACTACTATGAAGATTAACAAAAACGATCACCACATCAACTTCCATGATTATCACATATTCATAAGCTTCAACTAGTTTAGACAACACCAAATGTTTAGCCTACAAGGCTCAGGGTAACCAAATCAAACATACAAAGACAATAATTGTTCATAATGTAAGAAGTTTCTAACCAAGATTAAAGACAAGTAAATGGTAATTTGAGTGGATCTCTAAGTGTAATACTCCTCTTCAAGGCTTCCTCTTGACTCCTACAAGCTTCCAAGGCAGATTCTTGAGAGAAATCTTCACCAAAATGCTCCAACTCCCCTCCAAATAAGCTCAAGTCACGTATTTATGCTACTGGGAGTTTGGCACGACCATGCCACCTTTTGGTACGGTCGTGCTTGGTAAGTGTCAGGAGGCATTTCTCGAGTGTTGACTTGTTTGTTAGCCATTTTGGGAAAAATCTCGCTCAAACGTTCCTGAGGCGCACGACCATGCCAAATAGTGGCACGGTCGTGCTTCCCGACAAAATGTACGACGATGACTAAAATGATCCCGACAACAAACTGATCTGTGACTGACTTGGGGGAGCACGGTCGTGCGTGGGGTCTGGCACGGTCGTGCCAATCTTCAGATCTTCAAAGATGCGTTGAAATGGTAGTGCTGAAGTGGTTTGGCACGGTCGTGCCATATCTGGCAGTTTGCGGGAATTGTCCGTTTTTGCTCATTTTTGCTCCAAAAGCCTCCGTTTCAACACCGGGCCGAAGCCCGGACCTGTATTTTCACAAACAACTCAAATGAGTACCAAAATCAATGAAATACATCGAGTTATCGTGTAAACGGGGTATATTTGACGTTTAAAAGATGTATAAATTCTTATACATCATATGTATTGTAAATAAATATATTAATGTATGAACATTTATCTTAATTTTAAAAATATAAAGGTAAAATTGTATTCGATATTAACACTAACATATAATATATCGAATACATAAAATGTTTGATTATGTTATAAAAACCAAAGGTATAAATGAGTTGAGCTTGTCTGACATATGTAAAATTGTATTCAATATTAACACTAACTTTCTCTCTCCACATGCAAGACATATGTCAATTCCTTATCATTTTAAAACGTCCATAACTTTTTCATACAATGTTATTTTTCACAAAAGAATCACCATAATAACGAACATTTTTATCTTTAATATGAGTATGATATTTCTATATAAAAATAAAATAAAATTTTCATTTTTACTAGGTTTCTATACATTCTATCAAAAGTTCTGGTCATTGTGTACTTCAAGTGTCTTTTGGTCATTACGTTTTTTACTAGGGTTTCTATACATTGTGCTATTGTCAGAACATATAACACAATGTTATTCTGGATTTTTTTCATTGTGTTTTTATTATCAGGACCTATAATATAGTGTAGGGTAAATTACACTTTTCGTCCTTTATGTTTGTATCGAATTGTAGTGGATAGCCTTTAACTTCAATAATTACAGTCTCAATCCTTTATTTGTAAAACTTATTATACTCTACGCCCTTTAGTATTAACAAGGTTAATATTTTAATTTAAGGCTGATCATGGGTAATTTTGTAATTTCACCCATTTATTTAAAATTACATTTATAAAATAAACAAGAAAATATAGTGTATTTATAACCAAAATAGTCTCTCTCTCTCTCTCACACACACACACACTTCCCTTTTCTGTCTCTGTAAACCCACCCACTATACCTAAGCCTCACCACCACCACAACTCTGACCCATTCAGCTACCACACTGACCACCACTTTGGCGACGGCTTAAACGCCTCACTACCACCATTCCGGCCACCACCCCCTTCACCAGTACCACTCCGGCAACCGACACTGGAACCACCCTCACCGTTTTGATCGGAACTCTTCAACCCATGATAACCTCCTTCAGATGTGAAACCCTCACAGATCTCGATAATCGATTCACATATCTAAGTGCTCAATGAGTTAAGTGCTCAGTGAGTTAATTTCATAACTTTCTAAACCCCTGTAACCTAAACGCCTATGTGCGAATGAGATGAAACAAGTGGTGGGTGCGTTTAATGGTTATTATCAGATATGGAACGCTAGTGGATAATGGTGGTGGGATCCATAGGTACGTCTTTGTTGCAACTGGATTAAAGGTTTGGTCCATACGTTTCATTGTAGTGAGATTATTGGTTTTTGGAATTTTGATTGGAGATTGGTGCAACTATATTGATTTATTTAAGATTGTTATTTAAATTTGATTTATTTGAGGTTGTTATTTAAATTTGACTTTTGTTACTCCAAGTATATTGTGGTTTGATATTCCATGGAATGTTACAAATTCAATAAATTAATCTTTAAAAAAAATTCAATTATAATTATATGAGTGATTGAAGACCCAGATATGGGTTTGATTTGGGTGGTTCCATTTATCTTTAAGGGATGTGAGTGACGGTGAAAATCTTTGCCGATTTTTGATCTGTGATGATGGAGGTTGGTTGAAGAGAGATGAAGAGGAGAGAGATGGCGGAGACAAGAGATTGGGTTTTATGTGTAAACAAATGAGTAAATTACCAATCTACCCTCATGTGATCAAACTTGACTTAAAATATTAACCTGGTTAGTGCTAAATGACGTAGAGTGTAATAAGTTTTACAAACAAAGGATTGTGACTATAATTATTGAAGTTAAAGGCTATCCACTGCAATCCGATACAAACATAAAGGACGAAAAGTGTAATTTACCCTATAGTATATAACATAATGAAGATGAGTTTTCTTTACATTGTGTTAAATGTTCTGGTCATTATGGTTAACTATGTTTTGGTTATTACGTTTTTTACTAGGGTTTCTATACATAGTGTTATTATCAGAACCTATAACATTTAACACCCTATCACGTTTTGATCAAAAAGACGCATCGGAATACGTACCGTAAAATTTCTTTCTTTATAAATATTCTTTCATACTTGGAAACCTTTCTAAAACGACTTCTTTAGAAAAATTACATCATTCATCTTTCATTTTGTGAATCATATATAACATACTAATACAAATTACGTGAGACTAATTCCGCACAATCCATCTCTCTCTAACTCGGTCTTCAATCACCTGTCCTTCATGATGATGATCCATAATTCTGTACAACTTGCACTCACCGCATACATTTGCATCATTAGTACACGTTATATATATATATATATATATAAGATTCATAATTATAGGGTCTCGTCTCATTCTACTCTCATATACACTCCATTCAATTATCCTTCTGAATTCCCGCATTTCATCTCGGTATCTAATCTTTAGTGAGTCAACAATAATGTACCTGCACTTCATTTCATTCTCAAAGGAAACCCGGTTAACATCGTTAATACTCATGTATATTAACTCCATAAATACCTACAAGTTACATATGAGAGTTCACACATTCAAATAGCCATGGCTTAGTAGTGCGCATACATCTTATCTAATCCAATTATAATAAATTCTACTTCATACACTTACCCCTCTATCCGAACTCTTACTTATAATTTACATTCTTACATGTTTAAGTGAACAAGTCTTAGTACATACTATTATACATATAAGTCTTGTAAATATCAACCTACGTGCACACTCATTTCTATTCATGCTTACTTATAAGTTCCATCTACTGGAATGCAATTAAATCTATACATACATACATGCCCACATACTTATTTTGTTCCCATGCATACTCGCTTACACGCCCCGTTCTTACTCGTACCTCATAAATGTTTTTTAATGACTTTCGGGTACGTTTCAGGATCTTAAAGATGAGTTCAATACTCAACCATACTTCACAAAACCATTTGGTAAGGTTGAGGTACATTATGGAAGTATAATGGGGCTTGGAATGGATTCACGGGGTCCGAAATCTAAGAAAAACGAAGGAAACAACTTTGCTGGTGGAAACTCCATCGTAACCTACGGCAACCACCGTAGCTTATGGTGGCCAGGAAGTCCATACGGCCTGGAATTACTGTCTTACGGTGGAAGAATATGGCTTCACCACCTATCGTAGCTTACGGTGGCTACCGTAAGCTATAGTAGAGCCCAGTTCCAACCACTTTTGTTCTCTTTTTACTTTCGTAAACGACCGTTAGGTCCCCGAACTTCTTTCTTCTCCGTTTTTTCATGCTTCCATGACGTAAATTAACCATATTCAAGTCCCCAAATCCTTCTACTACTTAAACGTAAGATCAATCGACTATTACATCGCACTAAGCTACTTTCCCTGTTTTAACCCGTTTGATCCCACCATACACTTTCCGTTACTTTTAAACTATAAACAACTTACTACAACATTCCTTCTCATATACTTACATTTCTTAACCATTTTTACATGATACTTAACCCTTTATACGACACACTTTATTTATGTACTAAGAAGTGAGGTTCCGGAATTCACTTACCTTAAGCGTCCGTATTCGTGCTTGTCTCCTTGTTTCCTCTTGACCCGTTAGCTTTCCATGCTGGTGTGGTTCCTACCCTTTCATGTCATCATGCCCATAATAATGTTAGTAATCATGCTCATTCATATTAACATACATCTTCTAACCCTTATCCACATTGACTCTCACTAACACGCATACGACATGAATTATCAACCACATTGTTCAATATCTTCGAAATCCAAATTCGTTATCACACATAACACATAATTGGTCTAACATATATCTTATGACTCTAAATTCTTACTTTTGTGTCAAAATGCCTAACCATGCTATTAATACTTGGTTGACTTTCAGAAAGTCAACCTTCTAGCATATAACTTCCAACTTTTGATCACAAGTTCATGTTGATATGGTAGACCATAACAATGTCATCATATTCATTTCATACATGATCACTTAGTTACATACACAATATACACATAATCAATTTACACATACTTTCATATGCTAATGCTTTCATTATCCCACATTTGACAACCACATACAAGGTTAGTCTATTTAACATAATCACAACATCATCCTTCACTTGTAAGGTCATATGATATATATTTAGTACACTTTCACTTCTTAATCGCAATCAAGTAGCTAATAAAACACATGGCGAGCATCCTCCGTTCAAGCACAATGACAAGTCCCTAATGCACAATCTTGACCAAAACATACATTCAACCCGAATTCTTGTGCGAGCTCCATACGACGCCCATTCTTCAAATTAGTTTACTACTAATTACATCATTCTCATGCAATCTCACATTCTAGCTTCACTTAGACATTTCATCATATACTTGGTGTGCATACCACTTTCTAAGCATAATGTACAAGTATTTTAAGCATGTTCTCCCCGATTCATTTCATGAACATCACATTCAAGCAAAACCATATAATCATCAATTCTACATCAAGTTTTTCTATCACAATTTATCATATAACACCTTATGCATCACAAAATAAAATATAACATCTACATGGTCATCATGATCATCATCTTCACACTCATGCAATGGGTTTCAATGTTGCAGAAGTCGGATTAGGCGGCCGATTAATCGCCGCCTAGGCGGTAATCGGTGAGCCATCACCTAAAAAGTTGCAAATCAGTTAAAAAAATCGGTACTGGTCAAAGACGGTCAAAATCGGACCTAGTCGGAGAAAATCGGAAGAAATCGGACCTTAGTCTTCTTCTCCGGCGACCTTTCTCTTCTTCTCCGGCGACGACGACCTTAGTCTTTATCTCCGACGACTTTACTCTTCTTCTACGGTGACCTTACTCTTCTTTTCCAGCAGAATATATTTATTGTTTATGAAAAAGCTCCACTCATTTACTTGAGTTATTGTTAATTTGTTATTAAATGGCATTTAATACATATAGATATAGACTGTCTCGAGAAACAAAATGGGTTTGTTTTATTCTTTGAATGATATTTATTGTCTGCCATAGAAGCTAGACGGTTAGTTATAATGTTTTTTAATTTAAATATATGTTAATTTTTGAATTTCTAAGTATGTGTTTAAGTTTAATTGGTTATGTTTAAACTATATTATTTGAAACATGAGGTATTTATGTGAATTTTGAAGTATTATTTTTATATTATTGTGTGTATATATATAAATTCGAAAAATTACATATAAAAATCTCATTCCTATTAATCCTTAGGCGGTACCTCACCGCCCGACTAGCGTCTAGCGCCTTCTACAACATTGATGGGTTTCATTCCAAATCATCCAAATAACTAGACTTTAACCATGATTCAACTTCAACATGATAGCATTAACAAATATTCATCTAATTTCAACCAAATTCACGGATTCATCCTAACCCACTTCACGGGTAGTCATCAAATCAGAAATTTCAACTCACCTTGTGTTAAGAACATTTAGATGATGGAGAATTTGTGTTCATGCATGAAATCCACCTTCCAATTGCTTGTCAATTTGCAGAAATGTGAAGTGTGTGTGTTTTCTCCTTCCTCTCTCTCTCAACCTCGATACATACACAACACACACACCTACACATTTTTATTCTTAATATTTACTTTCCAATTATTCACTTTTGGTCCCTCTTGTTTAGATTACATGACCCCTTTGGGTCTTAACTTATTTCCAACCTTTTACTTCCACTAAACTAGCCAAATTTACTAACTTGGTTAGTTATTTCATGAAATGACACTAGCAAAGATCATATTTCATAAACGTTACATTTTGGGGTGTTACATGACACAATGTTATTTTTGTTATGTCCATTGTGTTTTTATTATTATGAGAATCTATAATAAAATGTATGACACAATGATGATGTGTTTTCTATACATTGTGTTTAATTTTCCGATCATTATGTTTTTCAACTTGATTTTGGTCATTACGTTTTTTACTAGGGTTTCCACACATTGTGTTATTATTAGAAATAACACGATGTTATTTTGAGTTCTATCCATTGTGTATTTATTATCAGAATCTATAACACAATGTATGACACAATAAAGATGGTGTTATATTTGGGTTTTGTATACATTGTGTAATAAGTTTTGATTATTGTGTTTTTCAACTGAGTGAGTTTTCTATACATTGGGTTATAAGTTCTGGTCATTGTGTTTAGTCTGTCATCTATGGCGTTTTAGTTTATTTGTCCGATGTGCTTTTTGTTCTGCTATCCATTGTGTTTAATCTACTGTCTTTTGTGTTTAATATGTTGTTCATTGTGTTTTTAGTTTTTTGTCCATTGTTTTTTGTTTGTTGTTCATTGTTTTTTTTATCTGATATCAGTTGTGTTTTTAGTCTACTTTTTATTGTGTTTTTAGTTTACTTCACATTGTGTTTTACGTTATGCCCATTGTGTTTTACATAATTGGGTTTCAATTTTTTTTCAAAAAGTATAACGATAGAGTACTCATATTAATGATAAAAACGCTCGATTTTATGATATATATTTAAAAAACAAATGCCATGTAAAAAGTTACGGTGGATGGCATATGACTTGCATATGCACAGTGGCGGATCCAGGAATTTTTCCAAGGGGTTCACTTTTTAAATGTTCTAATATCATATGTCCGGACATAAAAAAATTACGGGTCAGCTCAATGGTTTGGGTCGGGTAAGATTCCCCACATAAGATAAATACGATACAATAATAAATATATGATACAATAATGAAAAAAATCGCCATGATAAATTTAAAAACATGTAACATAAATAAGATAGTCTTTACGAATAAAAAAGCATACCTATAGTTGTTCCCTACGATGTTTCATCTTTCGAAAACGTTGCATTACATTCCTGATCGGAACTTGTTGTAAGAACTCCCTTTCAATGTAGTAAATACAAGAATCGTTCCTCCATCTATCACCCATCCTATTACGCAATTCCGTCTTTACATGCTTTATTGAAGATTGAAGAGATTGAAGATGATGTATCAACATTTGATGGTTGTCTTTGGAAAAAACTTGAAATTCCCCTTTGCATACTACCTAAATATCAACCAACAAGTTTCAAAAGATTGCAAATTTACATCAAAAATTGAGAGAACAACTCGCAAACTACATCAAAATAATAGAGTTTTAATATTAAGAATTCAAACAATATCCAATATCCAAACAACCAGGTCAATTTGCAAACGCCCAAACTTCATGCTCCCAAAACCATCCATATAAAGGCCAATAGCAAATATGAAAAAGATTGAAGAACAGTAACACATTATAACTGCTATGCACTTATAATGTTTTTGAGATGTACTCTATAAATCTATAATTTCACAGAAAAATTAATGTTAGAAGCTAGCAATCCCGTTAAATTTCAAGTACAAACAATGTATTGCTCCAGACACATCCAATTTCAAGTACAAATTAGATCTAATTTCACATTAATAGGGTTTAAATTACTAAACGAACCTGAATTATTAAGAGACTAGAGAGTGATTGAGTGAGACTGAGGAGGCTGGAGGGGTTGCGTGGAGGCTGAAATGACTCTGGCGTCCGGCGAGGGCTGTGGCACGGCAGCGATGGTGGCTGGAGAGTGGAGACAAGGCTGAAGACGGTGACTGTGGAGGGTGTTTTCAGTTTATGTCGTGTTAAGAAAGGAGCAAGTAAAACCCTAGATCTAACTTGATTTTGAATTAAAAAGAAAAAAACACTAAAAAAATAAAAATAAAAAAGGGCCAAAATAACAGGGGAAAACAGGTTGAAAGAGACTCGAACACGAAAACTCAGATTAAAAAGCGCGTATAATCACAACTACACCATTCTAAAAATCTTTTTATAAGGTTCCTCTATCAAATATAAAGGGATTTTTTTTATTTTTGTATATAGCTTAACACTATAAATAACGATCCAAACGGGTTTTCGAGAACCCTAAAGAAGTGTAGATCCTCCTGCATATGCATATTTCTAGGCATTGAATTAATGTGCATATTGTACACTTATTAATTGTGACTTCTTATCCTTATTTAATTTAGGCTTTATAGAATATTTAAACCAAATTATTCTTGTCATAATTTAAGATAAAATATTAATGATTATGTAACATTTAATATATTAGATCAAAGTTCTATAAGCAAAAGTCCGCTTAAACTCGCGAGTCAAGTTCGATATGTAAAGTTCGAACTCAATTAATATAAGCTCGGTATTGACTAAATTTAATCTTTACACAAGCCAATCTTAAATATTCACTAGGACTTGTTACATTTTAACTAGTAACAAAAAACAAACGAAAGGTGGAAGTGTTTCTCTTAGCCATCCAACAAAGTTCGTTCGTTATTTAATAAGATAAATATTAATTAGACAACGACTATGATAATAACATAGTTTCATTTTCAAAAGACACAAAAACACGTTTAAAAATTATGATAAAATTATCAAAAATCATTTAAAATTATGATAACATTTTTCAAAATTCTACGCGATCATATAAAAATAAAAATGTAGTTTTTATTTTGGGTAAATTACATTTTTCGTCCTTTATGTTTGTACCGGATTACAACGGATAGTCTTTAACTTCAAATTACAGTCACAATCCTTTATTTGCAAAATCCATTACACTCTACGTCTTTTAGTACTAACAAGGTTAAAATTTTCAGTTAAGTTTATTCACTTAGAAGTATATTGGTCAATTTCATGTTTTTATTTAAATGTTTAATAAAATATATTAAAACAACTAAACCCCTCTCCCTCTCCTCTCTCTCTAGCCAACCCCTACCATAAACCTGCAAAAATGACGCCAAATCCCAAAAACAGTATCATGAACACTCCCTCTTAAAACCATCACCATGACCATCTGTCCCCAAATCCTCACCAGAACTCACCTCCACGACCACCTTAGACGGCGACCAATCCGCACAACCATCACCATCACCATGACGTTCCCTCACCGGGACGTAACCGTCACCGGAGAAACCGATTCTGACTCACCGGCGCCACCGCGAACAACCTGACTCCACGGCGACGTAACCGAGGTAACCGCTGTCTAAAAATTATGGCTAACGTCACCAGATTGAACGTTTGTGGCAGCCATAGGGTTTTATTGCAATAAATTGATGTATCAGACTCAAATTCAATCTGTTTCAAACAAATTAGGGTTTCTAAGTCGATAACCTGATCGGCGATAGCGTTACTGTAAGATCAAAAAATAAACACTCCCTCTTCCTTTGCTCCTACATCGTATTTCCGACGAAACTTCAGGAGAATAACACAGATCCGACGGAAGTCGGAGAGACCGACGGACAGGAATCAAGCCGTCGGGTGAGCTAGGGTTTAGTTGTTTCAACCGGTTGGATTGACGAAGAGGAGCACTACTACAATCAGCCTTAACATATTTCCTCCTCGGTGATTTAACTGGAGTTGTCATCGATCGCAGCTCGGATATAGTCTTTTGTAGGCCTAAAGAAGCCAATCGAGCATGTGATTTGGATCAAATTCAGTAACATTGAAGTAATAGATGAATCGTGTGTGTTAGGTTTTTGTTTTGGCCGGTGGGTGTGGCCGGAGTGGTGGCGGCAGGATGTGGTGGTGGTGGGTGGCAGGATGAGGTGGTGGTGGCAAGATGTAGTGTTAGGGTTTTAGGGTTAGAAAAATTAGGAAAGATGTAATTTTTTTGGTTTTATTTATTAAATATTTAAATAAAAACATAAATTAACCAAAATACGCTTAAGTGAATAAACTTTACTGAAAAATTTAAGCTGGTTAGTACTAAAAAGTTGCAATCCGGTACAAATATAAAGGACAAAAAAGTGTAATTTATCCTTTTAATTTCTTGCATAGATCGGTTTGTTGATGGATCCCTTGACACATAACACAAGCTAACCATCTTCGTAAACAAAATAATATATTTGGTAGAAGAGTGATTTTTTTAATGTAATTTCAATTATTTAAGTATGTAGTTCTCAATGACTTATGCTTCTTTAATTTAGATAATTTTGACTAAAGCTGCAAACTTGAAGATACTTGAAGTTTAATAGGTATGTACAAATTCTTAAATACAATTTTTTTACGATAAAAAATTGGATTTTTATTTTATTTGTATTATAAATATATTTTTTACAATTAAAGTGATAAAAAATTTATACTTTTGGTACATAGTGTTGTTGCAAATCTTATGCTAAGCACCTTTCTTTGACTTTATTCATAACTTCATTCATGCCGTTGGCTTTCTTAGGAATGGAATGGGTCGGTATGATTAATTCCATACCCATGGCTTATTACCTGTCGAGTGTCAGGATACCTATTGGGATTTTCATGTATTACATATTACTTTCCTTTATAATTTTGTATTTTAAAAATCTATATAGCATATTAAATTATAATAAATAACTACCTATCTTCATCACCATTAATATTTAATATATTTAAAAATATATGTATATTATAATATTAACCTCAAAAAATAATTTTTCATTTCATAAGATACAAATATGAATAATGTAATCAAAATATATATATTTCAAATAAAAGTTTATTTTTTAAAGGATAAAGCTACAAGAATGAAGCAGCGCTAACCAATAGGAACATCTAAAAGTTTTTGGGTATATATTTCAGGTAAATGGATATATAGTTTCAAGTTCGGGTCGGGTATCATGTAATCTAATACCCGTTCCATACCGTGAAATATTTTTTTTCATACCCATACCAGGCCCAATACTCGTCAAGTATCGAGTAACCCGTTCCAAATGCTTCGATTTTTGGGTATGCCAATCGATCTCATATATTTTTACCATCCCTAGGCTTTCTAAATAGCAATCTTTGGGTTGTATTTTAAATAACTGATATAAAACTTGAAGATGCTTCGACTTTTACAAGTATTTACAAATTTTTATTTCTAAAAGTCTCATTTATTTTTATTACATCTTAAGTATAAATTTTTCAATGGGTCAAGTTGCATACTACATATTGCTTAATGCAACTATCATTTTACAACAAATTAAGTTTTATGGGTCAAATTTGCGGCTACCATTCTACAGCAAATTTTGTTCTAGATTGCATTTAATAAAAAAGAATAGATTATATAATTTTTTTTACATATTATATATGAAATCAATGTTTTTTTATTTTTATTACAACATTTTTTTTATTCTTTTTCCCATTTTTTTAAGTTTAGATATGTAACACTCTAACCCGTTTGATCTGATATTTTAATAAAAACGCAGATAATTAGGTACCATATTTTTTTAACCTAAAACATAGAACTTATACGTCTAGGTTAACAGATAATCCCAACGAACTGACATAACGGGCTATACTCTTAATTACACTTAAGAACATTAAGGTTTTAAACTTGAACTTTGTTGAGCATGGTCATGCTTCATCCTTCTCATGATTATTTCCAAAAGATCGCAGTTTCAGAGTGTTCGGTTCTTAGCATGCTTGGTCATCCTTCCTTCCGGTTCCAGTCTAGAAAAAACCTATCATAAACACTAAAACCCATTAGTGTTTAAGTTAAACAGTTAACACAGGTAAAAACGACGAAAGAAAACAACTTTTTGCTGAAACAAGGTGATCACGCATTGCGCGACGGGCAACCCTTTATTCCCTATTACTCAACCGACCTGTTAAGAGGCATTTCGCACTCTAAAACATGTCTCCCACTTTATTACCAACATACTAATTATTTCCATCAACCACAACTCGATTATGGTTGTTTACATTAGACAAACCTTATCTTTTTCATTAACTTCTTCTGGTATAGCGTTTTAACCAAACGACCCATTGGTAGGCATTAAGCCAAAAGGCCTACGCCTCCACTTTTACGCTACCTGAATCTTTATCCAAATTATAAAAATCATTTTTATTCTACCTTTAAGGGTAGTTTTATCCGATTCATCATCTGGGAGCATTTTAGTCAACTTTAGCTCTTTTTGCAACCGAGGGACCTTAAAATGTTTAGATTAAAATAGTGGGCACTTGAACTCGTTATAAAATTATCAAACATTTTTATGACAACCACTTCTTTATTGACAAAACATCAGCATGAACCGCATCGAATATTTCATAAAAATGTATAAAAATATCAAACATTATTTATGTTGTTAAACAAATTCTGGCCAAATACCGTGTCAGAACTCGATGGTTAAGATCTCGAAATAATTTCTGCAAGTAGCAGAACTGTTGCTGTCATCAACTAATTTATTGACAAAACATCTGCGAAAACCACGTCAAACAACTTTAGAAAAATCTATAAAAATTACCAAACATCCTTTATGTTGTTAAACAACTTCTGTCCGAATATCGTGTCAAAATTCATGATTAAGATCTCGAAATAATTTCTGCAAGTAGCGGAACTATTGCTGTCAACAACTAATTTATTGACAAAACATCCGCAAAAACCATGTAACATCCGTCAAAAACCGGGTTAACCAAACCCGCTTCGTTTATTAACCGAATATCCAGTTAAAATTTTCATTGCATATTTATGAGTTATTTTAATTTTAAACAATACATAATTAATAAACAATTTAGAATTTAAAAACTATAATTGATAAAAAGTGAAAATAAAATAAATAAAAAAAGAAACCGGCTGCCGGGTTTCGAACCCGGGTCAGCCGGATGAAATCTCAAGACCTAACTCACACCCACTTAACCACTCCGCCACTTGACCCATTTGTGTTATATAATGAAACAAATAACATTTATAATAAAACTCGAATTCAAACCCAGTGAATCAGCGCGCCTATTTCGCAGTCGCCGGAAATCCTGACGACTTCGCCAATCATTGACGGTTTCTATTGACTTAACGGATGTATTAATCTCAACGTCGGTTATAACCGATGTCTAATCCCGTGACATCAGTCATAACCGCCGGAGAAAAGCTGACCAACGAATCAAGACAGAAATCGGACCAAATTAATCGAAAGTCTTTCCTATAAATACACACCCAAGTCTCTGGAAATCTTTTCGCTCAAAATCGCACCATTTCTCGAATCAATTTCACTCGCCGGAAATATTCTGCCATCACCGGACTTTCGCCGGAAAACCGAGACTCACATCAACACGGTAAATATCTCGACTCTTTCTGTTTCAATCCATTGTTAGACTATTACTAACATCAATCCATCACCCAGAATCAATCCCAGACGACGTTGCCGAATATTCTGCTTTCGCCGGAAAACTTCTGGAATTTCCAGAATCACGCTGTGAATCGGTATAATCACCTAAACCTTCTGTTAATCATTGTTTAGTAACTCAATTTCACATCTAATCAATCAAAACTGTTAATCGATCCGAACAGATGGAGTTCACAAAACAGAGCCGACGATCCTTGCCGGAGTTCTGAGAAAGACATCTGTTCGGTACATTCATTTCCAAAACTCTCTCTATTTCATCGCATTACAATCGCTTATAAAGTTCGTTAATTGAATTTAACAAGAAACAGTTGAATAATCGTTTTCTGTGTTTTGAACGAAGAAGATGAATTCGAACTAATGTATAAGTGAAATTAAAACAAGATAATAAACCGGGTTAGACACACAGTCCAGCGGTGGACTGTGTGCAAACACACAGCAAATGTCTCGAGTTCGATCCCTATCACGACCCTATCCTCGGAAATAAAAATGTTTTTTTTTTAAACCGAACCGGGTTAACTCACTGTAAGATGTTAAGTATAATAAAAATCAGTATATTAACCAGGTTAGACACACAGTCCAGCGGTGGACTGTGTGCAACACTAAACCACAGGTCCTGGGTTCGAGACCTGTTGACGGCACCGGTTCGATATAATTAAAATCTTTTTAAAATAAATGAATTCTGATTAAATTAAATAGTGTATAAATATAATTAAAAACAGAAATATTTCGGGTTAGACACGTAGCTCAGTTGGTAGAGCTGCGTGCACGCGTACGAGAGGTCACGGGTTCGAGTCTCACCCAGCGCATACTTACACAAGACCGAACCGGTCAACAGTCAAAGTCAACATTTTTTCTATATTTTTATTTATTTATTTTATTTAAATATCAATTAAAAATACTTAAAAATAACATTTTTAAAGTTAGAAAGAGACCTTAAACTCATAAAAATAAACCTGAAAATCCAATTAAAATTGTTAATAAAATCCACTTATTTACCGTACCTTTTTGTTATTATCTAGGTTAGTTATTCCGCGTCGATCAACACTCCAAACTCGTGCGCATTCAACATCATCAAACGAACGCACCTAATGTGAGTGAATTCTTACAAATTCCCCTTTTTATTCATGTTTTGGGGTGTATCATGTGTCGCTTAAACTAATTCGTTTATTCAAACTCGTGCTATACCATATTATGATCTAAACTTAGAATGTAAATATTGTTTGTTGTTATGTATTACATATTGTCAAGTTGTATGCAAATTATTTGTTAGGCCCATCAGTTCCTCGTGGGAGACGAGTTGAACAACGCGTGCCTTAAAACTCATTCATTAGGCCCATCAGTTCGTAGAACAACCGTGCCTCAAAACTCATTCATTAGGCCCATCAATTCCTCGTGGGAGACAAGTTGAACAACACGTGCCTCAAAACAATCTATTGTTGTATGTGTGTGTAATATTTAATATTAAGTGTTTTGTGAATAAATTTACATTTACATTTACTCATATGTGGTTATGCACTTTATTTTATAATCAATTCAATAAACACGTTTAAATGTTTTAATAGGATTCACTCGCCAACTTTTTGTTGATCCAAAAACCATTTTTACACATGATACAGGGGACAGGATGAAGCAAGGAACACATAGGAAAGTGCCTTAGAAGAAAAATAATGAAGCCTAGAAAGATGTATAGAACATGTTGAACTTGTATGATATGATTTTATGATCTCCTTTAAATTGTAATATAAATATGAAACATTATAATAAATGTCATGAGCTTTGATGAAAACCCAATCATGCCCCGATCACCTTTTCCGCTGCGGGTCGGGGTGTGATAGATTGGTATCAGAGTTTTTGACTATAGGGATATAGGATAGGTTATTAGACCCTTAGAGCCTATACTATAGTTGATTAGATTTTAATTGTTTATGTGGTTACATGCAAACTCATGATGTTTATTTCTTTCATATTTATTACATACACAAATGCATGCAAATACTTCCAATATTACATTTTGTGATACATAATGAATTATACTTACAGTCAAACATACATACTTACATACATATTCATCATACATATTTCAATGTTCACATATTCATATCACCTTCATACTTCCGTTATTCAAGATTTTGTCGCATTTTTCATTTTTCAAAATCTCATCAAAGTGAGTTCTGCGACGGGCATGTAGTAACTGTAAGGGTACAAGTACCGGTAGTCGGAACGTCCTGTCTAGGTTGGCATTCGTATAAATCCAATATAACGGACCAGTTTGCCTACCTGGGGACTAACGATGAGAGTACGAAGGACCTATTAGGCCAAAGCATGCCACACCAAACGTCGTTCGAACTAACCCCACTTTGAGGTGTCACCGTGTCCACACCTGGATACATTCCGAATATCATACGTTACATACATATTTCTCGATTTCTCCGGGTTTTAGTGCAAGTAACCAAGCTAACACGTGCGAACCACATGAAAAACCCGGTAATCATGGGGGCCCACATGATTACGAAGGTGAAGTATGGCGGCATGCAAAGCCCAATTACGAGCAAAGCCCAAGACATCCTATGGATGTAGTAGATTTATTATTTTTATTTTATGAATGTTCATTCCTAAATACGACACATGACCCCTAAAACGTCCAACTCATACTCTTGATATGTATTCCTTGTAGATGTCTTCTAATTCCGCTCGTAGGAAGATGAGATCAGGAAAAGCCCGCGAGCGCATGGCTGCCCAAATCGAAACAAATGGCTGCCGTAATACCCAACATTGTAGTTCAAGTTCAACAAGCCCTTACCGCTAATACCGTCAATCAAGAAGATCAAAATGTTGTCAACCCTCCCCCAATTACCACTAAATGCACCTTCAAGCATTTCAAATCCTGCGACCCTCCAAAATACGAAGGGACTGAAGGTGTCACCGCTCTCCTCCATTGGTTTGAAGAAATGGAAAACACTTTTCTAAATTGCGATTGCCCCGATGATCGCAAAGTGCGATATGCTACTGGTCGTTTACTTGGAATAGCACTTACATGGTGGAATACAGAGAAGGCCAAACGAGGTGTTGAAGATGCTATGACTTTGACTTGGGAAGAGTTGAAGGAAATCATGACAAGACGGTTTTGCCCAAGAAGCGAAATCAAGAAATTGGAGGATGAGTTCTATTCTTTGAAACAAAAGGAAGGCGACCACACCACATACAACAAGAGATTCCTCGAGTTAAATCAAATGGTTCCCAACTTGTTCACTCCTCTTTACCGTTTGATCGAGCACTACATTCGAGGTCTTCCTTCAAAAATTCAAGACTCTGTAATAAGTACCACACCTGCAACTTTGGAAGCAGCAATGGAGTTAGCTACAGAGCTCACCGAGAACCGCATATGAAATAAGGACTTCAAGGAGGAGAAGAAGAAGGATAAAGCATCAACTGAAACCTCAAACTCCACCCAAACCGAATCCCCTTCTCAACCCATTTCTAAGTGAAAACGAGATGGGCAACTTTTCGCTGTCACCCAACGCAATCAACCAGCCTCACAAGCCGTACCCCTCCAAGCTATCCCAATCACTCAAGTAGCACCCAACTCAACTTACCCAAATAAGAAACCTTACCTAGGACCTCACCCTCAATGTAACACCTGTTTTTATCACCATCCATCTACCTTACCTTGTCGACTATGTGCGAATTGTGGACGCTATGGTCATTTGAGCAAGGCTTGCCGCACCTCTCAAAACCAAACCTCACCCCCTACTCAAAACATGATCCAAACATATCAACAACCCCAATACCCCATGTTTCCATATGTTCGAGCTTGTTTACACGTGCCCTCGATTGGTTAACATCATACACGCCCAAGCTCAAGCAAACCCAGTTAACCAAGCAAATCAAGGAAACCTAATCACTAGGCCACCAGCAAGAGGAAGAGTTTACAACATCAACGCCAATCCTGTTGAAGATAATGACGGCCCAAACGAACCACCCAACTAGTTTCTTCACCCAAAATCAAGATTCAACTCCAACCGCTTAGTTTTTATGTTGTTCTTTATGTTATCTCAATTTTCACGTATCTCAATTATAAATTGGAAATTTATCCAAGAATCTTAATACGAATTACTATTTCAGTTCTGTTTTATACTCATTGATTTAACATTCATATCATCATACCTCACGAAGTATCTCAGTCTCATCATTTAAAGAAGTTGGGTTGTGTCTCACTTCTACATAGACTAACCTCTCCATCATAACAAACGAGAGAGGTACTGTCATCATTCGAACATGTATACTATCAGAATTAATGTCACACCCCGACCCGCAGCGGAAATAAGAGTCGGGGCATAATTGGGTTATCACCAAAGCACATGACATTTACTATTATGTTTCATAATGGAAATGAAGTCAAAGTTACATTTCTCAAACATCCAAACATGTTCATTCATTACAAGGGAAATAACCAAACATAATAATCCAAATACTAAATCGTTTTATTTCTTCTAATCCAGGTCCTATGTGTTCCTAGCTGCTGCTGGTTCACCTGTATCATGTGTAAAATAGGAGGTTTTTGGGTCAACATAAGTTGGCGAGTGAACCTTATAGATAAACATTTGATAATGATTTTCTGGTTAGTTATCAATAAAATATTGTGCATAGTCATAAAAGAGCACATGTATGTAATCACACATTGGCAAATATCAATTACAATTATAACATACATTAACAATCGATTGCATACATGAACATACCAACATCATATAATAATTAACATAAATGAACTGTGCGATCAAGGCTCAATCAAACGGAGCCGATCGTATTGCATGAACTGGAAATGTAAATTGAACTGTGCGCTCAAGGCTCAATCAAACGGAGCCGAACGTATTGCATGAACTGGAAATGTAAATTGAACTGTGCACTCAAGGCTCAATCAAACGGAGCCGAGCGTATTGCATGTATTTGAAATGTAAAATGAAATGACCGATCAAGGCTCAATCAAACGGAGCCGATCGTGCGGGCACGCCAAGATCAACCGCATAATTAAATGGGGATCCAACTCAACCTCAATGGATGGGGAGCCACGGCCTCGGTAATTGCATGTATTGAAATAATAATTTGCATACAATAATAACTACTTAACAGCAACAAACTAATATACATGTCATGATATGATATATGCACAATAACTTGGTTATAATATGTAAATGAACAAGACACATGATACACCCCAAAAACGTGATTAAAACGGGGAATTTGAAGGGTTCACTCACATTGGGTGCGTTGAATTTGAGATGGTGAGATGCGCACGATTTAGACGAAGCGAGTCAACGAGGAATCACTAACCTAAATAATAATGGAAAAATATATTAAATGGATGGATTTTATTAAAGATTTTAATGGGATTTTTAGATATATTTTTGTGAGTTTATGGCTATTTTCTATCCTTAAAAATGTTATTTTTAAGTATTTTTAATTGATTTTTAAATTAAAATAAACAAATAAATATATAAAAAAAAATATTATTATTTTACTGTTTGACCGTTGACCGTTGACCGGTTCGGTCAGCGGTAAATTGTTGCACCAAGCGGGATTCGAACCGGTGACCTTCAGTTCACGTGCACGTAGCTCTACCAACTGAGCTACGTGACTAACCCGTTAGAAACTCAGTTTTAATTATACTTATTCGCCTTAACCGAAAATACCTTTATTTACAAAAACGTTTTAATTCAATTGACCGGTTCTTGGGACAGGGTTCGAACGCGCGTTATGAAGTTTATCTTGCACACAGTCCACCGCTGGACTGTGTGTCTAACCCGGTTATATTCTTGATTTATATTATACTTAACAACTACTCGCTCTAACCCGGTTAGTTCATGAATAAAAAGAAATGTTATTACGTAAAGCGTGTGGGTAGTAAGGATCGAACTCGGGACTTGTATATAAACTTTGCACACAGTCCACCGCTGGACTGTGTGTCTAACCCGTTTATTATCCGAATTTTAATTACTCTTATCCCGTTTTTAAGTTCGTCTTCTTCATTACCATTACCGACTTTACTCAAACATCTGGTTCATGATTTAACTGATTAATAAACATGACGACTAGCTTGAATGTACAAAACCGATCAGTTTGGGGAAAGAATATACCGGACAGGTTGTCTTCTTTAAGGAGTCCGGCGAAAATCAGACAGCTCTGTTTTTGAACCTCCGGCTGAGAGAGTCTATCAACAGAATTAAGGAATTAGATTTGAAATTGAACCAGAGTACATGGATTATTAGTACGATTGAATGTGCTTACCGTTAACTAGCGAGTTTCCGGCAATTCCAAAATTTCTCCGGCGAACCCAGGAAATCCAGCAAAGTCTTCTGTGACTGATTTTGAGTGATGGATTAATGTTAGTAGAGTCCTAACAATAGATTGAAACCGCAAAGGAGGAATATCTTACCGGTTTGTGTTGAACACGGTTTTCCGGTGATTTCTGCAGAGAATTCCGGCGAACAGTTTTTGGTGCTCAAATGACTTGAAAACGTGACAAAAAGGAAATGGAGTGTAGTTGAGACGGTTCTGAATCGCATAAATGATTGGAACCTGAATTAATCGGAGTTTGATAACTTTTCGGTTTCAAAAACCGAAAATGATGAAACTTTATTTTCATTCATTACAGACTTAATCAGAAACCGATATACATCGGTTATAAGTTGGCCAGATGAAATCGAAGCGATTTGGCGATCGGTTTACCGATTTTCCGTTATGCAGATGGCATTAACGGTTGATTGAGTTTGCGTATAAGATCCAATTGTTTTCCTAAGGTTAACAGAAAACACTTGATGGCGGAGTGGTTAAGGGACCGGATGATAAGTCTTTGGCGACAGCTGACCCGGGTTCGAGTCCCGGCAGCTACAATTGATTTTTATTTATTTTATTTTAACTTTTTATCCAATTTAATTTTTATAGTTTAGTTTATTTATTAATTATGTAACGTTTAAACTCAAAATAACCATAAATAATTAATGTATTTTCATAACTTGGTATTTGATTACAAAACGGAGCGGGTTTTGGAGACCCGTTTTTTTACAAATGTTACACAGCGGAATAAGAGTCGGGGCATAATTGGGTTATCACCAAAGCTCATGATGTTTACTAATATGTTTCATATTTATTAAATTCAAAATTACATCCCCAATATTCCAAACAAGTTCATACAATTACAAAGAAAGATAACCAACTAAATAATCCAAAGTCTAAACCGGTTTATTCTTCTAAGCCATCCTATATGTTTCTTGCTGCAGCTGGATCACCTGTATCATGTGTAAAAATGGGGGTTTTCGGGTCAACATAAGTTGGCGAGTGAACCTTGTTAGAAAACATTTATTATTGATTTCTTATTATATTTATTATGGAAAATTGTGCAATAATCATATGTGAGCAAATGTAAATAAACATACAATAACAATAACAAACAACCTTGCATGAATATATAACATGAATGATACTGTATATGTTGGCAACGTCACGTTCACGCTCATAGGTAATGGGGAACGGACGGCCTATGATAAATGTATGTGCGATCAAGGCTCAATCAAACGGAGCCGATCGTATGTTGGCAACGCCTCGTTCACGCTCATATGTAATGGGGAACAGCTCAATGCTCATAGGTAATGGGGAGCGGCGGCCTATGATAATGTATGTACTGAAAATGATAAATTTAATCTAAACATTAACCACACAAACAGTTGATACATATTGAATACACATTTGATCATGAATATGATGGATGCACAATAGTTTAACTGTAATAAATAATAATACACATGATACACCCTAAAAACGTGATTAAAACGAGGAATTTGTAGAGATTCACTCACATTGGGTGCGTTCGGTTGAAGATGTTGAATGCGCACGAGTTTAGAGGGTTGATCGACGAGGATTAACTAACCTAAATAATAACGAGAAGGTATGGTAAATGAGTGGATTTTATTAATAACTTTAATAAGATTTTTAGATATATTTTTGTGAGTTTAAAGCTATTTTCTAACTTTAAAAACATTATTTTTAAGTATTTTTAATTGATTTTTATATTAAATAAATAAATAAAAATATAAAAAAAAGTGTTGACTTTTTGGGTTGACCGTTGACCGTTGACTGTGACTGTTGACTGTTTGACCGGTTCGCTAGTGTGCAAGTATGCGCCGGGTAAGGCTCGAACCCGAGACCTCCCGTACGCATGCACGCAGCTCTACCAACTGAGCTACGTGTCTAACCCGAAATATTTCTGTTTTTAATTATATTTATATACATTTTAATTTATTCCAAAATTCATTTCTTAAAAAGGATTTAAATTCTATCGAACCGGCGCGCGTATCAGGTCTCGAACCCGGGACCTGTGGATTAACGTTGCACACAGTCCACCGCTGGACTGTGTGTCTAACCTGGTTAATATTCTGGTTTTTATTATACTTAACATCTTTCAGTGAGTTAACCCGGTTCGGTTTTAAAAAGAGCATTTTTATTCAGAGAGTGAGGTTGGGTCAGGGATCGAACTCGAGACGTGTGATAGTTGTTTGCACACAGTCCACCGCTGGACTGTGTGTCTAACCCGGTTATATATCTTGTTTTAATTATACTTATACATTAGTTCGACTTCATCTTCTTCGTTCAAAAACACAGACAACGATTACTCTACTGATCTTGTTTAATTCGATTGACAAACATATAATTGATTAAAATGAAATGGACTGGGAAAGTTTTGGGAATGAACATATCGGAAAAATGATCTTTCTCAGAACTCCGGCGAAGTCGTCGGCTCTGTTTTATGAACTCCGTCTGAACGGGCCAATTAATAGTTTCGATTAACCAAATTGTGAAATTGAATGACTAAACAAGAGTTATCAGAAGGGTTTGAATGATTATACCATTTCACAGCAGAATCTAGAAATTTTCAGAAAACTTCCGGCGAGTGTTGATTATCTGATATCGTCGCCTGGGATTGATTCTGATTGACAGGTTTGAGTTAGCAAAAGCCTAACAACTGATAGAAGATGAAAGAATTGAGAAACTTACCGTTTTGATGAAAGACACGGTTTTCCGGCGAAAGTCTGGCGAGTTCAAAAAGCGATTCCGACGATCAGAAATTAGAGTAAAAGTGAAATTAGAGGTTCTGTGAATGTTATTGAGTCGCGAGATGATGATATTGATGGAGTAATTCAGAAAGTGAATGTGTTCGGTTATTAAAACCGAACATCACATGAATTCAAGTTCATTCAAGGCTGAATTGATTAAGAATGTCGGTTTATCGGTTATTTTCAGGAATCCGCGATCACTCAAAAGTCCCTGGACGTTTGGAAGCCGATATCGGTTTCAGTTTGGCGTAAACAGGTTGATTCACGGTTGAAGTTATGATTTAATTGTTTCCTAGAATTCACAAAGACATCAAGTGGCGGAGTGGTTATGTGTTTGGTGTTAAGGTTCTCCGGCTGACCCGGGTTCGAAACCCGGCAGCCCCTTTTTATTTTTAATTGTTTTAGTTTTATTTTTTTACAATTTTAATTTCCATAACCTAAAATGTTTATTAGTTATGTATTGTTTAAAATTAAAATAAGCATTAAATGAGCAACAAAAATTAAAACTGGTTATTCGATTAATAAACGAAGCGGGTTTGGAAAACCCGTTTTTCGACAAATGTTACAGTATCCCCTACTTTTAGAAATTTCGTCCCGAAATTTAAGTAGTAGTGGTAACAGGAAAAAGATGCGGGTATTTTTCGCGCATTGAGTCTTCACGTTCCCAAGTAAACTCAGGTCCCCGTTTCGACTCCCAGCGTACCCTAACAATTGGAATACGACTCCGTCTTAAACGTTTTTCTCCGAAATCCATGATCTCTACTGGTCTTTCAATGAAGTGCATAGATTCATCGATCTGAATATCTTCCAGGGGAATATGGCGGCGAGGCACTTCTTCAAGTTTGATACGTGGAATGTGGGGTGAATTCTGTTGAGTTCTTCTGGTAGATCAAGCTTATATGCTACAGGTCCTACTCTTTCGAGTATCTTGAAAGGTCCTACGTAGCGTGGTGCTAGCTTGCCCTTCTGGCCAAAACGAACTACTCCCTTCCACGTTGATACTTTTAAAAATACATGATCACCAATGTTAAACTCCAAAGGCTTTCGTCGTTTGTCTGCATAACTCTTTTGACGACTTTGTGACGCTAGAAGATTGTTTCTAATTTGATGGATCTTGTCTGTGGTTTCTTGAATCAATTCTGGACCGGTGATTTGAGCTTCCCCAATTTCGTGCCAACATACTGGAGATCGGCACTTACGACCATATAAAGCTTCGAAAGGTGCCATGCCGATACTTGAATGATAGCTATTGTTGTACGAAAATTCAACTAATGGTATATGAGCGTCCCAATTTCCCTTGAAGTCTATGACACATGCTCGAAGCATATCTTCAAGAGTTTGGATGGTGCGTTCAGATTGTCCATCAGTTTGAGGATGATAAGCGGTACTGAGGTCTAATCGTGTACCCAAAGCGGCTTGTACAGCTTGCCATGTTCGTGAAGTGAAACGACCATCACGATCTGAAATAATGCTTAACGGTACACCATGACGGCTTACGATTTCGCTGATGTAGATACGAGCTAACTTCTCGTTCTTGAAATCTTCGCGGATCGGAATAAAATGAGCTGATTTTGTAAGACGATCAATGATTACCCATATAGTGTCATACCCACCAGAAGTGCGAGGTAACCCGGTAATGAAGTCCATGGTTATGTTTTCCCACTTCCATACAGGTATTTCAGGTTGGACCAGAAGTCCTGAGGGTCTTTGATGTTCAGCTTTTACCTTGGAACATGTAAGGCACTTGGAAACAAAAACAGCAATATCCTTTTTCATTCCAGGCCACCAGTAGGTGTATCGAAGGTCTTGATACATCTTGTCGGCTCCGGGTGTATAGAGTATCGTGTTTTGTGTGCCTCATTCATAAGGAATTCACGAAGGTTGTTGTGGTCAGGAATCCATATGCGATCTAGATAGTAAAGAATACCGTCGGATTTAGTTTCAATTTTAAGTTCAGCTCAACAGGACAGCTCCTTTCGTACGTCGTCTTCCGTTACTGAAACATGTTGGGATTCTCGAATTTGATCTTTGATGTCGGTTATGATTTGCGAACATAGAAGACGAATGGAGTTCGCATAACCCTTTCGACTGAGTGCATCGGCCACCACGTTTGCCTTGCCAGGATGATACCGAATTTCACAGTCGTAGTCATTAAGAAGTTCAACCCATCTCCGTTGCCTCATGTTTAACTCCTTTTGGTTGAAGATATGTTGGAGGCTCTTATGGTCAGTGTATATTTCACACTTGGTACCGTAGAGGTAATGTCTCCATATCTTAAGAGCGAACACAACGGCTCCAAGTTCTAGGTCGTGGGTAGTGTAGTTCTTCTCATGAGTTTTGAGTTGTCTAGAAGCATAAGCTATCACCTTTCCTCTTTGCATTAGAACACAGCCTAGTCCTTGCCCTGACGCGTCGCAATAAACCATGAAGTCATCACAACCTTCAGGAAGAGTGAGGATAGGTGCGTCACAGAGTTTTTGTTTAAGGGTTTGGAAGGCTTCTTCTTGTTTGGGTCCCCATATGAAGGGTTTTCCTTTATGAGTTAAAGCCGTGAGTGGTACAGCAATACGAGAGAAATTTGCAATGAAACGGCGATAATAACCAGCCAACCAAGAAATGATCTTACTTCGGTAGGTGTACGTGGCGCTTGCCATTCTTGTACTGCTTTGATCTTTGAGGGGTCGACATGTATTCCCTTGTCATTGACGACATGTCCAAGGAATTGTACCTCTTTTAACCAGAATTCGCATTTGGAGAATTTGGCGTAGAGCTTTTCGTTCCCTAAGAGTGTAAGGATGAGTCGAAGGTGTCGTTCATGATCAGACTTAGACTTTGAGTAAATGAGAATGTCGTCGATGAAGACTATAACAAAGCGATCGAGATAGGGTTTGCAGACTCTGTTCATTAGATCCATGAAGACAGCTGGAGCGTTGGTTAGACCAAATGGCATGACCATGAATTCATAATGACCATAACGAGTTCGGAAGGCGGTCTTTGGGACGTCTTCTTCATGTACTCTGAGTTGATGATAACCAGAACGAAGGTCGATTTTTGAAAAACAGCTGGCGCCTTGAAGTTGGTCAAGAAGATCATCGATGCGAGGTAATGGGTAGCGGTTCTTGACCGTTAACTTGTTGAGTTCTCTGTAGTCGATGCACATGCGAAACGTTCCATCTTTCTTCTTCACAAAAAGGACAGGTGCACCCCAAGGCGAGGAGCTAGGACGTATGAATCCTTTGTCAATCAACTCTTGCAATTGACTGGCTAGCTCTTGCATTTCGGATGGGGCTAACCTATAAGGAGATTTTGCAACTGGTGTAGCTCCAGGTATAAGATCAATGCGGAATTCGACTTCTCTCACGGGAGGAAGTCCTGAAATGTCGTCGGGGAAAACTTGTGGAAAATCTTTTACTACTGGGATGTCTTCGAGTTTCTTCTCCTTGGTTCCCTTTTTTACGACATGAGTTAGAAATGCGACATAATTCTTGCGGAGATGTTTTCGGGCTTGAAGACAGGACATTAATTTGAGCCCTTTCGATGGGGTTTCTCCAAAGATTCGTAGAGTCTGACCGTTTGTAAGAGGAATGCGTATAAACTTTTCGCGGCATATAACTTCAGCATGATGTTGGCTGAGCCAGTCCATACCAATTATAATGTCAAAGCTTCCCAACTTCATAGGAATGAGGTCAACTGGAAAATCGTGATCGTTTAAGGTGAGAGTACAATTGCGTATAATAGAATTTAATGAGACCGGTTATCCGTCAGCAACTTCTACCGTTATGGATTCCATGAGTTTATCACGAGTTTGGTTGAGGATGGGTTCAAATTCTAAGGACACAAAACTCTTATCCGCGCCAGTATCAAATAACATGGATGCATAACTACCATTGATGAGAAACGTACCGTTAACCACATTGTTGTCAGCCCTAGCTTGATTAGCGTTGATGTTGAAAGCTCTTCCTCTTGCAGGTGGAGGAGCTTGGTTAGCCTGGTTCACTGGATTAGCTTGAGCTTGGGCATGGATAATATTCACTAAGCGTGGACAGGTGTTTCTGAAATGGTTCGGGTCTCCACAGTTATAACAAGCCCGCATAGGTTGCACCATGGGATAGTTGGGTTGGTAGTAGGATTGGGCTACACGCTGGGTAGGTGGTAGTAGTAAAGGTTGTTGGGCTTGACCCACTATCTGATGGTGGGTTTGGGTTGAGGGCTGATGGCGGTTCGTTCGCTAAGGTATGCGACAGGTTTGAATGGTGTAACCTGCGCGACCACAGCCGGTACAATGTTGGCAGGGATGATCAGGAAAGTGATGGTATTGGCAACGGTTGCATTTTGGGTCTGGGCCGGAGTATGGCCTTTTATATGGTGCAGGTGAGGGGGCAACTTGGGTAATGGGTGCAGCAGGGATAGGGAAATTTGTTTGTGTGACAGCAAAGTTTCTGGTGTTTCGTTTCCTCTTGTTAGCAAACTTTGAGGAGGAGGTGGAATGGTTTGAAGTTTGGCCCTCAACTGGGGCTTTCTTTTTCTTGTCTTTAAACTTACCGTTGCGAATACGATTCTCGGTAAGCTCGGTAGCTAGTTCCATAGCAGCTTCAAGTGTTGCAGGCGAAGTGCTGAGAACTGAGTCTTGAATTTTCGAGGGAAGGCCTCGAATATAGTGTTCGACTAAGCGGTAAACTGGGGTGAACAAGTTAGGGACCATTTGGTTCAACTCTAAAAACCTCTTGTTGTAGGAAGTATGATCTCCCTCCTTTTGCTTCAACGAATGAAATTCATCCTCTAACTTTTTGATCTCGCTTCTAGGACAGAAGCGTCTCGTCATGATTTCCCTTAACTCCTCCCACGTTAAGACCATTGCATCTTCGATTCCTCTCTTACCCTTTTCAGTATTCCACCAGGTAAGAGCTACCCCAAATAGCCTCCCGGTTGCGTAACGTACCTTGCGATCCTCGGGACAATCGCAGTTGAGGAAGGTGTTTTCCATTTCCTCAAACCAGTGGAAGAGAGCAGTGACACCTTCGGTCCCTTCAAATTTCGGAGGATCGCAAGACTTGAAATGTTTATATGAGCACTTTTTGGAAGGAGGGTTGCCGATGTTCTGGTCTTCTTGCTGGGGAGGATTGATGGGATTTGCGGCGAGAGCTTGTTGGACTTGAACTACAATGGCAGGAAGCACCGCGGCCATTTGTTTTGCGATTTGGCTGGCCAAGCGTTCGTTTGACCTTCCTGATCTTCTACCCCCTCGTTGTTGCCTAGCCGACATCTACAGGAATAACATAAGAAGATTGTGAGTTTATGGAGTCTTTTTAGGTGTCATGTGTCTTAAAAAAAATAAAAATAACATAAACATCAATAATGCAACTACATCCATAGGATGTCTTGGGTTTGCTCATGTTGGGCCTCAAATGTCCCCCATACCTTCACCTGTATAGTCATGTGGGCCCCCATGACTATTGGCTTAGTAGGATTCACATTAGTATTGGCGGTTTAACACTTGTATCACCCGAATGAAAACCATGAAATATGTTTACGAGATGTATGGTCGGAATGTGTCCAGGTGTAGACACAATGACAACTCAAAGTGGGGTTAGCTCACACGACGTTTGGTATAACATGCTTTGGCCTAATAGGTCCTTCGTACTCTCATCGTTAGTCCCCAGGTAGGCAAACTGGTCCTTTATTTTGGATTTATACGAATGCCAAGCCTAGACAGGATGTTCCGACTACCGGTACTTGTACCCTTCCAGTTACTACATGCCCGTCATGAGAACTCACTTTGATGTGATTTGAAAATACAAAAATGGTTGTAAAAATCATGGAAATGATGTGGTGTGTGCTCTCATGGATATGATATGTTATGAGAATATGATTCATGATAGGCATTGTATAATAATATGTACTTATGAACATGCTTGCATAACATTGAATGTAACATTAAACATAAAACTATAAACATCATGAATTTTGCATGTAACACACAAAAATTTTTAAAAATTCTAATCAACTATAGTATAGGCTCTAAGGGTCTAATAACCTATCCTATATCCCTATAGTCATGGCTCTGATACCAATCTGTCACAACCCCCGACCCGCAGCGGAATAAGAGTCGGGGCATAATTGGGTTATCACCAAAGCTCATGATATTTACTATTATGTTTCATATTTATTAAATTCAAAATTACATCCCCAATATTCCAAACAAGTTCATACAATTACAAAGAAAGATAACCAACTAAATAATCCAAAGTCTAAACCGATTTACTATTCCAAAAACGTGATTATTGTTATTGTTATTGTTATTGTATGTTTATTTACGTTTGCTCACATATGATTATTGCACAATTTTCCATAATAAATATAACAAGAAATCAATAATAAATGTTTTCTAACAAGGTTCACTCACCAACTTATGTTGACCCGAAAACCCCCATTTTTACACATGATACAGGTGATCCAGCTGCAGCAAGAAACATATAGGATGGCTTAGAAGAATAAATCGCTTTAGAGCTTGGAATTGTTTAGTTGGTTATTTTCTTTGTATTTGTATGGACATGTTTGGATTATTGAGAATGTAATTTTGATTTAAATAAATATGAAACATAATAGTAAATATCATGAGCTTTGGTGATAACCCAATTATGCCCCGACTCTTATTCCGCTGCGGGTCGGGGTGTGACAGATTGGTATCTGAGCCATGACTATAGGGATATAGGATAGGTTATTAGACCCTTAGAACCTATACTATAGTTGTTTAGAAATTTTTAAGATTTTTGTGTGTTACATGCCAAATTTCATGATGCTTATATATTTTATGTTAAATGTTACATTCAATGTTATGCAAGCATGTTCATAAGTATATATTATCATATAATGCCTATCATGAATCATATTCTCATAACATATCATATCCATGAAAGCACACACCACATCATTATCATGATTGCTTTTACAACCATTTTTGTATTTTCAAATCACATCAAAGTGAGTTCTCATGACGGGCATGTAGTAACTGGAAGGGTACAAGTACCGGTAGTCGGAACATCCTGTCTAGGCTTGGCATTCGTATAAATCCAAAATAAAGGACCAGTTTGCCTACCTGGGGACTAACGATGAGAGTACGAAGGACCTATTAGGCCAAAGCATGTTATACCAAACGTCGTGTGAGCTAACCCCACTTTGAGTTGTCATTGTGTCTACACCTGGACACATTCCGACCATACATCTCGTAAACATATTTCATGGTTTTCATTCGGGTGATACAAGTGTTAAACCGCCAATACTAATGTGAATCCTACTAAGCCAATAGTCATGGGGGCCCACATGACTATACAGGTGAAGGTATGGGGGACATTTGAGGCCCAACATGAGCAAACCCAAGACATCCTATGGATGTAGTTGCATTATTGATGTTTATGTTATTTTTATTTTTTTTAAGACACATGACACCTAAAAAGACTCCATAAACTCACAATCTTCTTATGTTATTCCTGTAGATGTCGGCTAGACAACAACGAGGGGGTAGAAGATCAGGAAGGTCAAACGAACGCTTGGCCAGCCAAATCGCGAAACAAATGGCCGCAGTGCTTCCTGACATTGTGGTTCAAGTACAACAAGCTCTCGCCACAAATCCCACTAATCCTCCCCAACAAAATGACCAGAACATAGGCAACCCTCCTACCAGCAAGTGCTCATACAAACATTTCAAGTCTTGCGATCCTCCTAAATTTGAAGGGACCGAAGGTGTCACTGCTCTCCTCCACTGGTTTGAGGAAATGGAAAACACTTTCCTCAATTGCGATTGTCCCGAGGATCGCAAGGTACGTTACTCAACCGGGAGACTATTTGGAGTAGCCCTGACCTGGTGGAACACAGAGAAGGGTAAGAGAGGAGTCGAAGATGCTATGGCCTTAACATGGGAAGAGTTAAGGGAAATAATGACAAGGCGCTTCTGTCCAAGAAGCGAAATCAAGAAGTTGGAAGATGAATTCCACTCGTTAAAACAAAAGGAAGGAGATCATACTTCCTACAACAAAAGGTTTCTAGAGTTGAACCAAATGATCCCCAACTTGTTCACACCAGTGTACCGCTTGGTTGAACACTATATTCGAGGTCTCCCCTCAAAAATTCAAGACTCAGTTCTAAGCACTTCGCCTGCGACACTTGAAGCCGCGATGGAACTAGCTACCGAACTCACCGAAAATCACATTCGGAACGGTAAATTCAAAGAGGAGAAAAAGAAAGCCCCCATCGAGGCTCAAACTTCAAACCATTCTGGTTCCTCTTCGAAGCTTACTGGTAAAAGGAATCGAAACACAAGAAACTTTGCTGTCACACAAGCAAATTTCCCTATCCCTGCTGCACCCATCACTCAAGTTGCCCCTTCACCTGCACCATATAAAAAGCCATACTCCGGCCCATTACCAAAATGCAACCGTTGCCAATACCATCACTTTCCTGATCATCCCTGCCAACATTGCACTGGCTATGGTCGCTCAGGCCATACTGTTCAAACCTGCCGCATACCTCAGCGAACGAACCGCCACTAGCCTTTAACCCAAACCCACAAACAAATAATGGGTCAAGCCCAACAACCCCTACTACTACCACCTACCCAACATTTAGCCCAATCATACTACCAACCCAACTATCCCATGGTGCAATCTATGCGGGCTTGTTACAACTGTGGAGACCCAAACCACTTTAGAAACACTTGTCCACGTTTGGTGAACATCATTCATGCCCAAGCTCAAGCAAATCCGGTGAATCAAGCTAACCAAGCTCCACCACCTGCAAGAGGAAGAGCTTATAACATCAACGCCAATACTGTTGAAAATAATAACGGCCCAAACGAATCACCCAACTAGTTTTTCCCCACCAAGAATCAAGACTCAACTCCAATCGTCTAGTTTTAATGTTTTCTTTATGTTATCTCAATCTTTCCGTATCCCAGTTGAAAAATTTGGAAATTATGTATCCAAGAATTTTAATGCGATTTGATATTACAGTTTTGTTCTATACTCATTGATTTAACATACATATCATCATACATCTCGACGTATCTCAATCTCATCATTTAAAGAAGTTGGGTTGTGTCGCACTTTTACATAGACTGACCCCTTCATCATAACCAACGAGAGAGGTACTGTCATCATTTAGTCATGTATCATTTCAGAATTGAGACTCAAGTTTTGTTCGTTGTGTTGTTTATGTTTTAGAGTCACATAGAACTGATCATGATTTACTGATAAAGCCAACGAAAATTTGACAAGAATATGGTGGATACGCCGCTGGTACTTTCTATATATAAGTATTCTTGGCAAAGTATCAAAAGCATTACCAGGAGGTTATGAAAAGTTCCGTGTAGGTTTAAATATCGTTATGGTTGAAGTTTTTGTTTTATGATACATACCTTACCATTACAAACGTATCAGTTCCCTCAAAACTATTATGCATAAAATCGTAAGCGACATAAAAGATCAAATCCGAGAAGCCCAGCATGTTTCAGTAACAAAAAAAAAGACGTACGCAAGGAGCCGTCTTGTGGAGCTAAACTAAAAAAAAAGTTGAAACTAAATCCGACTGTATTCTATATTGTCTAGATCGCTTATGGATTCCTGACCACAATAACCTTCGTGATTTTCTTATGAATGTGGCGCACAAAACACGATATTCTATACACCCAGGAGCCGACAATAGGTATCAAGACCTTCGATACACCTACTGGTGGCCTGGAATGAAAAAGGATATTGATGATTTTGTTTCCAAGTGCCTTTCATGTTCCAAAATATAAGCTGAACATCAAAGACCCTCAGGACTTCTGGTCCAACCTGAAATACCTGTATGGAAGTGGGAAAACATAACCATGGACTTCATTACCAGGTTACCTCGCACTTCTGGTGGGTATGACACTATATGGGTAATCATTGACCGACTTACAAAATCAGCTCACTTTATTCCTATCCGTGAAGATTTCAAGAACGAAAAGCTAGCTCGTGTTTATATCAGCGAAATCGTAAGCCGACATGGTGTACCGTTAAGCATTATTTCTGATCGTGATGGTCGTTTCACTTCCCGAACATGGCAAGCAGTACAAGCCGCTTAGGGTACGCGATTAGATCTCAGTACCGCCTATCATCCTCAAACTGATGGTCAATCTGAACGCACCATTCAAACTCTTGAAGATATGCTTCGAGCATGTGTCATAGACTTCAAGGGAAATTGGGACGCTCATCTACCATTAGTTGAATTTTCGTACAACAACAGCTATCATTCAAGCATCGGCATGGCACCTTTTGAAGCCTTATATGGTCGTAAGTGCCAATCTCCAGTATGTTGGCACGAAATTGGGGAAGCTCAAATCACTGGTCCGGAATTGATTCAAGAAACCACAGACAAGATCCATCAAATTCGAAACAATCTTCTAGCAGCTCAAAGTCGTCAAAAGAGTTATGCAGATAAACGACGGAAGCCTTTAGAGTTTAACATTGGTGATTATGTACTTTTAAAAGTATCACCGTGGAAGGGAGTAGTTCGTTTTGGTCAAAAAGGCAAGCTAGCACCACGCTACGTAGGACCTTTCAAGATACTCGAAAGAGTAGGACCTGTAGCATACAAGCTTGATCTACCGGAAGAACTCAACAGGATTCATCCCACATTCCACGTATCAAACTTGAAGAAGTGCCTCGCTGATGAAAACCTCCACATTCCTCTGGAAGATATTCAGATTGATGAATCTATGCATTATATTGAAAGACCTGTAGAGATCATGGATTTCGGAGAAAAACGTCTTCGACTAAGTCGCATTCCAATTGTTAGGGTACGCTGGGAGTCGAAACGGGGACTTGAGTTTACTTGGGAACGTGAAGACTCAATGCGCGAAAAATACCCACACCTTTTTCCCACTACTATTACTTAAATTTCGGGACGAAATTCCTAAAAGTAGGGGATACTGTAACATTTGTCAAAAACGGGTTTCCAAACCCGCTCCGTTTTGTAATCGAATATCAAGTTATAAATGTCACGTTGCGTATTTATGGCTATTTTGATTTTTAATGATACATAATTAATAAACAAACTAAACTATAAAAATTATAATTGATAAAAAGTACAAATAAAATAAATAAAAATAAAATGAGGCTGCCGGGACTCGAACCCTGGTCAGCCGGGTTGAACTTCAAAGACTTAACATCCACACACATAACCACTCCGCCACTTGTTGTTTTCTGTCAACTCTAGGAAACAAATAAACTTTATAGACAATCATGAAGCAACCTGTTGCGCCAAACTGAAACCGTTATCGGCTTTCAACCGTCCAAAACGGTTGAGTATTCGCAGATACTAGTTTATAACCGATGCACCGGCGATTCTAATCAATTCAGACTTGAATAACTTAAATTTTGATGATGATTGGTTTTTATAACCGAAGGTATTTAATTTCTGAATTACTTCAATCAAAGATCTCTCTCGCGACTTAGAAACATTCTACAGACCTTCAATTTCACTTCGCTATTCATTCAGTTCGTCAGAAAACTTTTTTTAACTCGCCGGAAAAATTCTGCAAGTCGCCGGAAAACCGTATTCTTCATCAAAACAGTAAGTCTTTCAATACCTTCGTGGTCTATCAATTGTTAAGCTATTTCTGACTCAAACCTTTCAATTGAAATCAAATTCAGACGCTGTTATCGGATAATTCCAGTTCGCCGGAAAACTTCTCGAAATCCTTATTTTCATCTGTGAAACGGTATGGACATTCAAACACTCTGTAAACGTTTGTTTAGCACTTCAATTCCACGATTAGCTAATCAAAACGGTTAATTTTCTTGCTCAGTTGAAGTTCGTAAAAACAGAGCCGACGCCTTGCCGGAATTCCAAAATAAATCGTTCACCGGTATGTTTACTTCTAAATATCGTCTCTGCCATTTCATATTAGTCTTTACAATGTTTATCAATCGAATTAAACAAGATATAATGGTGTAATCGCAGTCTGTAATTTTGAAATGAAGAAGACGATGATAGTTTGATTATAAGTTTAATAAAATCGGGATATTATCTCGGGTTAGACACACAGTCCAGCGGTGGACTGTGTGCATATACATATCACACGCCGCGAGTTCGATCCCTGTTACACACGCCCTCTCGGTAATAAAAACGTTTTATTTTTCTAACTGAACCGGGTTAACTTACGTTAGTTGTTAAGTATAATAAAAATTTGTATAGTAACCAAGTTAGACACACAGTCCAGCGGTGGACTGTGTGTAACGTTAAAGCACAGGTCCCGGGTTCGAGACCTGTTAGTAACACCGGTTCGATGATTTAAAATGTTTTTGAAAATAAAAGAATTTTGAATAAGCTGAGTTAATATATAAATATAATTAAAAACAGAATTATTTCGGGTTAGACACGTAGCTCAGTTGGTAGAGCTGCGTGCACGCATACGGGAGGTCTCGGGTTCGAGCCTCACCCGGCGCATACCATTACACAATAAAACCGGTCAACAAGTCAAACGGTCAACGGTCAACCCAAAAAGTCAACATATTTTTATATTTTTAATTATTTAATTTAATTTAAAAATCAATTAAAAATACTTAAAAATAATGTTTTTAAAGATAGGAAATAGCCTTAAACTCACAAAAATATATCTAAAAATTCTATTAAAATCATTAATAAAATCCATTCATTTACTATATTTTCCGTTATTTATTTAGGTTAGTAATTCTCGTTGTTCAACTCTTCCAACTCGTGCGCATCTCACCATCTCCAATCAAACGCACCCAATGTGAGTGAATCTTTACAAATTCCCAGTTTTAATCACGTTTTTGGGGTGTATCATGTGTCTTGCTACTTATTATACTTAAACCATTGTGCATACATCATATCATGAACAAATGTGTATTCAGTTTGTTTCAATTGTTTGTGTGGTTATTGTTAGATTAAATTCATTATTTTCAGTACATGCAATTTCATAGGCCGCCGCTCCCCATTACATTATGAGCGTTGAGCATGTTCCCCATTACATTATGAGCGTGAACCTGGCGTGCCAACATACGATCGGCTCCGTTTGATTGAGCCTTGATCGCACAGACATTTATCATTTTCAGTACATGCAATACGATCGGCTCCGTTTGATTGAGCCTTGATCGCACAGTTTCATTCATGTTATTTATTGTATGATGTTGGTATGTTATTGTATGATATTATGTGTTATTGTATGTTATAGTTTGTGATTGTTATTGCTACTGTTTGATTGTTTACATTTGCTCACTTATGAGTATTGCACAATTTTTCCTTGATAAAATAACAAGAAAATCAATTATAAATGTTTATCTGACAAGGTTCACTCGCCAACTTATGTTGACCCAAAAACCCCTATTTTTACACATGATACAGGTGAACCAGCTGCAGCCAGAAACACATAGGATTGGCCTAGAAGAATAAAATGATTTAGAGCTTGGAATTGTTTAGTTGGTTATTTTCTTTGTATTTGTATGGACATGTTTGGATTATTGAGAATGTAATTTTTATTTAAATAAAGATGAAACATAATAGTAAATATCATGAGCTTTGGTGATAACCCAATTATGCCCCGACTCTTATTCCGCTGCGAGTCGGGGTGTGACAAAGTGTTTTGTGAATAAATTTACATTTACTCATATGTGGTTATGCACTTTATTTTATAATCAATTCAATAAACACGTTTAAATGTTTTAATAGGATTCACTCGCCAACTTTTTGTTGATCCAAAAACCATTTTTACACATGATAAAGGTGGACAGGATGAAGGAAGGACCACATAGGAAAGTGCCTTAGAAGAAAAATAATGAAGCCTAGAAAGATGTATAAAACATGTTGAACTTGTATGATATGATTGTATGATCTCCTTTAAATTGTAATAATAAATATGAAACATTATAATAAATGTCATGAGCTTTGATGAAAACCCAATCATGCCCCGATCACCTTTTCCGCTGCGGGTCGGGGTGTGACAAAACCACGTCAAACAACTTTGGAAAAATCTATAAAAATTCCAAACATTCTTTATGTTGTTAAAAAATTTCTGGCCAAATATCGTGTCAAAACTCGGTGGTTAAGACTTCGAAATAATTTCTGCAATTAGCGGAAATGTTGTTGTCAACAACTAATTTATTGACAAAACATTCGCGAAAACATCGTAAAAAACTTTAGAAAAATTTATAAAAATTACCAAACATCATTTATGTTTTTAAACAACTTCTGGCCAATTATCGTGTCAAAAATCAATGGTTAAGACCACGAAGCAATTTCTGCAAGTAACGGAACTTTTGCTATTAACAACGAATTTATTGACAAAACATTCGCGAAAACCTCGTCAAACAACTTTAGAATAATCTATAAAATTTACCAAACATTATTTAGGATTTTAGAAAACTTCTGGCCAATTATCGTGTCAAAACTCGATAGTTAAGACCTCGAAATAATTTCTACAAGTAGCGGAATTGTTGTTGTCAACAACGATTTACTGACAAAACATTCGCGAAAACCTCGTCAAACAACTTTAGAATAATCTACAAAAATTACCAAACATCATTTAGGTTTTAAACAACTTGTGGCCAATTATCGTGTCAAAACTCGATGGTTAAGACCTCGAAATAATTTCTGCAAGTAGCGGAACTATTGGTATCAACAACAAATTTATTTAGAAAACATCCGCGAAAACCTCGTCAAACAACTTTAGAAAAATCTTTAAAAGTTTATAAACATTATTTGTGTTTTTAAACAACTTCTGGCCAAATATCATGTTGGAACTCGATGATTAAGACCTCGATTTAATAATGCAAGTAGTGGAACTGTTGCTGTCAACAACTAATTTATTGACAACACATCCACGAAAATCTCGTTAAACAACTTTAGAAAAATCTATAACAATTACCAGACATCATTTATGTTTTTAAACAGCTTCTGGCCAAATATCATGTCAATACTCGATGGTTAAGACATCGAAATAATTTCTGCAAGTAGCGAAACTATTGTTGTCAACAACTAATTTATTGACAAAACATCTGCGAAAATCTCGTCAAACAATTTTAGAAACATTTATAAAAATACCAAAAATCATTTATGTTATAATTCTATTCTAAGAGTTGTAAGGTTTACTTACTTTGCGTCCGATTATATTTTTTCCTACGTCTTTGATCCGTTTGACCCGTTCGTTTCCAAGCTTCCACCTAGCTTGTCAAGTGTCAACTATCATTTAACATTCATAATATGGTTAGATTAGTCATCCTTTATCTGTAACATCCGTCGAAAAACGGGTTTTCCAAACCCGCTTCGTTTATTAATCGAATATCCAGTCATAATTTTTCATTGCACATTTATTTCTCAAATTAATTTTAAACGATACATAATTAATAAATATATTAGAATTAAAAAACTTTAATTGATAATTATTAATAAATAGTGAATAAAAAAATAAAATGCGGCTGCCGGGTTTCGAACCCGGGTCGCCCATAAGATCAAACAAACAACACACCGCTCCGCCACTTGCCCTCTTTGTGAATATTACGAAACAAATAATACTTAAGATGAAATCCGAATTCAAACCGGACTTCAGCGCGGCAGAACTCCAATCACCGGAAAATCCCAAGGTACCTTACGCAAGGTACGTTACGCAAGGTACCTTACGCAATTGAAGAAATGGAGAACACCTTCCTCAATTGCGATTGTCCCGAGGATCGCAAGGTACGTTACGCAACTGGGAGACTGTTTGGGTTAGCCCTTACCTGGTGGAACACAGAAAAGGGTAAGAGAGGAATCGAAGGTGCTATGTCCTTAACATGGGAAGAGTTAAGGGAAATCATGACGAGACGCTTCTGTCCAAGAAGCGAAATAAAAAAGTTGGAAGATGAATTCCACTCGCTAAAACAAAAGGAAGGAGATCATACTTCCTACAACAAAAGATTTCTTGAGCTGAACCAAATGATCCCCAACTTGTTCACCCCAGTGTACCGCTTAGTTGAACACTACATTCGAGGCCTCCCCTCGAAAATCCAAGATTCGGTTCTAAGCACTTCGCCTGCAACACTCGAAGCCGCAATGGAATTAGCCACAGAACTAACCGAGAATCGCATCCGAAATGGCAAATTCAAGGATGAGAAAAAGAAAGCCCCCATTGAGGCCCAAACCATTCCGTCTCCTCTTCGAGATTTGCTGGTAAGAGGAAACGAAACAACAGAAATTTTGTTGTCACACAAACAAACCCTCCAATCACTGCCGCACCAATTACCCAAATTGCTCCCACAGCGGCACCATATAAAAAGCCATACTCCGGCCCATACCCAAAATGCAACCGTTGTCAATACCATCACCTTCCTGAACATCCCTGCCAACATTGCACCAGCTGTGGCCGTGCGGGTCACACCATCCAAACCTGTCGCACACTCCAGCGAATGAACCGCAATCAACCCTCAACCCAAACCCACCATCAGATAGTGGTTCAAGCCCAACAACCCTTACCTCCACCATCTACACAACATATAGCCCAATCCTACTACCAACCCAACTACCCCATGATGCAACCCATGCGAGCATGTTACAACTGTGGAGACCCGAACCACTTCAGGAACACCTGTCCACGCTTGGTGAACATCATCCATGCCCAAGCTCAAGCAAATCCGGTAAACCAAGCTAACTAAGCTCCTCCACCTGCTAGAGGAAGAGCTTTCAACATCAACGCCAACCAAGCTAGGGCTGACAACAACGTGGTTAACGGTACGTTTCTTATCAATGGTAGTTATGCATCCATGTCATTCGATACTGGCGCGGATAAGAGTTTTGTGTCCTTAGAATTTGAACCTATCCTCAACCAAACTCGTGATAATCTCATGGAATCATTAACGGTGGAAGTTGCTGACGGAAAACCAGTCTCACTAAACTCTATTATACGAAATTGTACCCTCACTCTAAACGATCACGATTTTCCAGTTGACCTCATTCCTATGAAGTTGGGAAGTTTCGACATTATAATCGGTATGGACTGGCTCAGCCAACATCATGCTGAAGTAGTATGCCGCGAAAAGTTCATTCGCATTCCTCTTGCAGACGGTCAGACCCTACGAATCTTTGGAGAAACCCCCTCGAAAGGACTCAAATTGATGTCCTGCCTTCAAGCCCGAAAATATCTCCGCAAGAACTATGTCGCATTCCTAACTCACGTCGTCAAGAAGGGAAACAAGGAGAAGAAACTCGAAGATATACCTGTAGTGAAAGAATTCCCACAAGTTTTTCCCGACGACATCTCAGGACTTCCTCCCGTGAGAGAAGTCGAATTCCGCATTGATCTTATACCTGGCGCTACACCATCGCAAAATCTCCTTATAGGTTAGCCCCATCCGAAATGCAAGAGCTGGCTAGTCAACTGCAAGAGCTGACTGACAAAGGATTCATACGTCCTAGCTCCTCGCCTTGGGGTGCACCTGTTCTTTTTGTGAAGAAGAAAGATGGAACGTTTCGCATGTGTATCGACTACAGAGAACTCAACAAGTTAACGGTCAAGAACCGCTACCCATTACCTCGCATTGATGACCTTCTAGACCAACTTCAAGGCGCCACCTGTTTTTCAAAAATCGACCTTCGTTCTGGTTATCATCAACTCAGAGTACATGAAGAAGACGTCCCAAAGACCGCCTTCCGAACTCGTTATGGTCACTTCGAATTCATGGTCATGCCATTTGGTTTAACCAACGCCCCAGCTGTTTTCATGGATCTAATGAATAGGGTATGCAAACCCTACCTCGACCGCTTTGTCATAGTCTTCATCGACGACATCCTCATCCACTCAAAGTATAAATCCGATCATGAACGACACCTTCAACTTATCCTTACACTCTTAAGGACTGAAAAGTTGTACGCTAAGTTCTCGAAATGTGAATTCTGGTTAAGGGAAGTACAATTCCTTGGACACGTCGTCAACGACAAGGGAATTCGTGTTGATCCTTCAAAAATCAAGGCAGTGCAGGAATGGCAAGCGCCACGTACCCCTACCGAAGTAAGATCATTTCTTGGTTTGGCTGGTTACTATCGCCGCTTCATTGCCAATTTTTCCCGTATTGCTGTACCACTCACGGCTTTGACTCATAAAGGAAAACCCTTCATATGGGGACCTAAACAAGAAGAAGCCTTCCAAACCCTTAAGCAAAAGCTTTGTGACGCACCTATCCTCACACTTCCTGAAGGTTGCGATGACTTCGTAGTTTATTGCGACGCGTCAGGGCAAGGACTAGGCTGTGTACTAATGCAAAGAGGAAAAGTGATAGCCTATGCTTCTAAGCAACTCAAGGTTCATGAAAAGAATTACACTACCCACGACCTGGAACTTTGAGCCGTTGTGTTCGCTCTCAAGATATGGAGACATTACCTCTACGGTACCAAGTGTGAAATATACACTGACCACAAGAGCCTCCAACATATCTTCAATCAAAAGGAGTTGAATATGAGGCAACGAAGATGGGTCGAACTTCTTAACGACTACGACTGTGAAATTCGGTATCATCCTGGCAAGGCAAACGTAGTGGCTGATGCACTCAGTCGAAAAGGTTATGCGAACTCCATTCGTCTTCTATGTTCGCAAATCATAACCGACATCAAAGATCGAATCCGAGAAGCTCAACATGTTTCTGTAACAGAAAACGATGTACGTGATGAACTGTCATGTGGAGCGGAACTCAAAATCGAAACCAAATCCGACGGTATTCTATACTATTTAAACCGCATATGGATTCCTGATCGCGACAACCTTCGTGACTTCCTCATGAATGAGGCGCACAAAACTCCATACTCTGTACACCCAGGAGCCGACAAGATGTATCAAGACCTACGGTACACCTATTGGTGGCCGGGCATGAAAAAGGATATCGCCGTTTTTGTTTCCAAGTGCCTTACCTGTTCCAAAGTAAAAGCTGAACATCAAAGACCTTCAGGACTTCTAACCCAACCTGAAATACCTGTATGGAAGTGGGAAAACATAACCATGGACTTCATTACCGGGTTACCTCGCACCTCCAGTGGGTATGACACCATATGGGTAATCATTGATCGTCTTACTAAATCAGCTCACTTCATTCCGATTCGCGAGGACTTCAAGAACGAGAAGTTAGCTCGTATCTACATCAGCGAGATCGTAAGCCGTCATAGTGTACCTTTAAGCATCATTTCAGACCGTGATGGTCGTTTCACTTCACGAACATTGCGAGCCGTACAAGCCACCTTGGGTACACGATTAGACCTCAGTACCGCTTTTCATCCTCAAACTGATGGTCAATCGGAACGCACCATCCAAACTCTTGAAGACATGCTTCGAGCATGTGTCGTAGACTTCAAAGGGAATTGGGACACTCATCTACCATTGGTTGAATTTTCGTACAACAATAGTTATCATTCAAGTATCGGTATGGCTCCTTTCGAAGCTTTATATGGTCGTAAGTGCCGATCTCCAGTATGTTGGCACGAAATTGGAGAAGCACAAATCACCGGTCCAGAATTAATTCAAGAAACAACAGACAAGATCCATCAAATTCGAAACAATCTTCTAGCGGCACAAAGTCGTCAAAAGAGTTATGCAGACAAACGACGAAAGCCCTTGGAGTTAAACATTGGTGATCAAGTACTTTTAAAAGTATCACCGTGGAAGGGAGTAGTTCGTTTTGGCCAGAAGGGCAAGCTAGCACCACGCTACGTAGGACCTTTCAAGATACTCGAAAGAGTAGGACCTGTAGCATACAAGCTTGACCTACCAGAAGAGCTCAACAGAATTCATCCCATATTCCACGTATCAAACTTGAAGAAGTGCCTCGCCGATGAAAACCTCCATATTCCTCTAGAAGACATTCAGATCGATGAATCTATGCACTTCATTGAAAGACCAGTAGAAATCATGGACTTCGGAGAGAAGCGTTTAAGACGAAGTCGTATTCCAATTGTCAGGGTACGCTGGGAGTCAAAACGAGGACCTGAGTTTACTTGGGAACGTGAAGACTCAATGCGCGAGAATTACCCACATCTTTTTCCTGTTACCACTACTACTTAAATTTCGGGACGAAATTTCTAAAAGTAGGGGATACTGTAACATCCGTCGAAAAACGGGTTTTCCAAACCCGCTTCGTTTATTAATCGAATATCCAGTCAAATTTTTCATTGCACATTTATTGCTCAAATTAATTTTAAACGATACATAATTAATAAATATATTAGAATTAAAAAACTTTAATTGATAATTAATAATAAATAGTGAATAAAAAAATAAAATGCGGCCGCCGGGTTTCGAACCCGGGTCGCCCAAAAGATCAAACAAACAACACACCGCTCCGCCACTTGCCCTCTTTGTGAATATTACGAAACAAATAATACTTAAGATGAAATCCGAATTCAAACCGGACTTCAGCGCGGCAGAACTCGCAATCACCGGAAAATCCGGCAATCCGCGAGTTTAGCCATTTTCCTTTTGACTATACGTTATAACCGACGTCGACATCGGTTATAACCGACGTCTGACCCTCAATTTTAGTCGTAACCGCCGGAAAATCTTGACTGCGAACCTTGACCTCGATTCAGACCCAATCCAGCCATTCATCCCTATAAATACTCACCCAAACATCTCGTAAACTTTTCGCTCTCAACTGCACTTTCTTTCTGAGGTTGCGTTTGCTCAAAGGCTCGTCGCCGGAGATTTCCAATTTCGCCGGAACATCGCCGGCATCGTGATCAGAAAACCATATTCGCTCGCCAGACGGTATAACTGTCTAAACTTCTTTACTATCTTTTGATTTATACTCTAATTGTTCAAACCAATGATCAAAAACTGCAAAAACAGTTCACCTAGCCGGAATCCGCAAAACAGAACCGACGAATTCTGCCGGAAATTTCGAAGAAGACACTTTGTGATTTGGTACATCTTAGTCCTTAATTCTTTTCTTTTACTTCAATTCAATCAATTATAAGCGTAATTGGTCAATTAAACAACAGTCAATTCACTGTTCGGTAATTCGATAAGCGAAGAAGATGAAGTTAAACATGTGTATAAGTATAACTAAAAACGGATATGAAACCGGGTTAGACACACAGTCCAGCGGTGGACTGTGTGCACAAACAATGCACACATCCCGGGTTCGAATCACACAACGTACCGACTTTCAGAAATAAAACCAATATTTTTAGAACTGAAGCAGAACAAGTCACGGTATGTATATAAGAGTAATATAATCCGTGAGTTAAACAGATTAGACACACAGCCCAACTGGTTGGGCTGTGCGCATACGAACCGAAGGACCCGAGTTCGACTCCGGGTCCCTGCAAACGGTTCGGCCATTTTAAATCGTTTAATATAAACCCAATAAAATAACAATTAATTAGTATATATATACACTAGAGAATATTTCAGGTTAGACACGTAGCTCAGTTGGTAGAGCTGCGTGCACGCGTACGAGAGGTCTCGGGTTCGAACCTCACTCAGCGCATGAATAAACTGAATCTGACCGGTCAAACGGTCAACGGTCAACGGTCAACATTTTTATATTTTTTTTATTTATTTATTTAATCAGAAAATTATTTAAAAATATTTAAAAATAATATTTTTAAAGTTAGAAAATGTCCTTAAACTCACAAAAATAAATCTAAAAATCCTATTAAGGTTATGAATTAAAATCTATTTATTTACCGAACCACTTCGTTATTATTTAGGTTAGTTTTTCCTCGTCGATCAAATCCCAAAACTCGTGCGCATCCAACGTCATCAAAAGAACGCACCCAATGTGAGTGAATCTCTACCAAATTCCCCGTTTTAATCACATTTTGGGATGTATCATGTGTCGTTTAATTCCTTATTATATTTAAACACTTGTGCATCCATCATATCCGTGATCAAATGTGTATCCAATATGTATCAATTGTTGTGTGAATTATGCTTAGATTTAAGTTATCATTTTCAGTACATGCATTTCATTAGGCCCATCAGCTCCCCGTGGGATACGGGTTGAGTACAGGTGCCTCATTCGATCGGCTCCGTTTGATTGAGCCTTGATCTCACATACATCATCATTCATGTCATACGATCGGCTCCGTTGGATTGAGCCTTGATCTCACAGTCATCATCATTCATATTATATACTCATTCAAAGTGGTTTGTGATTGTTATATATATGTTTGCTCACATGTGATTGTTGCGCAATGTTCAATATTAAATACAACAATAAATTATTAACAATGTTTTATCAAGGTTCACTCGCCAACTTTTGTTGACCCAAAATATTCCCCCGTTTACACATGATACAGGTGATCCAGTTGAGGCAAGAAACACATAGGAATGCCTAGAAGAATAAATCAGATTAAGCTTTGGATTGTTTTACTTAGTTTCAATTCCTTGTAATTGTATGGATTTGATTTGAATATTTAAGTTGTAATTTGAATTTAATAAATATGAAACATTTTAGTAAACATCATGAGCTTTGGTGATAACCCAATTATGCCCCGACTCTTATTCCGCTGCGGGTCGGGGTGTGACATTATCACGGCTATCCCACCTTACGGTCCTTATGTTAAAATTACCATTTGATCTTATTATAGGTCAATTTGACTTTTAAAGGTCAAACTGCCTATTAACATATGTAAATGCACTAATAACCTAAAAAAATATTTTTCAACTTATAGATATATTTAAAGTAACGATAAATATCAAGATAAAGATTTTAAAATAAGCAATATTGCCGCTTGTTATTTTATGACATTAACCCAAATTAAAAATAATCAAATTCAATTTTGATTAAGAACGATAGTTTAAAGAATGATATGATGTTAAAACATGACATTTTTTTTGAGTCATTTATTAAAGTATGAATATAATCTAACTTATAATAAAAGACTCAAAATAATGTCACATTGCATTCTCTCCTCTAACCTCATCAATTTTATTTATATTTATTTAATATATTTCTTTTATAATACTACTAATTATTAATAACTAATAGAGTTAATTGCCCGGATGGTCCCTGTGGTTTCACGTTTTTTCACGTTTAATCCCCATCTTTTGTAAATAACAGGTATGCTCCCTGTGCTTTGTTATTATTTTACTCGGATAGTCCCTGAGTAAATGTCAGTTAGTTCAGAAATAGCAGGTATGCTTCCTAGGATTTGTTATTTTGTTACTCGGATAGTCCCCAGACATTTACTCAGTGGACTATCTAAGTAACAAAATAACAAACCATAGGAAGCATACCTGCTATTTTCAAAAGGTGGGGACTAAACGTGAAAAACGTGAAACCACAGGGACCATCCGGGCAATTGACTCTAACTAGGGGTGTGCATGTGTCGGTTTTGGCCTAAAACCATAACCATAACCGCGATGTCGGTTAATGGATAACCATAACCATAACCGATCGGTTATGGTTAATTGGTTTTGATGGTTATAGCGGGTCGGTTGTGGGTGGTTAACCGTGTATTTAGACTAGGTAAAATAGTTTAATATTTTTAAGCTGGAATAAATTGTTACTGCATATTTATATATAGTAGCATATTACATAGAACTAAAAAATACATATCTATAATATTAATACCGATTTTTACCGAATATTCAAATAAAGTGACGTAATATATACCATAAATTCAAATAAACATTCAACCAAAACCGCAAAACGATATGAAATAACCTATAAATACTAATTTTTTTAATAAAAAATAAATATTAAAGAAAATGGTGAAAAGTCCTAAATCCTACAAAGATTTATTACATGTCTGTTCGGTTATGTTGGGTATGGAAACATTGATAACCATAAACGCTCCGCTACTTTCGGTTTTCAAAAAAACCATTAACCGACCCACCGGTTTTTATTTGGTTCGGTTTTTCGGTTCGGTTTTGTCGGTTAATTCGGTTATGGTTCGGTTAATTCGGTTTTTTGCACAAACCTAACTCTAACTAATATATAGATATTACTTATCTTTATCCTTATTTTTATTTAATACTAATAAAAGATTTCAATTAATGACACATGACATTCTCTCCTTTAACCTAATTTTTTTTAAACTTTTATTTATTTTTAAGTTTTTCAATAATTAATTAATATATAAATATCATGCATCCTTATCAGTAATAATAATAAAATCTAAATTCTATTAAAAGAAGCACTCTTTCCTTTAATTTACTATTTCTTCATATATGAATCCTATAGATTTTATATAAATTCCAATAACATATGTATACTTGTATACGTTTCGTTAGTTTATATATCTATTATTTAGTAACTTACTTTTATATATTAACTAATATATATATATATATATATATATATATATATATATATATATATATATATTTAACATACATAACGAATATTATAAATAAAGTTAATAATAACTAACATATCTGCTATCATGTAATTCCCGGTTAAAATAATATACGCAAATTGATTTTTACACAAATTGATTATAAAGTATATTACAATTGATGATGTAGGGTTATTAGCAATTAACTTTTAGAATATAGATAAATAAGGAATGAAGCATATCTTTACCCTTATTAACCTAATTTAAAATTAATAACAATCATATATAATAATGTTAAATCATCCCACATATTAAATAATACTATTAAATCATATTTCCTGCTCATCTCTTATTTAGTTAATATTTCTTTTCTTAACCATTTCTTTTATTTTTCTGCTTATTATTAATTGTTTAATATGACATTGATCCAACCACTTGTAATACACAAATTTCTAACCAAACAATCAATAAAGTAAAAAAAGTAAAATGTTATAACTCGTGTATAATTTTAAGTAAATAGTACGTTAAAGATCATTTTTTTAAAACATATCTTGACGACTGTATATATTAACCGATTACATTATATTTATTCAATATGTACAATACACGTAAAAGAATAAACTTTACTATTCGTTGCACACAAAAAAATGATAAAGTAAAAAATAAATGGTAAAACTACACAAAACGACTCGATAAATAATACAAACTATACACAAAAACTGATGTATTTTGCTATATATCATGCTGCAATTCACAAGTAATCAGGTCCAGTGGAGAGCTTAAATTCTTTTATGAAGACTCAAGTTCAATTCCCACTTGGTGCAAAAAAGGAGTGAGGCACTGGTGGGCAATGATAGGAGACCCAGGGCAACCTGGGTTCGATCCTTGAGCCAAACGGGTTTTACCGGTAATTTCACTGTCGTGCCTACGGGCGGGTGGGTTACCGGGTTTTCCCCGGAAGTGGTGGTGGACAACTCTGGTTACTCTCGGAGTACTCCATTTGTCCAGTGGTGCCCCGAGAGTACTCGGGATTAATTTGTTGGCCGTTAAAAAAAAATCAGGTCCACTGGATGAAGGAGGTTTTAAGCAATTCTTATATGGTATCTATCATCTTTAGGTATATGAGATATTTTTTTATTTAATGGTATAATACACAGATTTATAATCTAGTTATATATAAATAAATAGCTTTTTTACTTGACCCAATCCTCCGAATTCTTGAGCATTATCGGAGAAGGCCATATTATTATCGATGTACTTCCTCTATCATGAGGTCTTCCCTTTATGTTGCTTTCATGCAACAAAATTTTTATTTAATACTCAACAATACGTTTTCTTCGGGATGGAGATTGCACATGGTGAGAAAAAGAAACTCTTATCCTGAAAATTGACATCAAGATGTTTTTTTCTTTTATTGATTGCTATATGGTTATTCTCAGTGGCGGACCTATAGTGTACAAGGGGTAATCCCCATTGCCCTTTGATGTTCCAGTAACGCTACGACAGTAGTGTAGATTTTGGAAATATATGACATTTGTTCGATTTCGTAACCCTTTTTTTAAACGTTACCCTATGCGGATTTTCTAGATCCGACACTGGTCATTGTACTATTATTATTATATATATAGGGGAATTGGCCTATAATAATCAAACCTAGACCTTTTTGGCCATTAATAATCCCATCTCGGAACATTCTTTATGCCAGTCCCACCTTTCACCCATTTTTCCTACAATGGTCCCCCATTGAAAAACCCTAACTCGGTTAATTAAATGGCTGATGTGGCGGACGATTAAGGGATGATGTGTTAAAAACTGATTACGTGACAGATGATTATGTATTTCCTGATCCTTTACAACTTAAAGCATTTATAACCCACACTTGCACTTCATCATCACGACTCCTCCACCACCGCACCTTCACCACGACTCCTCCACCATCACCACCGCAACCTTCACTCACATGCCACCACCACACCTGCCATCACCCTCTACCATCGCCGCACCTTCACACAATCGACATCAAACCTCCACCACCAGATTTGAACCCCTAACTTCGTACCTCCACCACCGAACAACCACCTACACACAACCGCCATCGCACCTCCACTACAACTCCTCCACCACCACGCACCTTCACTCACCTGCCACCACCACACTTGCCATCACCCTCTACCATCGTCGCACCTTCACACAATCGACGATCTGAACCCCTAACTTCGCACCTCCACCACCGAACAACCACCTACACACAACCGCCATCACACCTCCACCACCATCTGAACCTCTACCAAAACCCCCAATTTAAACATCACTTGGATTTTACAATGCTCCCCTACAGAAATCGATTGGAACTTTTATATGCAAATGAGAAAAACCGTCAAACTAGATAACCATGTGGGAGGCGTGCAACTAAATCTGAGTTTATGTAATCTTCACCTGTTTTGATTGTATTGTAGAGTGTAAAAGATGGAAACAATTGGTGTTGGTAAAGAGGAATTATGGGTTATAATTGCTTTAAGTTGTAAAAGGATCAGGGAATACATAATCAGTTTTTAACACACATCCCTTAATCATTTGCCACATCAGCCATTTAATTAACTGAGTTAGGGTTTTTTTAACGGGGGATCGTTGTGGGAAAAATGGGTGTAAGGTTAGACTGGCATAGAGAATATTCTAAGGTAAAATTATTAATGGTCAAAAAAGTCTAGACAGAATTATTACTGGCCCCAGTTCCTCTTATATTATTAATTCACATCTTCTTAACTACATAGAACTTTTGATATATTTGTTTTCTACCATAACTTTTTATGAGTTTTCTATTTGGCCAACAATCTTCTTTTTAGTTCTATTTTTTAATTTAAAATTAAAACTTTATAAAATACTATAATTAACAAGTTTAACAATATCAAGATTTAATATTATTTTATTACCATAATTACTTATGTTCAACAATATTAATATTGAATATTATTTTATTACCTTAAATACTTTTAAGCATGTTTTATTTTCCTTTATAACTTTATAAAATAACAATATTTTCTGAATATTTGGATATGTTATTATAATATATTCTTTTTTTTAAAATTCAATAGTTTTTTTTATTTTTATATATGTCTCGATAGGTAGAGGATCCTGAAAAAAAGGTCCAGAGTGTGAGAAGGGTAAGAAAAAATTTAAACATTAGATCTTTAATCTAATGGTTGAGATCTTGATGGCAATCTTGTAAATAGTATAACAATTAAAATAATTAATTTTCTAGATTAAGGGTATAAAAGTAGGGCCATTCAAAAAGCCCGTGGCTCGAGGCTGGCTCGAAGTTCGCTTGAAAAAAGTTTGAAAAAAGCTCGGTTCGAAGTCAGCTCGGTTTTTTATGAACTGGCTCGGCTTGGCTCGGTTTGTAAACGAGCCGAGCCCGGGCCAAGGTAGGTTCGATTCGTGGCTCGCTCGTTAGTTGGCTCGTTGGCTCGCTCGTTTGGCTCGTTTTAATTAAATCTCAAATTATATATGTGTGTGTGCGTGTATATTCTGATATATTTAAGAATGTTGTTTAGTTTATAACATGATTATTTTTTAATTGAAAGAAATAGATTGTTAAGCTATAGTCTTAATTAGTAATATTGGTTTTTTTTAAAATAGATTAAGGCAAGTAACATAGAATTTTTTCTTGTTTGTTTTATTTATGTTTGCCAAAAAATAATATTCTATTAGCCTAAATAATGTTTTATTTATTGTTATTTGGTTTTATGTATATTATTAAGCATAAAAAATACAAAACTATAAACTCTTTTTAAACAAACGAGCTGGCTCGAGTTTTTGACGAGCCGAGCCACGAGCCCAACTTTCCAGCTCGTTAAGAAAAATGAGCCGGCTCGACTCGATTCGATTTTTAAACGAGCCGAGCCTGAGCCCACCCTGGTTCGGTTCGGCTCGGCTCGTTTACAGATAGATAAAAGTAAAATTAACATTTTTAATTTTAGAAAGTCACATGAAAGTTCCCCTTTTATTTTTTAAACGCCAATAACTTTTTACACGTAACATGTTTTTTTTTTAAAATACACCATAATAACGAGTGTTTTTTAAACTTTAACGTGAGTACCATATTACTATACTTATATACAGAAAAAAAATTACGTTCAATCGAATGTTTCAGTTAATGGTTTTTTGTTTCAGTTCATGGTGTTATATAATTATTGAATGGTGTTATATATGTGTTGAATGGTGTTATATAATTATTGAATGGTGTTATATATGCGTTGAATGGTTGTTGCAGTGTTATTCGTAGTGTTTTTTATAGAGATCTTTAAAATGGTGTTATATACTTAGTGAATGGTGTTATATACTTATTGAAGGGTGTTGTATAATTATTGAATGGTGTTATATACGTGCTGAATGGTGTTTGCAGTGTTATTCGGTATTCCTATAAATTAGGGTGGCGGTTTATGAAAGGTTTTAAATTAATTAAATCAATGATAAAATTACTTGATTACCCTTTTCAATTAATTTAGATCTAATGGCTGAGATTCTTTCTTACATTTCTCACACTTTTGGTCTTTTTTCCAATAAACTTACCCTGTCTTGATATAAATTTTACTCAAAATCAAGTTGTGAAGAATAATGTAAAGAAATTGAAACACAAAAAAATGTGTCATCAAAGTTGTTTTACGGTTTAGTTTTTTATATAAACTGACACAATTGACTCTTTTTTGTTATGTTAATAATATAGTTAAATGATTTATAAATTTCTCGATATACCTTTGCAATGTGCTTACTTTTATTTACGTTTTGATAAAAGCTGACTTTTATATAAATTGACGCGATTTACTCTTTTCGTTATTTTTATAATATAGTTATTGCTTTATGAACCGAATTGATACCATCTGATGTCATCACAGACCGAATTGGTCATAGTACTGGTATCGGTATTATCCAAATTGACACCATTATTTTTTATCGTTACAAAACATGTGTGGATATCATTTTACACGTATATGTTTCAGTTGTTATACCGTGTGTTGGTATCGTGCATGCATTATTGTAACAAACCATAATGATACCAAGCGAATGTTCGCGGCAACGCGCGTCAAATCACACTAGTTATTATTAATACAATACAATTAGTTATATCAAGAAGAGAATGGCAAGGAAACACACATGGGTTTCTCGTGTCCTTGCGGGTGCCAGGAAGAGATGGGCTGATGATGATCAAGATATAGACTACCCATATGATGAAGAAGTTGATGGATCCGATAGTGAAGAACTTATTCACAGACTGTAATAACCCGAACTACTACAAAAATAAGCATTTGCTATGAAATTTTGCTACGGGAAAAAATGGTGGCAAATATTGCTACGAGTTAGCTACGCATTAGCTACGGACACATTTTGCTACGAATTATGCAAATGAATTTCGTAGCAAAACCCATAGCAAATCCGTAGCAAAATTGATTAAATGAATATAAAACATATAATGTAGCAAAATCCGTAGCAAAACCATGAAAATAAGTATTTAGAAATAAACTAAAAAAGTAAAATAAATTTTGTAGCAAAATGAATAGCAAAATTGTGAAAATAAATGTAATAAAGAAAATTTAGTAAAACTGGTAGCAAAGTCCATAGCTAAGTCTTTAAAAATAAATATTTAAAAACTAACTAACCGAGATTAAAATAAAACGGTAGCAAAATTGGTAAGTAAATAAAGTTCGTAGAGAAATTGATAGCAAAATTAGAATAAATCTTATAAACTGACGTAGCAAAATCTGTAGCAAATCCATAGAAAAATTCATTGCAAAAATAAGAAAGAAAAAAACAGTATTCAAATTTTTTTCTAATATCCATAGCAAAATACGTTGCTAAAATAAACATAAATTATTAATAGTGGTAGCAAAATCCATAGAAAAACGTACAAAATAAATATTCAAAAAACAATAAAAAACGCGTAACAAAATCCTAAGCAAAAATGGACAAAAGAAATATTAAAAAATAATTAATAATATATACGATAGAAAAATTAAGAGTAATAATATTAAATACTTAAAAGTAGTTTAAATAAAAGTCAATTTTACACGAACTGATGTAAATATAATACATTTAATAGAGCTATCTCAGACAAATAACTACACGACCTCATCATCATGCTTGCACCCCTATTGAGTGCATGCATCACCATGCACCTCCCACATAACCATTTATCTCCTGCCCTAAGAACTTTCCCAACATCCAAAAAAGGTCCAAGTGTCACACCCCAACCGATGGAGGAATCATCGTGACGCGGCACTAAGCAAACATATTGCTCAAAAATTTCCACAACGACTATTAATATGACAACATTTAATAGCATCCAATTTCCCATACAATCAAACTAAACATTCATATCAAAAGTCATACGGATTACATCATTCTCAAACAATACAATTCGACAACTAGGTTTTTTTATTTCAAGTTTCTAAAGATAATCCTAAGTCCAATTGCAGCGTAATCCATTAACCTGTCACATACGTTAAAATACAAGTCAATACAATAAGTAAAGGTGAGTACACAGGTTTAATAACATAATAATAGCGATAAAGCGTTCACGCATAAAAAACATGTGACACGTAGAGAGGCGAATCTAAGTATGCTAACAACAATGATACAAGCTAACCAACACGACTGCGAGGTGGAGTATGCGCGATACGTGTTCACAACAGCGGGTGCTGAGTCCAAACTATAGTACTATCGTTGCTAAGAGTGGTCTGCAAGTCCTCATATTTACACATAGCAAACAAACATTCAGCGATTCACGTATAACATGCTAGAGGCGTTAGCGTTAAAAGAGTTTAGCGCTGAATGAAGCGTGTTTTGATATAGAGAACGTATATAACAGCCAAAGTGCGTTTTAAGCGAAAAAGGGTTCAAGTATACTCAGAGTTCCTGCTTAGCAAGTAAACACAATCTGCTATGGATTGAAGGGAGCGCCGGAACAACCTGAAAGTGAGAACGGAAGTGCATCAGTCTTCCAAAGTGCTGAAACAGTCGAAGCGAAGTATGGTGGTGTAACAGTCTAATTCGTACGAACTAGTGCTAGTTCGTATGAAGTGGAACTTCGTGCGAAGTAGCACTAATCTCTAAATCAGGTGGGTACTTCGTGCGAAGTAGCACCAGATCTTTTATCAGGTGGGTACTTCGTGCGAAGTAGCACCAGATTCTTACTAGGTGGGTACTTCGTGCGAACTAGGTGTCTAGTTCATGCGAAGTAGTCCTTCTGGTGCAAATTTAGGCTGTTTTGGTGTCCAAAATCGAGTGTTTTCGCGTCGTATCTTCGGGAAATCGAGTGGTCATCCTTCCAGCCTCAAGTTACTGATCAAACCTAGCGCCATATAGGTCTTTTGAGCGATTTTAGTCAGTTCATAGGAAGTTGGGCTGATTCGTGCGAACTGGCAGTTTGCACGAGGCAGCCCAGTTCGTACGAACTGGCTGTCTTGCGTCTTGTGCGTTACGGACAGGGTTTTCGCTTGGAACGGACATGATTCGGATCCATTTCAGGCTGTTTTTGACTCCGCTTCTTTCCACTGCTTTAGTGAACGAAATTTAGGTCGGTTTTTGTGTAAAAATCAATACTTTAAACAATTTCTCAGATCTTTCGCAAGTTTTTTTGATTTAACGTGTCCTTTTAATTTTTACGAGTTAACACGCCACAACTTACGTGTGGGGTTCAACGTTTTTGTGTCTGTTTTTCCCGTTTGACAGCCCGTCGCAGCGCGTCTATTTTTACCCATTTGATAGATTCCCAGCAACGTGCAGTTCGTAGATTGACTTAGTTATTTTTTTCTACGTTTTTACGTTTCGGTCTAATTTCTTCGCATTAACACGCCGCAACGAGCATTCGTGGTTCAACGTTTTTACGTTAACTTTTCGTTCGGTGTTATTTTTCTTTTTATTTATTTTATTTTTACTTGCTTTTCTGAAGTTGGTGGTCGTTGGCAGTGGTGTGACATTGGTGCTACTTGACACGGTTTTACGAATGTTTTTAAGATATTAAGTTTTTTACTAATAATTTGTTTCGAGTTTACCCTATACTTCCTTTACTTAAAAAAACAAATTATTAACGTGCATATTTTTATGTATGTGACGGTATAAATTTGATATGCCCTACGTTTTGACGTAACTTTTTTCTGGAAACTTCAGCTCAAATATAATACATTTTGTATAAAAAACCATTTTTACATGTATACTTTTATGTACATTTTGGTATAAATTAGAGTTAGTCTACGATTCGACTTAAACTTTTTTAGGAAACGAATCAGATCAAATATAATATGTTTTTGATATAATATGTTTTTGTGCTTATTTTATGGATGTTTCGAATCAAGTGGAGTCAAATTGTGGTTTCTTTTTTTCTTTTTTTTTCAAAAGTTGTAATTAATCCTTTTTGATTACACGTGTCAGTATTTTTTTATACCCGTTACGTTTTCTATGTACGAGTAGGGTCACAAACACGTGTTAGTTTTTTTCTTTTTTACCTGTTACATTTTCTATGTACGAGCCGTGTCACATATAATACGTTATGATTGTACATTATATACGCAATTTACTTTACATTTTGACCCAGTCGCAATGCTTATATAGGTTACATTGAATTCAAATGGATACGTCGAAACGCGTGTTTTCATATGGTTAATGCATCGCATAACGTTTGGACTAAGCGATTTGATGTTTATGATGTACCCGCGCCGCAACGCGCGCGGGTCTTATTATTAGTTATAACTAAATAAAATGTTTTTTAATTTTTTTATTTATACAACTAATTATTTACTAATTTTAAAGAACTAGAAGATTTGTTCTTAAAATTTTTAAACTTTGGCTTCTTATTATATGTATTATACATAACTTTTATATTTTTTTTATAAACAATTCCCAAATAATAAAGAATCCAAATTTCATAATTTTACTTTGCCGCCCCCAATATCCGGCTCCTAGTTTCCCTCAAACCCACGTTCCAATCGGAAGATTTAAACCTCCCTCAACCCCCTTTGTGCTCACCAAAAACCATCACTCTCACGTAATAATTCTTTTTGTTTGCTCGATTTCTCTGATTTCGTTGAGCTTCACCAATGACCAACAAGGAGCTTCAGATATTGATCATAATGTGAGTAAAACAATTCACTCACGTAATTATTCTTTTTGGTTGCAATTCATAGTTTTTTTTTCTTGTTGTAAATATCGATTTAATGTTTTTATCATAGTTATATGCTTTACGAGATATTTTTGTGTGTGCACATTAGTTGTTTCATAAAATGTTCGAGTGAAATTCAGAGTCCATATCAGATTTGTTGTACCATTTTGTTTTGATAAATAAAAAAATATTCTCACATAGTTGTTTGTTGTTTGATAAAATCTTAATTTAAGATGCATATGTTGAAGACTCTACTGATGCTAATCTAATGTGTATATTATATCGGTGCTCAAATGCATATTTTTAATAAAATCATTTCACTAATGCTTTAATTGGTTAACATTATATTCTATAACCATTTTGCAGACTCAACAAGTGAAGCCTTAAGAAGGAATTGTTTTTGATTCTATAAATTGATTAATATTTCATTGATAAGATGCTATGAAGTTTATAGAATTTGGACTATTTTTTTCTGAGTTATGTTGACAATCTCACCAGGTGATTTTTTACTCTTAAAGTTTCAACGTTTCGGTTTGATCAACTCTCACAGGTTCACACACACTCGTTTTCTAATTGAGCTATATATTTATAGAGATGTGCATCCTTTGAATCCTCATATTTAAGAGATGATACTGCAAGTTCATACTTGCATGTGAAGGCAAACATGGGTTGTGGATCTCATTTAGAATAGAATAAGTTGAAGCGACTACAACAAATCCAAAACATAATAAAGAGGTATTCTTTAAATGTTTACTGAAAAAAATAAATTAAACGCAAGGCCGTTTGGAATCAATGGTTGAGTGCAGTTTTTTTTTTTTTTTTTTAATTATAGGTGCAACCATTGAAGGAACAAATAGCGAAGTTGAAGTGGGATATAATAGAGAAACATGTTATAATGGAGAAAATTGAAGAGATTGCAAGGTTATACGCTAAATTGAGTGGAAGACTTCAATTGACGTCACAATTGATATGTTGAAGTTTTTGTATTACTTTTGGAGAATTTGCATTATTTATTGGGTTATATTTCAATAAGGTGGATATTTTGTTCTGTTTCGGATGAATATTTCTCTTTGGTGTGATACTTTATATTATCGAAATGTGATTATAGTGTTTATAAAGGGAAAATAGAAAACAATATAAAAAAGAATTTGTTTGAAAAATTCCAAACAAACAGTGTAGCTAAATTTGTTGCAAAGACCTAAAATCGATAGCTATATCCGTAGCGAAGTCAAGCGAAATTCGTAACTAAATTCCATAGCAAAAGCCTGCAAATTTTTGTAGCCAAATCATAGTAAATTTGTAGCTAAAGACTGTTGCGACCCGATAGAAAAAAACATAGCAAGTTTCGTAGCAAAAAAAAAAATACAAAAGGTAGCAAATTCGCGTAGCGAAACGATAGCAAGTTCGTAGCAAAAACGATAGCAAAACATTGCAAATTATCATAGCCAACATTAGTAGCAAAATTACTCCATAGCTAAAAACATCTGTAGCTAAAATTTTCTGTAGCTACAAGTATTTGTAGCTAAAAACAGTCGTAGCTAAAACACAATTGTCGCTAAAAGTTTCCGTAGCTAAAAACATCCGTAGCTAAAATTCAATAGCGAAATTTCGTAGCAACCTTCTTTATAGCAAATTCGTGGCTAAAGTAGCGACGTCATTTTTTGTAGCTAAATCTGTCGCAAACATAATTTCCGTAGCTAAAGTTGGTAGCAAATAAATTCGCGACGGACTTGTAGCTACGAACCAAATCCGTAGCAGATTCGTAGCGAAAAAATATTCCTTCGGCGCTTTTTTTTTCTTGGCCCAAAACTCTTAAAAACATGTATATTACATGTGTTATTTTTTCAAAAAAAAAAATGTCGGGAGGTTGGGTTTTCTCAAATTTTTAGGGTTTTCTATATAACCATACCCTATATATATATATATATATATATATATATATATATATATATATAGGGAGAGGATCATGAGAAAACTAGATATAAATGAGAAAACTAGAAAACTAACTAAAAATCCAAAAAAAGCATAAAAAACATACAATTTTTTTATAAAAAATCGCTGCATTTTATGTATAAAAAAACTTTTTTTTCAAAAAAAAAAAACTTGTACTGCACATGTGCACTATATGTGTACTACACATGTGCATTATATGTTTATGTTGCACATGTGCACTATATGATTTTTTTATTTTTTTTAAAAGTTTTTTATATAATATATATAGCGAATTTTAATAAAAAATAAAAAAAAAATTATGTTTTTTTGGCTTTTTTAGTTAGTTTTTTGGTTTTCTCATTTAAACTAGTTTTCTCATAATCCATCCCCTATATATATATATATATATATATATATATATGTTTGAACTATCGTTGTAGCTGATTACATAAAAGAAATTAACTTTATAGTTTCAAATTAAATATTTAATAATAACTTATGACAATTATGAAATTTTATATCATAAGATTTTGGTATTAGTATTAGCATTTTAATAACAATAAATAATTACTTGGTTTTTTAAAGAAAGTGAAGGTATGGTCTTTAATTCTGCGCGAGTATTTATCATACACCCGCGTAAGAATCCATACCCTAGATGTGACAAAGTAATTTATAATGAACATTAGACTTTGTGCGCACCCAACAAACAACAGCTAATACAAGTACAAATAGTACATATGGTAGGAGCTTTAGCCAATCAGCTTGTGCTAGACCCTGTCCAGACATTTCCTACGATGGCCAATCATGTAGAGGACAAAATGTACATTAGGAAAGTAACGTGGAACCAATCAGGTTGTTCCGTTCACTGTTCCATGATCTCCACTCAATCCTTGTGACAGACTTGACAACAAGGACAACCGTTAGGTCACGTGGCTCCACTCACAGTACGCCAACGTCTCTATATCCTGCAAACACTAACGATCGTGGCAGAATAGACAAAAAAGAGATTCCTTGTTGGAGACGTCCGACCCAAGGCCCAGCAGCCCATCTCCTTCTCCACATTGTTCAGCTATAAATATCACCCATCAACCACAAGTTTAGGAATCGACCCTCTCATCCTCGTACTCTTAACACACACTCGTTTATTCTTCTTAAAGGACACTTATTCTCACGCCGGATGGTGGTTACAACGAGAACCCCCAATCTCTCCTCCTTGTAATGAGTCTCACGGTTTTGTTTTGCAGATAACAATAGGATTCTAATCGAAAAAAATAAGGATTTACCTTTATTTGATGAGACCATCCCCACTAGGATAAATCCGTTGGATTTAGACTTGGTGTTTCTTCATTGGCGCCCACCGATTTTTTCTTACTACTCATCATCCTTTTCTTTCCTTTCCTTTCTGTTCATTCTCATGGCTGATTAGGGAACCTCTTTCCAACACTTTGGTTTAAGCTCTCAGCATGCTTCGGGTGCAGGCAACGCGCACGTCCAAACCCTACATGCGGACGGGTACACCGAAGGAAATTTCACTGGCGGTAAACTTACACATGCGCACGGTAATGCTGCGCCAGCCACCTAACACCACACCCTAGCAACACAGTATGTTAGCCCCTCTGCTCAAATCACTTCGTTACTTCCAGAGGGGGAGAATCCCGTGTCCTGATTCATGAAATATCAAGTTGCACTAAACGCGGTGTACACACAACTATGCGCGCATGCGCTGACTACCACACAACAAACCCCACAGGTGCAACCAAGTCCGAGAATCTTGGATTACCCCTTCACGTCACGCGAGCGTGCGCGTACAGGGGATGTCCAACACCAACATGATGAATCTTATTATGATGACAGCACCGTACGCGATACAAGGGCCAACACTGGAAGGCACGACGAAGCGCATTACGAACACTTGCGCAAAAGAATTCCCATCCAAGACGGTCTGGATCCTTGCCACACCACCCATAATGAATGAGACTCGTACTCAGGGCAATCTGACCCGACGTACAAACAGGGAGACCGGTCGAGTGTGTTCGACATATTAAAAGCCAATCAATGGTCGTACAAGTTGTGCCCATGCGCAGTACATAAACCAACCGCAGAACACAGTTTCAACTTAGTGTATAGACCAGGTGCAGCGGCAGAAGATCCAAGTCTGCGCTTAACATCGTTTTAGCCTCGTTGGAAAAAGAAAAAGTCCCGCTAAATGTTGAAAAATTTAGTGGTTCGTCAGACCCAGACGACCACATCCGTCTATTCACCAGCGCATGTGTGGTCGGATGCTTGACACACCCGATGTGGGGTCATCTCTTCATTCAAACCCAAACAAGTGCAACACGCGCGTGGTTTGATTGTCTGCCAATGGGTATGATCAAGTCATTTACAGACTTGCAAGCAAAGTTTCTGCAACATTTCAGCCAGCAAAGAAGGCATCCCATGGACTCAACAGACGTCATGAATATACGGCACAAAGAGAACGAGTCGATCGAGGATTTCATCTCCTGACACAACAAAGAATGTCTTGAAATAGGGGGCGTAAGCGAAGACTTGATGCGCACACTTCACTAAGGCGATGCGTTGTGATGATCTAATCAAAACAATCCCAGGGAAGGATGGCATGCCCAAAGATTGGGACAAGGTCATGTCAATAACCAAAGTTTGGGCTCAGACAGAACGAAACCTGACCGGGGGATTCATTATTACAGTGGCAACGACAGCCAAGATCATAGCCGGCGAGGCAAGAAGGGTAGAAATACGCATGGAAGAACTCCCAACCCAGCAGTTACAGAGGAGAAAAGTACAGTTTAAACGATGGCACGTGAGCAACGATCAACAAAATCATCTATAGAAAGAATGTTAAGCAAGAAAATGGACCACCACCTATTTACACAACAATAATCAAACTAGCACACCTAGATGCATATAGACTATCACACCACTTCCCTTGCAAAACATGTGCATCGATAAGAGGAATAAATGGAAGAGACCCATATCTATTAAATTCTCAACTCTCAGCCAATATAAAACATACACCCATTCATTAAGGAATTCGTTCTTATATGAATATGAATGGTTATGATTTATTTGTCTTAGGATAGAAATTGATATTAAAAAATCATAAAATTCATGAAGGAATTCTATTGATAATCTGGGTATTATTATTATTATTATTATTATTATTATTATTATTATTATTATTATTATTATTATTATTACTATTATTATTATCATTTACGTAAATATTTAATAATTATATACTTAAGTATTTAAAGAAGATAATAGTATATACTGTTTAGTTATAAAAATATAAATAGTCAATGTAAATTTACATCTTAATTTAAAATATTTTAAATAAGATAATACTTAATGTAGTCAAACCGAAAACGAAGCCTTATTAAATATCAATAATAAATGTGAATAAATTAAGAACTATTGCATAAAGCAATTGCACTATACGCATCAAAATTAATGCTAAGCGTCTTGAAGTACAAGTCTACACTCCTTAAATCTACTATAGAATATAGATATGCGATCACACCAAACTTGTTGTCAATCAAGACTAATATGTAAGGGCACGATCACCTAGTGTTGATGCGACACAATACCAGAGCTTGAGTAACACAAGGAACAATACAACTCATCGAATGATAAGTAGAAATCGCCCATGTATATAAATCGTGACATGTGTAACTCGTTTAGAAGTTCATTTCCTCATCACAACGAATTTCATCATGTTGGACTAATATTGATGATGATAAATCAAGTTTCATCCAAAACGAAAACATATCTATCGAATCCAATGAAATGAACTGACATCATTTAAATACAGTTAAAGTAGACAAGCATACGATCCCAACTTTTGCGAAGCTATCACGGTTTGAAGTTTTTTTCATTTATGTTGTTTAAGCGCTTAAATTTCATTATAATTATATCCATAGCTTTAATTGACATATTACCTTCTAATTATGATATGTTATGTTGATGTTTATGACAATTGTCAAAGCTTTCATGTATTGTTATAAGTTGCAGCTGCACAAGTGTTTTTTTAACATTACATGTTGGCTCTTGGTTAGAATGATTTATAAAGTTGAAATGTTAATCAATCATGCAGATACATACATAATACATTTGTTTATATTTAATCAATCAAACTCTATTTAAGTAAATAAAAACACCTGAAAGATATAGGAGCCTGTTTTCAAATAGGGGTGCTAAATGGGTCATGTTCGTAGGTTGGTGGATCTAACTCGACACAAACCCGAAAACTTGATATGAACCCAACAAGACCTGAAACCCAGAAGTCGTGTCAGACAAATGAACCTGAATACAACCCGAATATTCGTAGGATGACACGAACACGGCCTGTGTGATCTGAATTTTTTATTCTTTTTTTCCCATATAATTACTCAAGTTTACATTTTTACAAAAAGAAAATACAAATTATATAAAACAACTACATCTTAACTATAAAATTTAATATCAATTCTTTTTTTAATTTTAGATTTTGCTATAAAATACCCAACCATTTAATTTATGACATAAAACACATGTTTAGAAAATAAAATAAAAAATAAATGGGTTAAGCATGTCAACTCGTGAACCCGTCATGTTGATACGAACCTGACCCATTTAGCTCAATAGGTTTGTGGTTCAACCTGAAACTGAACTGATCCCGTTTATACTAAACCCAAATCCGTGAATTTCATGTTATGTTTGTGTCGTGTTCTCGTGTAGTCTCATAAATTCTCAACCCTAGTTTCAAACAATGTTTTCAAGTTATTTTCAAGCTAGCTTCGAGTAAGCTTTCAGCCGCGAACTATTCAAAGCATCCATAGAATGGAGGGTGCATGTGTGGTGATACTCGTAGTAATTTCATTGTAAGCCATGTTCTCAATTAGAAAATCACGATTACACATCTGTTTTGGATGGATCCTTTTAGTAACTTTACTCACTTAGATCTTCTCTATTGTTTTTGCCGGTGGAGGCCCCTAAGACTGATGCGTGGAAGAGAACGGCCAATGAGAAAGTGACGTGAGATGGAATAAAAAATTAATATGGACGAGCAGCTCGGGTGCAAGAGAGAGAAGAGAAGAGAGAAAGGGCCGCCTGTGAGAAACTCCTGCCCATGAGACATCTACGTTGCGTTTCAAGTGGTCTTAGATCTCATTGGTATTAAAATGATGTACATATAGAGCTTCGTACATTTCTCATTTAGACTTTAGCATCATAGTCATCTAACTTAATGTCATAATATAATTTACATCAAAAGAAAACATTAAACACTCATATTTTACTTCATATCACTTGTGAAAAAAAAATACAAGCATGTATATTCAAAATATAGGATGTTAATAGACATAACAATATAGTGAGTATAAACATAGAGTATATATCACTAAAGACTTGTAATTGCTTCACTTGTGAAAGGGAATGGGTAAGGCAAACAAACTAACAAACTCATCACTAAAACTATAATTCCCAATGCGACATATTTGTTATCGGGCTCACTAATTTCTTCGCTCAGCGGAGCAATGGGCCCACGTTGTAAAAAGAATATCAACACGACCCAGTAAAATGCCACGTCATCAAGTATAGATGACAAACCCAGCAACGCGATAGAAACAGCTGACAAGCGATACGCAGCCTGCAAAACACAATTCGGATGGGTCAACTGGGTTATCTTTTATTTTAGAAAATGAAAGAAACTAACTATTTATTTAGAAAAAAGAATGGAATATAAAAACAAACTTTTCGTCCCCATATTGCGAAAGAAATCCGTCCACCGTCTAGCTCGCCAGCAGGGATGCTGTTGATTGCATTGATGAGAAGTCCAGCCCAAGCCCAAAGCACAAGCGGGTTTACCGATATCGTTGCTCCCTCTTTAAGAACATCACCAAGAAGCAGTTTTGCTATACAATATATCAAAACGAAACTATAGATCATCATGTAGGAGACAATTAGAGAAACAAAAACATGCAAAAAAGAGTAAAATGTCATTTTCGTCCCTAAGGTTTGGCCAGTTTTGCGACTTTCATCCAAAGGTTTGTTTTTCCGCATTTGGATCCAAAAGGTTTGAAAATACCCCTGACTTAACAGAGAAAACAGATGGAGTTAATGGGCCAGATGAAAATGGCAAGATTTCAAACCTTTTAGATCCAGACGCGGAAAAACAAACATTTGGACAAAAGTCGCAAAACTGGTCAAACATCAGATGCATCAACTAGTGGGGAAGGAAGTAAATGAGATATTGTGTACCTATTCCGCCAGCGAGAAAAGATTCGTGAAATACAGAAGCATCAACAACGATCCCTATACCATCGCTTGGTGGCAAGTAAAAGCCCAAAAGCAAAAGAACGAGGCCCAACGAAAAGCCCGCTAAAGGTCCTGCTGCTGCGATCTTAAGAAGATCCTCGCGGTTTGGAACAATGTTTAGAATCCTTGTTATTGAACCAAACGAGCCTATCTGCCACCAAAACAGATCATTAGTTTCAACTTTCTCCTTCCAAACAGTCGGGTCAGGTCAAAAGTCAAAACCAGTAACTTCTATTTGTGGATCTACCTCACCTGCCAACTTGGTACGAAAAATGGAACCCCGAGCTTAACGCCTGCACTTCTGGCTACCAAAATGTGGCTGATTTCATGTACACCCAACGCAAGTGCAGTCACCAGGGCTCCAGGAATCCCATCCTTTAATGAATCGATATTGTCAACAACGGATCTGTGACATCACAATATGCAGATTATTGCTCATTATTAAGGTAAAGTATTACTATAAAGAGAAAAAAAAACATATCTCCATCGCGATAAATGTTATGTTAATGTTATCTTTCAGTTCGTGAACCGTTCAGCGGGAAGTTCGTTTATGTTCGTTCGTTTGGTAAATGAACAAACACGAACAAGAAACTTTGTTTGATAAGTTAAACAAACGAACATGAACAGAGGGTGTGTTTGTTCGTTATGTTCGTGAACGTTTGGTAATGTGTCCATTTATATTTCACTCGTTTATGTTCATTTGTGTTCATTCATTTGAAACCATAGTTATGTTACATACGCCTCCGCCAACATCCCTCATTTGACCATTTCAATTTTAGTTTGTGTTAAAGCTTGACAAACTTCTATATCTTTTTTTGTTAATTATGTCAACTACATTTGGATAGTTATGTTAAGTACTTATTTATTTTTGGTGGATTCTTCGTAATCTTTCTGATGAAAAATGCAAATGTAATTTTAAAATGAGAATATAAACGTTCGTTTGTGTGCATTTATTTTCAAGAACATTCCTTTGTGTTCGTTTACGTTTGGTAAGTGTTCGTGAGCAGTTCATAAACATGTTCATTTCCTTAATGAACGAACAAAAAATCTCATTCGTTAAGCGTTCGTGAATGGTTCATGAACATGTTCATTCCTTAATGAACGAACACGAACAAGCCCTTGTTCGTGTTCGTTCGATTCGTTCACAATCCTATATCTTTGTATTTGTAGTTGTAAACATACAACAAGTTGGACTGCAATGCTGGCACGTTGCGTAGTAGTAATGTGAAAACTGTAACTAATCCAAAAGCTCCTGCAGCAAACCATTCAGGGACAGCTGCAGGAACAAAATAATATTAAGGTATAGTTTAATAAACAACTTATAAAACATATAGACTAGATAATATCATGATATTGATACCAGTTGTTTCTGGTTGTGAGGTCGTTTTTGGAACCACAACCGCCACAGGTTTATCATCTTCGGGATTCAGCAAAAGAAACAGCTTATATTGCTCCCCAAAAGTGTCCTTCACAAAGAGTAGAAATTACGTAATTAACCTTCTTTTTTGAGGTTTTAGAAAAGTAAAGGTAAAGTTAAACTAACCTGCAGCCGTTTTTCAATCTTTTTGTAACTCACAGAAGCCGATCCTCGCAGGTTTCCTTTAAACAACACCCCAGCCTGTGACATCAAGAACATAAAAAATAAAGATTTTTTAAATCACATTGTAAAAGATGACTTATATATAGTCACCTCATATGGTTCCTGGCTAGTAATAAAGAAAGTGTCGAATCCAAACACTTGGTCTTTAAGTATATCGATGGTTTCTTTTGGGATCATGATTACGTCATCAAGTTCCTGTGGCTGTTAAAAATGATCAGAAACGATAAAGAGAGAACAATATGATACGCACGAAGATGGACATCGTATAATGAAATGTTCACCTTCACACCTGGCAGCGGTGATCCGCTTGTAATCTCTATATTATCAGCCTCCTGTTTTAAAATGTGAGTTAATATACAAATTTCTTGCAAAATAAAAGTATAAGAAAAATACCTTAGTGACTTCTTTTGGTTCAGCCTCGACAAAATCTGTATTTAGTAATCTGTTAAGCCCCTCCAGTTGACTTGATTGGACTTTATCCTAACAAATACAAATTTCTATCAGAATATCAAAATAATCATTGTATTGTTATTATTAATTAGATTAACGAATAACTTTATTTAAATTGACAAACACCTCGCTGGGCTCTTGAGCCTTGTCACCATCCAGGAATTTGTTGAGTAATTCCAACTGACTAGGCTTCCCCTTATCCTAACAAGAGAACTTATCGGTTACTTATCGAATCAAGCACACCAATGTATAAATGACAGTTATATAGATTAAAGTTTTTACTTTTCCTTTATCATCATCAATGGTTGAACTACTTGAATTTGTGGATTCTGCAGTTTCAACTGCTTCATGCACTTCTTTTTCCTATACAAACATGTTAAGACATCCAAGCTTGTAACTAGACATATGATAATGATGATGAAGAAGAAAATTGAACTTTTGTAAGCATCACAGCAAAACCCCTTTTTTGGTCAATGTGGTTTCATGGTATGAACGATTAGGCCTCTAGTAATCAGTTTACACTAATATCAACAACCGTAAACCTGGTTCTTAAAGCCAAAATTCAAACGCAGGCAGAAGATTAAATCATGATGACAAAGGTCTCTCATATGCTCCAGTTGCTGCACTTCGTTTCAAGCTACAAGTTGCTTTGAACGTCCAACTTGAAGGGGCGTGTCAGCTGAGTTTATTATCCATTACATTTATTACTATTTGATTTATCAACAATCCTTAAGTTTGGGTGTTTGGCAACTTCTGAATGGTTAAGTGCTGAACTAGTAAGAGGTCTGAACCATTAAGTGCTGGACCAGTAAGAGGTCTGAATTATCAAGAGCTAGTATAATGCTTAACCGTTCAGAGACAAATGTCTGACCAATTAAAATTAGAGGTCTTACCCATTTAGACTCAGTATAATGCTTAACCATTCAGAGGCAAATGTCTGAACCATTTAGACATGTGCTTGCGAACAAACAGTCTGAACCATTAAGTGTTGAACCAGTAAGAGGTCTGAATCATTAAGAGCTAAACAAAACAGCCCAGTTACAACTTTTTTTTTAATCATTATATCATCCTCTAGTAATTCGGTCACACATCTATATGGATATGTAAAAAGGTGAATTATGGTTGATTAATATAGCCTTATAACCACATAACCAAAAAACAGGTTTAGCCTATACAAACACACCATATATAATCAATCTAAAAAGGGAAACAGATGCATCACTTTATCATCATCTTCACTCGGTCCAGTCTCCGCTTCAACCGCCTTGCATTTAACCACTCGGTTGGCACTAACCACTAACCTAAATGCAAATCATAACATCATACTCCAAACAACAAATCACACTCTAAATTCACAACAAATTAACATCATTACATAACATATTCTTAACAAATTACCTAGAAACACATTTAACAGGTTGAAATGTCCGTCTATGGTCATAATTGACGTACGGAGAAATGAACGGATGAAATCGGAGGTCACAACAGGAGCTGCACGGCGATAGTGGAACAAAGTTCCGGCGAAAAGACGCCGGAGGGGTGGTGATGCTGGTTGCAGAACTCATGTTGAAGTATTCGACATTGAAATTGTTGGATTTTGTTAGGGTTTTGGTGGTGAATAAACTGGAAATTTGGGGGTTTGAGGTGTGTGGATTGTTAATGGCGGAGATGGAAAGGAAATCTGAGATATTTCAAAATCTTATCTTCTGAAATCTTAAAATTATGACGTAAAGAAATATGGAATATTTTTTTTAATATTCTTTACCCGCCACAGTCCCACAGTTACTACTTACTGGCTTTTCAGGAGTGGCACATTGGCACGGATGATGGATTGGCGCTAGGGATGAGCAGATACGGGTATTGATGTCGAATTTTTTGAACCGACTCAATTTTTGGTAGCGTCATTTAGCGTTTTCGGTATCAGTTTTTACCTTCAAACACCAGTTCGTACCGGGTGTTTTCGGTGCCGATACCAATTTTTTGGGATTTTTGATACCGGTTGATACCAAGCTCATTCCTAATTGGCACCCATGCTCTGGATCTTGTTTTTTTTTCATATGGGTTCCAGCCCGTTGGGCTAATATTCGCTCGACTTTCTTCTAGACCATCCCTAGCCACTAACTCATCATGCTATATGGCTCAATTATCTTTTAGGACCGAGGCGAAAAGAACAACTTGACTCCTTTTCACCAAGTATTTTTTTGATATCGTAGGTTATATCGAGTGCTACTACCGTGACGAACGAAACTGATATCGACTGAACAACATCGATATAGGTATTGGTATTACTGGAAACGGTATCAATATTCGTTCTTATGGTTTTCGATCATATAAAACACGACTTTGTTTTTTTTGGGTCCATTAGACAATTTTTGTTTGATGAAACTATTGTATGTAAACTTTTTCTTTATATCGTAAGCTATATCGAGTATCAATACCGTCACGAACCGAGTTAAGTTTCGAATAATGTATTTGTTGTGTTGAATACTATATCGGTTGCCGGTACCGTAATTGTAATGAAACAAACCAAATTGATAATAATCGAACAATGTCGGTACCGATATCAGTATTATTAGAATCCGTGTCAGTATTCCTTTGTTTAGTTTTCTGTCAATATATTACATTTTATTTCCTTTCAAATATAACATCTTATAAAAACACACACAATACTATATACGTACGTTTCAATACAAACAATATTTTTAAACTAAACTGCCGTAAGGCACAAACATAACTTACCCATTGTCAACAAAACCCATAAACCTTACCATGATGGGCCTAAAACAAGCATCAACAATTCAACATAGCTAGTCAAGGCCCATGAACTTCTACGTTTCACCTTTCCGGTAAACTAAACAACAACAAAACCCCCAAATATAACTCTCAAACAAAACCTAAAATTTTCAATCGGAGATGACGACGGCAACGGCGACTGCTAACGGCACCACCACCGTTAACCCTAAAAAGACCAATCTTTTAGATCATCACTCTATCAAGCACTTACTCGACGAAACTGTCATTGAGGTACACAATTTCACTTCAACATCTTCAATTTCAAATTTCAAATTTCAAACATCAAATTTCCGATTCACTTTCTTTATTTTGCTTCAGTGATTACGTTTTTGTTTTGTTATTTTGAACCAGATCGTAACTAGCCGCGGTTACAGTGAAGATGTGAGGTTGAGTAACGTTAGATTGTTGATAGGAGCGATTATTATTATAATTGCTCTTTTAGCTCAGGTTTACAATAAGAAGTTTCCGGATAACAAGAATTTCTTGATCGGATGCATCGTATCATATCCTTTTTTTTCGTCTGAAAATGAATTTATAGTGTGTTGTAGTGTGTGTACATGATTGCGGCGGGGCACGAATGACGATTAATCGGATTGAAATTTTATATGTATTTTTTTCAAACTTATATATAGACACACAAATGTTTTCAAAATTCTAAATATAATCTTACAAATACTTTAAAGATTTGACCAGTTTTGACCAATAACCGATTTTAGGTCCGACTCGGTGAAGTTTAATCGGTAGACTACTGATTGGCGATTAATCCTGATTTTTAGGGTTGCAAACGAACCAAACGTTCAATGAACAGTTCGTGAACCGTTCGGTGGGAAGTTCATTTGTGTCCGTTCTTTTATTAAACAAACAAACACAAACAAGAAATTCCGTTCGTTTAGTTAAATGAACGTACATGAACAAAGGCCGCGTTCGTTCATTTATGTTTGTGAATGTTCGGTAACGTGTTCGATAGTTCATTACTTCATTAGTGTTTTTAGTTTTTATACTTCAAAATTACGACAGATACAATATTTAACAAGTGTCGGTGTATTATATATTCTGTTCATGAATGCTTCTTTGTGTTCGTTTGTTCCATTTGTGTTCATGAACATTATTTGTGCTCATTTGTGTTCATCAACGTTCGTTTTTGTTCGTTGCCTAAAATTAACAAACAAACACGAACAAGTTCATTTCCTTAGCAAACGAACACGAACATAACTGTTCGGTAAGTGTTCATGAACAGTTTGTGAACACCTATATTTATTAACAAACGTGTTCGTTCGGTTCGTTTGCAGCCCTACTGATTTTTACAACACTGTGTGTACAAAATTGATAATTGAATGTGTTATATATTTCATGTTTGCCACAAAGAAAATTTTGAGTTTGTTTGATCTTTGACTATGGCAAGTATGTGTTATTCAATGGAATATTGCAGCTGATCATCTACACTAAGGAAAAGAATGCATTTTTGTTTACATATCCTCCTGCTGTAAGTTTTATTTTGATCTTGTTTACTCTGGATAGATTGTTTATACTCAGCCTTATGTGAATCTATTGGAAGTCTTTAACGTATATGATATATGGTGTGCCATATGTTTGACGTGTATTGATGATCAAAATTGTGTGTAACCTGGAATGCTAATCAAACGATATGTGTTAGTTGCAGTGTTTGGTAATAGAGCAGCCCCTTTGGTGGGTCTACATGTGTTGTTGGTCACACCCGAACATGTCACATATGTATCTCGTCTAGACATATATTATCAATCATCAAATATTATCATATCAGCTTGCTATCTGAATTTTGCTGTACTTCTGTAATTTTGCTGGATTAGTATATATATGTTGTCAAGATCAAGTTTTTCACTGGTGCTTCACAGTTCTTGACTTTTTTGTGGAGTACTGTGATTGAGCATTTGAGTGATTATTATATGTTGTCAAGATCAAATTTGTCACTAGGGCTGCACACTAGATTTCAGATAAACAGGTTTTAACAATTGAACACTAGCTAGTAGAAACAATCATCGTAATCATCGTCATCGTCGCCGCGCCGCCGCCGGCGTCGTCGTCATCATCATCTCATCATCATAGCCCACCAATAGAAAACCTAAGGTAGGGTCTGAGGAGGTTAAGATGCAGACAGCCTTACCTCTATCCCGTAGAAATAGAGAGGCTACTTCCAGTGAGACCCCCGGCTCGATAGTAGTTTTGCATCAAGCCTTGGACATAAGGCACATAACACTCAGCAATTGAGACATGTACCCCTTGTCTTTCGGCTATCAACGCCACCACATGATGCATGATTAACCATCCCCCTCTTTTAACGTTATTTTCACGAAATTAGTAAAATAACGTTAAAATTAGTGCACTTTGACTAACCCCCCCCCCCCCCCCCCCCCCGCGGGCGCCCACCCATATATACATTATATGTGCATACCGCAAGTGGGGCGTTAGCTAGTAGAAACAATTTAACCAAAAATCATAATTTCAACCATGAATATAATCTTTAGATTTCAGATATATAGAAGTTATCTTTTGAATCTTTAGGGAATAAGTAGTCATTGAATGGTACTGAATGTCATGAATGTCAAGTTGTTCCAATGCTGCATCATGTTATCAGAACCTAATGATTTGAGCTCTTTAATGTGGTTGTTCCTTGAGATGTTACGTGACATATTGAGATAATCTAATTGAATTTTGCTTGAGATGGAACATGACGTGTTTTTAATTATTTATAACACAACGGTATCGTTATTCATTTATTAAGTTTGTTATATTGGCAGGGTTCTGCTTATAACAGCACTGGCTTGATGGTGTCTTCTAAGTTGCCCAGATTCTCTGACATGTATACTCTCACAATAGCCAGCGCTGATCCTCAATCTATTTCGGCAAAACCAACTATCGAGTTCACCAAAAGCGTCACTAAGTGGTCTCTCTCTCTCTCTCTCTCACACACACACACCACACACTCACTTGTTATAATTGGCATAAAACAGTTCTCGTAATCATACGAAACACTTAGGGGCTGTTTGGCAACTTCTGAATGGTTAAGTGTTGAATCACTAAGAGATCTGAACCAGTAAGAGAGAGGTCTGAACCATTAATAGCCAGTATAATGCTTAACCGTTCAGAGGCAAATGTCTGACCAATTCAGATTAGAGGTCTTAACCATTCAGACTCAGTATAATAATGCTTAACCATTCAAAGACAAATGTCTGAACCATTAAGACATTTGCTTGCGAAACAAACAGTCTAAACCATTAAGTGCTAAACAAGTAAGATGTCTAAGATGTCTGAACCATTAAGAGGTAAACAAACAACCCCTATTTTCCAAAAAGAGATGCATAGGATAGAAAGAGCCCCAAGTCAACACAGCCCATTCCAACTCGTCTTAAAAGTTCTTCATTTTGATCCAAACCTATTTTGACCTGTGACCCGGCGCACTCGTTTTGCGAAGTTTTTGGGACGGGGGATTTGTTTCTAAAGTCGCTTATGGGTGTTTTACAGGTTCACAAAGGAGGAGTGCTGGTCGAAGGCTTGTTTTGGAAAGACGTTGAGGGCTTAATAAACGACTATGCTAACAAAAAGAGCAAGTGAAAATTCAACTTGAAAAGAATGATTGTGGTTTATGAAAAGAGATTTAACATAATTTGTTAGAATGAATGAAAACCCGACAGTTAAATACAACAAATTCTAATGATTATAGTCGATCATAACATGTAAGTTTGATGGACTACTGGTTTTCAAATGCAATCTAGGCTAAGCTTTATATGTTGTTTGTTGAGGTGTGAGCTAGAAAAATGTTTGGTTTACCTAAAACGGGGTTATTTATAAGTAGGGATTATTTAAAACATGACTTTAAACTTGCTCTAAAACCCAACTTGAAATATCATTCAGCTGCACAAAGAGATTGCTTGCGATTAGTTTTAAAAGTTTTAATGTATTCCTAACCAATTACTCAAAACATAAATATTTGTTTGCCTGCATCATTAGGTAGACTTTTTTTATATTTTCTTTTGTTCTTAGCAATAGAGTAATCTAGTAATCTATAAGTATTTTGTTTTACCTGAACCGAAGTCCTTTTTTTATGTTCTATTTTTCAGATAACAATAGTATAAATAAAAACTAATGAGACTTTACTGTTTAATTAGAAAGTTTATCGTAAAAGATGAAAATAGATAAATAAAATTATATCACTCTTGCTATTTGCTAGCTGTGAATATCATAGTTACACAATCAACCAACGAGGCAAAACAATTTAAATGAGAAAAAAATTAGTGGATTAAAATATTAGGCCTTGGTGGGCTGTTATGACACCCATTGGGCCAATGCTTGCAATAAAATAAAAAACCTAATCGTTCTGATTTGCTTCGCTTTGCCTTCTCCGGTGCAGACCAATTCACATCAGTAGCCAGCCGAACAAATAACAGCCCGAAAAAAAATGAATATCTTCACTTTTCACTACTCTCTTCCGTTTTCACAGGGGCGGTGTCAAGATTTCATGGGGCACTTGAGAGTTTCACGTACGTAGTACCCTTAAAGTTTATTTTTCAAGGTTGCGTCCGTCCACCCATAGGTGACAATGGGTCCGCCCCTCACGCTACTAAAAAAAGAATGAAAATACATTCAAGTTGCAACTCATAGTTAATTTACCTTTTCGTTTGAAAATACATGGATTCATTTAATACGTAATTTAATTATTTAGTTTTTCTTTTTTTGTAATGTCAACATTGATAATTACACTTCAATATCACATTTAAACAAGGTTGAAGAACTCGTTAGTCGCTAGTCGGCCGGTGAAGTGGGGACTAGCGACTACTTTACACGGGATTACACGGGATTAATCAGGATTAATCGGATCGGGTTTTTTATATATAATTTTCAGTTTTATGTATACATATATACATTTTTATAGGTAAATATTTTAAGTAGCTAGGTTTTAAATCTTACTTAACTAATTTATTTAAGTATACATGATTAATTGTTGGAATTCATATGATTTGGTTGGAAACTGACCGGAATTTAGAGGTTTTGGTCGGAATATACAGGTTTTTTACTAGAATCTGGCTGGAATCATCGATTTTTGTTTGGCCTAGTCGGACCTAGTCGGCCTAGTCGGACCTAGTCGATTAATGGACCGATTTAAGAAAAATTACTCAGCAACTGGACGACTAACGATTAATCGCCGCTTAGTCGTGATTTTTACAACACTGCATTTAAATGTTTGATAGCTTAAAAGAGTTCTATATTGAGATATGTCACAAGGACACCGAGATCCACCGTCCACGTAGTGCCTGCATTACATCAAATTTTAAACAATACATCTAGTTCATGTGTAACGGGCATTATAGGGCGTGAAAGAGTTTGATGACGCCCTTACACCATTATAGGGGCATAAAGAAGAAGGAGCATTTCTAGAATAATGCCCAATGAGAAGGAAAAACACGAAAAGTAATGAATAAAAGGCCTTAACCATTAAATGAGGCGTTATGATGCTGACGTGAGAAAAATGCTCCTTAACGCCTTAACCATTACGGATTTTCTTAGATTTTGGGTGTTATGCAATCGAGGATAGGTGGCGGTAGTCGCAACTTGCAAGCGTGTGTTGATAATGATGATAACTTTGGTTTTATTTTATTAATATTGATTATAGTTATATGGATTATAAGTTGAAAGATAAGCCTACATAAGTCACAAGTTGATTTCTAGCAAACTATTTCACAACTTTTTTTCACATTAAAACACACATCAAAGCATGATGACTAAATATATTAAATAGTGTTAGATGAAGGAGTTTTTTCACATTAAACGTGATTTTTTTAAGTCTAGCATATTGGATGGATCGGGGTGTTTAGATGACGGGTCAAAACATGTTCGGGTCAACATATACTTTAAGGAAAACGAGTTCAGTCAATATGGGTTGTTTTAAAAAGGTATTAGTTTGATTTTGGATCAAAACAGAGTCCGACTTAGATAGAGTTGGGTTAAAATTAGTCGTTCTAAGAAAAATACACAAAAATAGAATAACTAGTGGTGATAGTGAAAATGAGATTACTACCAGGTGATGCCGAGGATGTCGGTGGTGGCAATGGTAGTGGAGATAGAGGCGAGAGTGGTGGTGGTATAGGCATGGGTGTGTAGTGTAACATTCGTCGAAAAACGGGTTTTCCAAACCCGCTTCGTTTGATAATCAAGTATTCAGTTATAAGATTTCGTTGCGTAGTTATTGTTCAGATTATTTTAAATAGTACATAATTAATAAACATTTTAGAATTTAAAAACCATAATTGATAAATAATAATAATAAGTGAATAAAAAATAAAATGGAGCTGCCGGGTCTCGAACCCGGGTCTCCCACAAACACAAACACACACCACACCACTCACTCCGCCACCCACTACACTTGTGATAAACACTGAATCAAATAACACTTAAAGTAAAACCCGAAAATCAAAACCGGAAGTCAGCGCGCCCAGAACTCGCAATCACCGGAAAAACCGAAACTCCGCGATTTTGGCTATTCTCCTTTGACTAAAACGCATAAACGGATCGCGACATAAGTTATAACCGTTGCCGGCACTCAATTTCAGTCAAAAACCGATGGAATCATTGATCGCGATTGTTGACCCCTAATTCAGACCCAATCGACCTGTCCCCTTAAATACCCACTCAAACTTCATGTAAACCTTTCGCTCAGAACCACACTCACTTCCGAAGCTTTATTCCTTCCAAAATACGTCGCCGGAGATTTTCGCATTCACCGGAAAACCGAGGCTTTACTCCTAATCGGTATAATTCTCGACTCTTTTTTTTAATTCATTATTCGGCATGTATTAACCTTAATCGGTCAACCAGAGTCTGTCTCAAACAACGTCGCTGGAAATTCTCGCACTCGCCGGAATATCACTGGAGAACTGAAGCCTCACTGCCGATCGGTATAATCATCTAAACCTTCTTGCTATCTCTTGCTTAGTAATCTTATTGCTCAACACAATAATCGAAACTATTAATTCAGTTCGTTCAGCCGGAATCACTGTCGGAAATTTCTGTAAGTGAAGAAGATGAAGTTGATTATGTGTATTAATATAACTAAAATTGGATATTTAACCGGGTTAGACACACAGTCCAGCGGTAGACTGTGTGCAAATACAATACACACGTCCCGAGTTCGAATCGCACATGTTACCGACTTTCAGAAATAAAACCAACATTTTTAAAACCTAATCAGATCAAGTCACAATATATACATAAGAGGAATATAATCCAGTAGTTAAACAGATTAGACACACAGCCCAACTGGTTGGGCTGTGCGCACTCGAACCGAAGGTCCCGAGTTCGACTCCGGGTCTCTGCAACCGGTTCGGCCATATAAATCATTTTTAATAAAAACCAAATAAGGTTAAAGTTAATTAGTATATATATATATAATTAAAACAGAGAATATTTCAGGTTAGACACGTAGCTCAGTTGGTAGAGCTGAGTGCACGTATACGAGAGGTCCCGAGTTTGAACCTCACTTGCCGCATAGAATAAACACAGTCTGACCGGTCAAGACCCGGTCAAACCTGACAAAAGTCAACCTTTTTATTTCATTTTTACTTATTTATTTAATTGAAAAATCATTTAAAAATACCTAAAAATAAGATTTTAAAGTTAGAAAATTTCCTTAAACTCACAAAAATAAATCTAAAATCCATTAAGAGCACTAATTAAAAATATTAATCTCAAATAAAATTTATTTATTTATCAAATCATTTCGTTATTATTTAGGTTAGTTTTTCCCTTGTCGGTTGAATCATAAATTCGTGCCATTCATCGTCATCAAAGAATGCACCCACTGTGAGTGAATCTCAACCAATGCCCCGTTTTAATCATGTTTTGGGGTGTATCATGTGTCGTACAATTCTTTTATTTTATTTAAACACTTGTGCATACATCATATCCGTGAATCAAATGTGTATCAATTGTTGTGTGAATTATATGTAGATTGGATTTATCATTTTCAGTGCACGCATTTCATTAGGCCCATCAGTTCCCCGTGGGATACAGGTTGAGCATCAGGAGCCTCATTAGATCGGCTCCGTTTGATTGAGCCTTGATCTCACATACATCATCATTCATGTCATATACTCATCCAAAGTGGTTTGTGATTGTTTATCTATATATGTTTGCTCACATGTGATTATTGCACGAATTTTCTTTATTAAATAAAACAAGAAATTAGTAAAAATGTTTTATCAAGGTTCACTCGCCAACTTTTGTTGACCCAAAATCTCCCCCGTTTTACACATGATACAGGTGATCCAGCTGAGACAGGAAACACTTAGGAAGGCCTAGAAGAATAAACAAGTTTATACTTTGGAATAATTATGTAGTTTCATTTTCTTGTAATTGTATGAATTTTGTTTTGGATATTTAAGTTTGTAATTTGAATTTAATAAATATGAAACATCTTAGTAAACATCATGAGCTTTGGTGATAACCCAATTATGCCCCGACTTTTATTCCGCTGCGGGTCGGGGTGTGACAGATTGGTATCAGAGCTTGTGACTATAGGGATATAGGATAGGTTATTAGACCCTTAGAGCCTATACTATAGTTGATTAAATTAAATTCTTTATGCGTTACATACAAAATTCATGATGTTCATATGTTTTATGTTTATTTTCACACTCAATGTTATGCAAGCACGCTCACAAATACATGTTATTATGCAATGCTCATCATGAATCATATCCTCATAACATATCATATCCATGACAACACACGCCTCACGATTCCCATGATTTTTTGCAATGATTTTTGTATTTTTCAAATCACATCAAAGTGAGTTCTCATGACGGGCATGTAGTAACTGGAAGGGTACGAGTACCGGTAGTCGGAACGTCCTGTCTAGGCTTGGCATTCGTATAAATCCAAAATAAAGGACCAGTTTGCCTACCTGGGGACTAACGATGAGAGTACGAAGGACCTATTAGGCCAAAACATGCTATACCAAACGTCGCATGAACTAACCCCACTTTGAGTTGTCATTATGTCTACACCTGGACACCCTCCTACCATACATCTCGCAATCATGTTTTACGATTTTCATTCGGGTGGTGCGAGTGTTAACCCGCCGACACCAATGTGAATCCTACCAAGCCCAATGGTCATGGGGGCCCACATGACTACACAGGAAATGGTATGGGGGACATTGGAGGCCCAAACATGAGCAAACCCAAGACATCCTATGGATGTAGTTAAATTATTGCCAATTATGTTGTTTTTCATTCTTTTTACGACACATGACACCTAGAAAATTCTTAAACTCACAATCTTCCTATGTATGTTCCTGTAGATGTCGGCTAGGCAACTACGTGGAGGTAGAAAGTCAGGAAGATCAAATGAACGCTTGGCCACACAAATTGCTAAACAAATGGCCGCAGTGCTTCCTGACATCGTGATTCAAGTTCAACAAGCTCTCACCGCTAATCCCATCAACCCTCCCAATCAATAAGACCAGAGCATCGCCAACCCTCCTTCCAAAAAGTGCTCTTACAAACACTTCAAATCTTGCGATTGTCACACCCCGACCCGCAGCGGGATAAGAGTCGGGGCATAATTGGGTTATCACCAAAGCTCATGATGTTTACTAAAATGTTTCATATTTATTAAATTCAAATTACAGCTTAAAGATTCAAATCAAATCCATACAATTACAAGGAATTGAAACTAAGTAAAACAATCCAAAGCTTAATCTGATTTATTCTTCTAGGCCTTCCTATGTGTTTCTTGCCTCAACTGGATCACCTGTATCATGTGTAAAACGGGGGAATATTTTGGGTCAACAAAAGTTGGCGAGTGAACCTTGATAAAACATTGTTAATAATTTCTTGTTGTATTTAATATTGAAAATTTGCGCAACAATCACATGTGAGCAAACATATATATATAACAAACACAAACCACTTTGAATGAGTATATAATATGAATGATGATGACTGTGAGATCAAGGCTCAATCCAACGGAGCCGATCGTATGACATGAATGATGATGTATGTGAGATCAAGGCTCAATCAAACGGAGCTGATCGAATGAGGCACCTGTACTCAACCCGTATCTCACGGGGAGCTGATGGGCCTAATGAAATGCATGTACTGAAAATGATAACTTAAATCTAAGCATAATTCACACAACAATTGATACATATTGGATACACATTTGATCACGGATATGATGGATGCACAAGTGTTTAAATATAATAAGGAATTAAACGACACATGATACACCCCAAAATGTGATTAAAACGGGGAATTTGGTAGAGATTCACTCACCTTGGGTGCGTTCTTTTGATGACGTTGGATGCGCACTAGTTTTGGGATTTGATCGACGAGGAAAAACTAACCTAAATAATAACGAGGTGGTTCGGTAAATAAATAGATTTTAATTCATAATCTTAATAGGATTTTTAGATTTATTTTTGTGAGTTTAAGGACATTTTCTAACTTTAAAAATATTATTTTTAAGTATTTTAAATAATTTTCTGATTACATAAATAAATAAAAAAATATAAAAATGTTGACCGTTGACCGTTGACCGTTTGACCGTAGAGCTGCGTGCACGTGAACGGGAGGTCGCCGGTTCGAATCCCACCCGGCGCAGGTTTATTCACTGACCGAACCGGTCAACGGTCAACGGTCAACGGTCAAAAAAAAAATAATATTTTTTTAATATTTTTATTTATTTAATTTAATTTAAAAATCAATTAAAAATACTTAAAATAACATTTTTAAAGATAGAAAATAGCCATAAACTCACAAAAATATATCTAAAAATTTCATTAAAATCCTTAATAACATCCATCCATTTAATATATTTTTCCATTATTATTTAGGTTAGTATTCCTCGTCGACTCGCTCATCTAAATCGTGCGCATCTCACCATCTCCAATTCAACGCACCCAATGTGAGTGAATCTTTCAAATTCCCCGTTTTAATCACGTTTTTGGGGTGTATCATGTGTCTTTGTTTATATACATATTATAACTAAACTATTGTGCATACATCATATCATGAACATGTGTATTTAGTTTGTTGCTATTAAGTAGTTATTATTGGATGCAAATTATTATTTCAGTACATGCAATTGCCGAGGCCGCCGCTCCCCATTTATGAGGTCTGAGCTTGTTCCCCATTTTATTATGCGGTTGAACCTGGCGTGCCCGCATACGATCGGCTCCGTTTGATTGAGCCTTGATCGCACAGTTCATTTTACATTTTCAGTACATGCAATACGATCGGCTCCGTTTGATTGAGCCTTGATCGCACACTTCATTTACATTTTCAGTACATGCAATACGATCGGCTCCGTTTGATTGAGCCTTGATCGCACAGTTCATTTTACATTTTCAGTACATGCAATACGATCGGCTCCGTTTGATTGACCCTTGATCGCACAGACATTTTCATTATCAGTATTTTGTGGTTGTTGTGTTTGTAGTAGAGTCACATAGAACTAATCATAACTTGTGGATAAAGTCAATGAAAATTTGACAAGAATATGGTGGATACGCCGCTGGTACTTCCTATATATAAGTATTCTTGTCAAATGATCGGAGGCATTATCAGGCGGTTATGAGAGGTTCCATGTATAGGCTGTTTGTGTGATTGTTGTTTAGATTAAGTTTATTATTTTCAGTACATGCAATACGATCGGCTCCGCTTGATTGAGCCTTGATCGCACAGACATTTTGATTTTCAGTACATGCAATACGATCGGCTCCGTTTGATTGAGCCTTGATCGCACAGACATTTTTCATTTTCAGTATTTATGAGTTTGTTGTATTGTTGTAGAGTCACATAGGACTAATCATAATTCACTGATAAAACCAATGAAAATTTGACGAGAATATGGTGGATACGCCGCTGGTACTTCCTATATATAAGTATTCTTGACAAAGGATCAGAGGCATTGTCAGACGGTTATGAGAAGTTCTATGTAGGATTTAGTAGTTTCTTGGTAACTAATCATAACTTGTGGATAAAACCAATGAAAATTTGGCAAGAATATGGTGGATACGCCGCTGGTACTTCCTATATATAAGTATTCTTGCCAAATGATCAGAGGCATTATCAGGCGGTTATGAGAAGTTCCATATAGGATTTAGTATTGTCTTGATTGAAATTTGTGTTACGTTTATATCATCTCGTTATTTAAAGAAATTGGATTGTGATCCATTTCTACATAAACTAACCTCTCCATCATAACAAACGAGAGAGGAACTGTCACCATTCAAACATATATGCTATCAGAAAGTGGATTCAAATATTAGCTGTTGTGTTTATTTATGTTCTATAGTCATAGAACCAATCATAACTTACTGATAAAACCAATGAAAATTTGACAAAAATATGGTGGATCCGCCGCTGGTACTTCCTATATATAAGTATTCTTGTCAAAGGATCAGAGGTATTGTTAGATGGTTATGAGAAGTTCCATGTAGGTTGTAGTATTAGAAGTTTTGCCTTAGGATATAACCATATCCTTTCAAACATATCCAAACTCTTATGCATGATACCATATTTAGCGAATCAATTCTGCTTATCAATACTTCTACAGTAGGCAACAAAAAAGCGATTCCTGTAATAGGGTACTTAACCCTTACAAGGAACGTTACCGCCTCAAACAAAAACTTAAAACCTTACTTTTTCTTTAAGCATGTAACTGTCAAACTAAACACCATCATTCTTTTAGTCAAATATATCACTATTTAAATTTCGGGACGAAATTTCTAAAAAGCAGGGGATACTGTAACATCCGTCAAAAACGGATTTTACCAAACCCGCTCCGTTTATTAACCGAACAATCAGTTAAAAATTTCGTTGCGAATTTAATGCCCAAAATAATTTTAAACGATACATAATTAATTATTATATGGGAATATATAATTAGTTTTTGAAAAACTGTTAAAAATAAGAAAATAAAAATAATATGTTCCTGCCGGGTTTCGAACCCGGGTCAGTCGCCGGGTCAAACAACAGACCTAACAATCAACACTTAAACCACTGCGCCACTTGTATTCTTTGTAAATTATTAGAATCATTTAATTCACAACAGACCTAACAGTCGAAGGTGTCGCTCATGATCGGATTTAGACTTGGAGTAGATAAGGATGTCGTCGATGAAGACTATGACGAAACGGTTGAGGTAGGGTTTGCATACCCTATTCATTAGATCCATGAAGACAGCTGGGGCGTTGGTTAAACCGAATGGCATGACCATGAATTCGTAATGACCATAACGAGTCCGGAAGGCGGTCTTTGGGACGTCTTCTTCATGTACTCTGAGTTGATGATAACCAGAACGAAGATCGATTTTTGAAAAGCAGGTGGCGCCTTGAAGTTGGTCTAGGAGGTCATCGATGCGAGGTAAAGGGTAGCAATTCTTAACCGTTAACTTGTTGAGCTCTCTGTAGTCGATACACATGCGAAACGTTCCATCTTTCTTCTTCACAAAAAGAACAGGTGCACCCCAAGGCGATGAGCTAGGACGTATGAATCCTTTGTCAGTCAACTCTTGCAGTTGACTGGCCAGCTCTTGCATTTCGGATGGGGCTAATCTATAAGGAGATTTTGCGACTGGTGTAGCGCCAAGTATAAGATCAATGCGGAATTCGACTTCTCTCACGGGAGGAAGTCCTGAGATGTCGTCGGAAAAAACTTGTGGGAATTCTTTCACTACAGGTATATCTTCGAGTTTCTTCTCCTTGTTTCCCTTCTTGACGACGTGAGTTATGAATGCGACATAGTTCTTACGGAGATATTTTCGGGCTTGAAGGCAGGACATCAATTTGAGTCCTTTCGAGGGGGTTTCTCCAAAGATTCGTAGGGTCTGACCGTCTGCAAGAGGAATGCGAATGAACTTTTCGCGGCATACTACTTCAGCATGATGTTGTCTGAGCCAGTCCATACCGATTATAATGTCGAAACTTCCCAACTTCATAGGAATGAGGTCAACTGGAAAATCGTGATCATTTAGAGTGAGGGTACAATTTCGTATAATAGAGTTTAGTGAACTGGTTTTCCGTCAGCAACTTCCACCGTTAATGATTCCATGAGATTATCACGAGTTTGGTTGAGGATAGGTTCAAATTCTAAGGACACAAAACTCTTATCCGCGCTAGTATCGAATAACATGGATGCATAACTACCATTGATGAGAAACGTACCGTTAACCACGTTGCTGTCAGCCCTAGCTTGGTTTGCGTTGATGTTGAAAGCTTTTCCTCTAGCAGGTGGAGGAGCTTGGTTAGCTTGGTTTACCGGATTTGCTTGAGCTTGGGCATGGATGATGTTCACCTAGCGTGGACAGGTGTTCCTGAAGTGGTTCGGGTCTCCACAGTTGTAACATGCTCGCATGGGTTGCATCATGGGGTTGTTGGGTTGGTAGTAGGATTGGGCTATATGTTGTGTAGATGGTAGAAGTAAGGGTTGTTGGGCTTGACCCACTATCTGATGGTGGGTTTGGGTTGAGGGTTGATTGCGGTTCATTCGCTGGAGTGTGCGACAGGTTTGGTTGGTGTGACCCGCACGGCCACAGCTGGTGCAATGTTGGCAGGGATGTTCAGGAAGGTGATGGTATTGACAACGGTTGTATTTTGGGTATGGGCCGGAGTATGGCTTTTTATATGGTGCCGCTGTGGGAGCAGTTTGGGTAATTGGTATGGCAGTGATTGGAGGGTTTGTTTGTGTGACAGCAAAATTTCTATTGTTTCGTTTCCTCTTACCAGCAAATTTCAAAGAGGAGACGGAATGATTTGGGTTTGGGCCTCAATGGGGGCTTTCTTTTTCTCATACTTGAATTTGCCATTTCGGATGCGATTCTCGGTGAGTTCTGTGGCTAATTCCATTGCGGCTTCGAGTGTTGCAGGCGAAGTGCTTAGAACCGAATCTTGGATTTTCGATAGGAGGCCTCGAATGTAGTGTTCAACTAAGCGGTACACTGGGGTGAACAAGTTGGGGATCATTTGGTTCAGCTCAAGAAATCTTTTGTTGTAGGAAGTATGATCTCCTTCCTTTTGTTTTAGCGAGTGGAATTCATCTTCCAACTTTTTGATTTCGCTTCTTGGACAGAAGCGTCTCGTCATGATTTCCCTTAACTCTTCCCATGTTAAGGCCATAGCATCTTCGATTCCTCTCTTTACCCTTTTCTGTGTTCCACCAGGTAAGGGCTTCCCCAAACAGTCTCCCAGTTGCGTAACATACCTTGCGATCCTCGGGACAATCGCAATTGAGGAAGGTGTTCTCCATTTCTTCAAACCAGTGGAGGAGAGCAGTGACACCTTCGGTCCCTTCATATTTTGGGGGATCGCAAGACTTGAAGTATTTATAGGAGCACTTTTTGGAGGGAGGGTTGTCGACGTTCTGGTCTTCTTGATTGGGAGGGTTGATGGGATTCGCGGTGAGAGCTTGTTGGACTTGAATTACGATGTCAGGAAGCACTGCGGCCATTTGTTTTGCAATTTGGGTGGCCAAGCGTTCATTGGATCTTCCTGAATTTCTACCTCCACGTAGTTGCCTAGCCGACATCTACAGGAACATACATAGGAAGATGGTGAGTTTAAGAAGTTTTTTTTTAGGTGTCATGTGTCGTTCAAAGAATAAAAATAAAATAATCATCAATAATGCAACTACATCCATAGGATGTCTTGGGTTTGCTCATGTTGGGCCTCCAATGTCCCCCATACCATCGCCTGTATAGTCATGTGGGCCCCCATGACTATTGGCTTGGTAGGATTCACATTGGTGTTGGCGGTTTAACACTCGCATCACCCGAATGAAAACCATGAAATATGATTGCGAGATGTATGGTAGGAGGGTGTCCAGGTGTAGACACAATGACAACTCAAAGTGGGGTTAGCTCACACGACGTTTGGTATAGCACGCTTTGGCCTAATAGGTCCTTCGTACTCTCATCGTTAGTCCCCAGGTAGGCAAACTGGTCCTTTATTTTGGATTTATACGAATGCCAAGCCTAGACAGGACGTTCCGACTACCGGTACTCGTACCCTTCCAGTTACTACATGCCCGTCATGAGAACTCACTTTGATGTGATTTGAAAAATACAAAAATCGTTGCAAAAATCATGGGAATTGTGTGGTGTGTGCTCTCATGGATATGATATGTTATGATGATATGATTCATGATGAGCATTGTATAATAATATGTACTTATGAACATGCTTGCATAACATTGAATGTAACAATAAACATAAAGCATATAAACATCATGAATTTTGTATGTAACGCACAAAATCTAAAAATTCTAATCAACTATAGTATAGGCTCTAAGGGTCTAATAACCTATCCTATATCCCTATAGTCATGGCTCTGATACCAATCTGTCACACCCCGACCCGCAGTGGAATAAGAGTCGGGGCATAATTGGGTTATCACCAAAGCTCATGATGTTTACTAAAATGTTTCATATTTATTAAATTCAAATTACTACTTAAATATTCAAATCAAATCCATACAATTACAAGGAATTGAAACTAAGTAAAACAATCCAAAGCTTAATCTGATTTATTCTTCTAGGCCTTCCTATGTGTTTCTTGCCTCAACTGGATCACCTGTATCATGTGTAAAACGGGGGAATATTTTGGGTCAACAAAAGTTGGCGAGTGAACCTTGATAAAACATTGTTAATAATTTCTTGTTGTATTTAATATTGAAAATTTGCGCAACAATCACATGTGAGCAAACATATATATATAACAAACACAAACCACTTTGAATGAGTATATAATATGAATGATGATGACTGTGAGATCAAGGCTCAATCCAACGGAGCCGATCGTATGACATGAATGATGATGTATGTGAGATCAAGGCTCAATCAAACGGAGCTGATCGAATGAGGCACCTGTACTCAACCCGTATCCCACGGGGAGCTGATGGGCCTAATGAAATGCATGTACTGAAAATGATAACTTAAATCTAAGCATAATTCACACAACAATTGATACATATTGGATACACATTTGATCACGGATATGATGGATGCACAAGTGTTTAAATATAATAAGGAATTAAACGACACATGATACACCCCAAAATGTGATTAAAACGGGGAATTTGGTAGAGATTCACTCACCTTGGGTACGTTCTTTTGATGACGTTGGATGCGCACGAGTTTTGGGATTTGATCGACGAGGAAAAACTAACCTAAATAATAACGAGGTGGTTCGGTAAATAAATAGATTTTAATTCATAATCTTAATAGGATTTTTAGATTTATTTTTGTGAGTTTAAGGACATTTCTAACTTTAAAAATATTATTTTTAAGTATTTTAAATAATTTTCTGATTAAATAAATAAATAAATAAAATATAAAAATGTTGACCGTTGACCGTTGACCGGTCGGATTCAGTTTATTCATGCGCTGAGTGAGGTTCGAACCCGAGACCTCTCGTACGCGTGCACGCAGCTCTACCAACTGAGCTACGTGTCTAACCCGAAATATTCTCTGTTTTAATTATATATATATACTAATTAATTGTTATTTTATTGGGTTTATATTAAACGATTTAAAATGGCCGAACCGTTTGCAGGGACCCGGAGTCGAACTCGGGTCCTTCGGTTCGTATGCGCACAGCCCAACCAGTTGGGCTGTGTGTCTAATCTGTTTAACTCACGAATTATATTACTCTTATATACATACCGTGACTTGTTCTGATTCAGTTCTAAAAATATTGGTTTTATTTCTGAAAGTCGGTACGTTGTGTGATTCGAACCCGGGACGTGTGCATTGTTTGTGCACATAGTCCACCGCTGGACTGTGTGTCTAACCCGGTTTAATATCCGTTTTTAATTATACTTATACACATGTTTAACGTCATCTTCTTCGCTTGTCGAATTACCGAACAGTGAATTGACTGTTGTTTAATTGACCAATTACGCTTATAATTGATTGAATTGAAGTAAAAGAAAAGAATTAAGGACTAAGATGTACCAAATCACAAAGTGTCTTCTTCGAAATTTCTGGCAGAATTCATCGGTTCTGTTTTGTGGATTCCGGCTAGGTAAACTGTTTTTGCAGTTTTTGATCATTGGTTTGAACAATTAGAGTATAAATCAAAAGATAGTAAAGAAGTTTAGACAGTTATACCGTCTAGCGAGCGAATACGTTTTTCTGATCACGATGCCGGCGATGTTCCGGCGAAATTGGAAATCTCCGGCGACGAGCCTTTGAGCAAATGCAACCTCAGAAAGAAAGTGCAGTTGAGAGCGAAAAGTTTACGAGATGTTTGGGTGAGTATTTATAGGGATAAATGGCTGGACTGGGTCTGAATCGAGGTCAAGGTTCGCAGTCAAGATTTTCCGGCGGTTACGACTAAAATTGAGGGTCAGACGTCGGTTATAACCGATGTCGACGTCGGTTATAACGTTATAGTCAAAAGGAAATTGGCTAAACTCGCGGATTGCCGGATTTTCCGGTGATTGCGAGTTCTGCCGCGCTGAAGTCCGGTTTGAATTCGGACTTCATCTTAAGTATTATTTGTTTCGTAATATTCACAAAGAGGGCAAGTGGCGGAGCGGTGTGTTGTTTGTTTGATCTTATGGGCGACCCGGGTTCGAAACCCGGCAGTCGCATTTTATTTTTTATTCACTATTTATTATTAATTATCATTAAAGTTTTTAAATTCTAATATATTTATTAATTATGTATCGTTTAAAATTAATTTGAGCAGTAAATGTGCAATGAAAAATTATGACTGGATATTCGATTAATAAACGAAGCGGGTTTGGAAAACCCGTTTTTCGACGGATGTTACAGCGATCCCCCAAAGTATGAAGGGACCGAAGGTGTTACCGCCCTCCTTCACTGGTTTGAAGAAATGGAGAACACTTTCCTCAATTGCAATTGTCCCGAGGACCGTAAGGTACATTATGCAACTGGAAGACTGTTTGGGGTAGCCCTTACCTGGTGGAACACGGAAAAAGGTAAGCGAGGAGTTGAAGATGCCATGGCCTTAACATGGGAAGAGTTAAGGGAACTCATGACAAGACGCTTCTGTCCAAGAAGCGAAATCAAAAAGCTGGAAGACGAATTCCACTCACTAAAACAAAAGGAAAGAGATCACACTTCCTATAATAAGAGATTTCTCGAGCTGAACCAGATAATCCCTAATTTGTTCACCCCCGTGTACCGCTTGGTTGAACATTACATTCGAGGTCTTCCCTCGAAAATTCAAGATTGGGTTTTAAGCACATTGCCTGCAACACTTGAAGCCGCGATGGAGTTAGCTACAGAACTCACTGAAAACCGCATTCGAAACGGCAAATTCAAAGATGAATAAGAAGAAAGCACCCATAGAGACCCCAACTACAAACCACCCAGTCTCATCCTCAAAGTTTGCTAGTAAGAGGAAACGTAATGGCAAGAATTTCGGTGTCACTCAAACCAACCCTCTTATCACTGTTGCACTAATCACCCAAATTGCTCCTCCAGCTGCACCATTCAAAAAGCCATATACCGGCCCACACCCAAAATGCAACCGCTGTCAATACCATCACCCTCCCGAAAATCCCTGCCAACATTGCACGAGTTGTGGCCGTGCGGGTCACACCATCCAAACCTGCCGTACCCTTCAGTGAATGAACCGCAATCAACCTCAAACCCAAAATCAGATAATGGGTCAAGCCCAACAACCCTTACTTCTACCACCTGCACAACACGTAGCCCAACCTTACTACCAACCCAACTACCCCATGATGCAACCCATGCGAGCCTGTTACAACTGTGGGGACCCAAACCACTTCAGGAACACTTGTCCACGCCTGGTGAACATTATCCATGCCCAAGCTCACGCAAACCCGGTAAACCAAGCTAATCAAGCTCCCCCACCTGCCAGAGGGAGAGCTTTCAATATCAACGCCAACCAAGCCAGGGCTGACAACAACGTGGTCAACGGTGCGTTTCTCATCAATGGTAGTTATGCATCCATATTATTCGATACTGGTGCGGATAAGAGCTTTGTGTCCTTAGAATTTGAACCTATCCTCGACCAACCTCATGTTAATCTCATCGAGTCTCTAATTGTGGAAGTTGCTGACGGAAAACCCGTTTCACTAGATTCTATTATACGAAATTGTACCCTCACCCTAAACGATCACGATTTTACAATTGACCTTATTCCTATGAAGTTAGGAAGTTTCGATGTTATAATTGGTATGGACTGGCTCAGCCAGCATCACGCTGAAGTGGTGTGCCACGAAAAGTCCATTCGCATTCCTCTCACAGACGATCAGACACTACGTATTTTTTGGGAAACCCCTTCAAAAGGACTCAAATTAATGTCCTGTCTCCAAGCCCGAATATCTCCGCAAGAACTATGTCGCATTCCTAACCCACGTCGTCAAAAGGGAAACAAGAAAAGAAAACTTGAAGATATCCCAGTTGTGAAAGAATTCCCACAAGTCTTTCCCAACGACATTTCAGGACTTCCTCCGGTGAGAGAAGTCGAATTTCGCATCGATCTTATGCCTGGCGCTACACCAGTCGCAAAATCTCCTTATAGGTTAGCCCCATCCGAAATGCAAGAGCTGGCCAGTCAACTGCAAGAGCTGACTGACAAAGGATTCATACGTCCTAGCTCATCGCCCTGGGGTGCACCTGTTCTCTTTGTGAAGAAGAAAGATGGAACGTTTCGCATGTGCATTGATTATAGAGAACTCAACAAATTAACGGTTAAAAATCGCTATCCACTACCTCGCATTGACGACCTTCTAGATCAACTTCAAGGTGCCACCTGCTTTTCAAAAATCGACCTTCGTTCTGGTTATCATCAGCTCAGAGTGCACGAAGAAGATATCCCAAAAACCGCCTTCCGGACTCGTTATGGTCATTACGAGTTCATGGTCATGCCATTCGGTTTAACCATCGCCCCCGCTGTCTTCATGGATCTAATGAATAGGGTATGCAAACCCTACCTCGACCATTTCGTCATAGTCTTCATCGACGATATTCTTATCTACTCCAAGTCTAAATCCGATCATAAGCGACACCTTCGACTCATCCTTACACTCTTAAGGATTGAAAAGCTCTACGCTAAGTTCTCAAAATGTGAATTCTGGTTAGGAGAAGTACAATTCCTTGGACATGTCGTCAACGACAAGGGAATTCATGTTGATCCTTCAAAAATCAAGGCAGTGCAGGAATGGCAAGCGCCACGTACCCCTACCGAAGTTAGGTCATTTCACGGTTTGGCTGGTTACTATCGACGCTTCATTGTCAATTTTTCCCGTATTGCTGTACCGCTCACGGCCTTGACTCATAAAGGAAAACCCTTCATATGGGGACCTAAGCAAGAGGAGGCCTTCCAAACTCTAAAGCAAAAACTTTGTGACGCACCTATCCTCACACTCCCTGAAGGTTGCGATGACTTTGTAGCATATTGCGACGCATCAGGGCAAGGGCTAGGCTGTGTATTAATGTAAAGAGGAAAAGTGATAGCCTATGCCTCTAGGCAACTCAAGGTTCACGAGAAAAATTACACCACCCACGACCTGGAACTTGGAGCCGTTGTGTTCGCTCTCAAGATATGGAGACATTACCTCTACGGTACTAAGTGTGAAATATACACTGACCACAAGAGTCTCCAACATATCTTCAACCAAAAGGAGTTGAATATGAGGCAACGAAGATGGGTCGAACTTCTCAACGACTACGACTGTGAAATTCGGTATCATCCTGGCAAGGCAAACGTAGTGGCCGATGCGCTCAGTCGAAAAGGTTATGCGAACTCCATTCGTCTTCTCTATTCGCAAATCATAACCGACATCAAAGATCGAATCCGAGCAGCTCAACATGTTTCTGTAACAGAAAATGATGTACGCGATGAACTGTCATGTGGAGCTGAACTCAAAATCGAAACCAAACGGTTTTCTATACTATTTAAACCGCATATGGATTCCTGATCGCGATAACCTTCGTGATTTCCTCATGAATGAGGCGCACAAAACACGATACTCGGTACACCCAGGAGCCGACAAGATGTATCAAGATCTACGATACACCTACTGGTGGCCTGGCATGAAAAAGGATATCGCTGTTTTTGTTTACAAGTGCCTTACCTGTTCCAAAGTAAAAGCTGAACATCAAAGACCTTCAGGACTTCTAGTCCAACCCGAAACCTGTATGGAAGTGGGAAAACATAACCATGGATTTCATTACCGGGTTACCTCGCACCTCTAGTGGGTATGACACCATATGGGTAATAATCGATCGTCTTACAAAGTCATCTCACTTCATTCCGATTCGCGAGGACTTCAAGAACGAGAAGTTAGCTCGTATCTACATCAGCGAGATCGTAATCCGTCATGGTGTACCATTAAGCATCATTTCAGACCGTGATGGTCGTTTCACTTCACGAACATGGCGAGCCGTACAAACCGCCTTGGGTACACGATTAGACCTCAGTACCGCTTTTCATCCTCAAACTGATGGTCAATCTGAACGCACCATCCACACCCTTGAAGACATGCTGCGAGCATGTGTCATAGACTTCAAAGGGAATTGGGACGTTCACCTACCATTAGTGGAATTTTCGTACAACAATAGCTATCATTCAAGTATCGGCATGGCTCCTTTCGAAGCTTTATATAGTCGTAAGTGCCGATCTCCAGTATATTGGCACGAGATTGGGGAAGCACAAATCACCGGTCCAGAATTAATTCAAGAAACAACCGACAAGGTCCTTCAAATTCGAAACAATCTTCTAGCGGCTCAAAGTCGTCAAAAGAGTTATGCAGACAAACGACGAAAGCCCTTGGTGTTTGACATTGGTGATCAAGTACTTTTAAAAGTATCACCGTGGAAGGGAGTGGTTCGTTTCGGCCAGAAGGGCAAGCTAGCACCAAGCTACGTAGAACCTTTCAAGATACTCGAAAGAGTAGGTCCTGTAGCATACAAGCTTGACCTACCAGAAGAACTCAACAGAATTCATCCCACATTTCACGTATCAAACTTGGAAAAGTGCCTCGCCGATGAAAATCTCCATATTCCTCTAGAAGACATTCAAGTCGATGAATCGATGCACTTCGTTGAAAGACCGGTAGAAATCATGGGCTTCGGAGAGAAGCGTTTAAGGCGAAGTCGTATTCCAATTGTCAGGGTACGTTGGGAGTCGAAACGAGGACCCGAGTTTACTTGGGAACGTGAAAACTCAATGCGCGAAAAATACCCGCATCTTTTTCCAGTTACCACTACTACTTAAATTTCGGGACGAAATTCCTAAAAGTAGGGGATACTGTAACATTCGTCGAAAAACGGGTTTTCCAAACCCGCTTTGTTTAATAATCAAGTATTCAGTTATAAGATTTCGTTGCGTAGTTATTGTTCAGATTATTTTAAATAGTACATAATTAATAAACATTTTAGAATTTAAAAACCATAATTGATAAATAATAATAATAAGTGAATAAAAAATAAAATGGAGCTGCCGGGTCTCGAACCCGGGTCTCCCACAAACACAAACACACACCACACCACTCCGCCACACACTACACTTGTGATAAACACTGAATCAAATAACACTTAAAGTAAAACCCGAAAATCAAAACCGGAAGTCAGCGCGCCCAGAACTCGCAATCACCGGAAAAACCGAAACTCCGCGATTTTGGCTATTCTCCTTTGACTGAAACGCATAAACGGATCGCGACATCAGTTATAGCCGTTGCCGGCACTCAATTTCAGTAAAAAACCGATGGAATCATTGATCGCGATTGTTGACCCCTAATTCAGACCCAATCGACCTGCCCCCTTATAAATACCCACTCAAACTTCATGTAAACCTTTCGCTCAGAACCACACTCACTTCCGAAGCTTTATTCCTTCCAAAATACGTCGCCGGAGATTTTCGCATTCGCCGGAATTTCACCGGAAAACCGAGGCTTTACTCCTAATCGGTATAATTCTCGACTCTTTTTTTAATTCATTATTCGGCATGTATTAACCTTAATCGGTCAACCAGAGTCTGTCTCAAACAACGTCGCCGGAAATTCTCGCACTCGCCGGAATATCACTGGAGAACCGAAGCCTCACTGCCGATCGGTATAATCATCTAAACCTTCTTGCTATCTCTTACTTAGTAATCTAATTGCTCAACACAATAATCGAAACTATTAATTCAGTTCGTTCAGCCGGAATCACTGTCGGAAATTTCTGTAAGTGAAGAAGATGAAGTTGATTATGTGTATTACTATAATTAAAATCGGATATTTAACCGGGTTAGACACACAGTCCAGCGGTGGACTGTGTGCAAATACAATACACACGTCCCGAGTTCGAATCGCACATGTTACCGACTTTCAGAAATAAAACCAACATTTTTAAAACCTAATCAGATCAAGTCACAGTATATACATAAGAGGAATATAATCCAGTAGTTAAACAGATTAGACACACAGCCCAACTGGTTGGGCTGTGCGCACTCGAACCGAAGGTCCCGAGTTCGACTCCGGGTCTCTGCAACCGATTCGGCCATATAAATCATTTTTAATAAAAACCAAATAAGGTTAAAGTTAATTAGTATATATATATATATATTATATATATATATATATATATATATATATAATTATTAAAACAGAGAATATTTCAGGTTAGACACGTAGCTCAGTTGGTAGAGCTGCGTGCACGTATAAGAGAGGTCCCGAGTTCGAACCTCACTTGCCGCATAGAATAAACACAGTCTGACCGGTCAAGACCCGGTCAAACCTGACAAAAGTCAACCTTTTTATTTTCATTTTTACTTATTTATTTAATTGAAAAATCATTTAAAAATACCTAAAAAAAGATTTTTAAAGTTAGAAAATTTTACTTAAACTCACAAAAATAAATCTAAAAATCATTAAGAGCACTAATTAAAAATATTAATCTCAAATAAAATTTATTTATTTATCGAATCATTTCGTTATTATTTAGGTTAGTTTTTCCCTTGTCGGTTGAATCATAAATTCGTGCGCATTCATCGTTATCAAAGAACGCACCCACTGTGAATGAATCTCAACCAATTCCCCGTTTTAATCATGTTTTGGGGTGTATAATGTGTCGTACAATTCTTTTATTTTATTTAAACACTTGTGCATACATCATATCCGTGAATCAAATGTGTATCAATTGTTGTGTGAATTATATGTAGATTGGATTTATCATTTTCAGTGCACGCATTTAATTAGGCCCATCAGTTCCCCGTGGGATACGGGTTGAGCATCAGGAGCCTCATTAGATGGCTCCGTTTGATTGAGCCTTGATCTCACATACATCATCATTCATGTCATATACTCATCCAAAGTGGTTTGTGATTGTTTATCTATATATGTTTGCTCACATGTGATTATTGCACGAATTTTCTTTATTAAATAAAACAAGAAATTAGTAAAAATGTTTTATCAAGGTTCACTCGCCAACTTTTGTTGACCCAAAATCTCCCCCGTTTTACACATGATACAGGTGATCCAACTGAGACAGGAAACACTTAGGAAGGTCTAGAAGAATAAACAAGTTTATGCTTTGGAATAATTATGTAGTTTCATTTTCTTGTAATTGTATGAATTTTGTTTTGGATATTTAAGTTTGTAATTTGCATTTAATAAATATGAAACATCTTAGTAAACATCATGAGCTTTGGTTATAACCCAATTATGCTCCGACTTTTATTCCGCTGCGGGTCGGGGTGTGACACGTAGAAGGTGGCGGCGGCAATGGTGATGTCGACAACAATAACAAGATGGTGAAAACAAACAATGATAATATGTGCTTATAACCCATTTGAACCTTGTGCTTATAACCCATTAAAACCCTTTTAAGTTTCCACTCTGCGAGGAATCGGAAGAAACTTTGGAGCATCTCTTCACCTCATGTTACATGTCCACGGTTGTGTGGCAAATGATCTCTCGTTGGTGCTCGGTTCCACAGTTCTATGCCTTATCTGTATCGGACCTGATATGCTACCCTCCATATCGGATGGGTCTCCAATCAAGAAGAAGCTTGCTTTCTACTCAGTGGTGTTGATTGCGTGTTAGATAATTTGGCGCACAAGAACAATCTTCAAATCAAAATGGGCCGACATCAAAAACTTACTAGATGAGCTGAAAATATTAGGATTCGGTAAATATCACTCTAATGAAGGTTCGATTGATTGGGCTAACTGGTGTGCTTTTAACTTTTGTATCTAAATGGAATGTATATGTTGATGTATGTTTTCTAGCAGCTTGTTAGTGATTTAATAAAATCTTGGACTTCCTAAAAAAAGTAATTTGAACTCGTAATTTATTTTCAGGTATTAATAATAAGAGTTAAATGCCATTTTAGTCCCTGTGGTTTGGCTCATTTTGCCAGTTTGGTCCAAATGTTTCATTTTAAACATCTGGATCTAAAAAGGTTTCATCGTTGTCATTATGGTCCAACTGACTTAACTCCATCCATGCTCTTCAGTTAGTCAAGGGGCATTTTCGTCATTTCATGTTTTCTGAATTTTATTAAAGACTGAAAAGGAAACAAAAATTGTTGTGAACCGGGATAGAACCCAGGCCAATGGCCGTTCGCTCACACGCACACAAGAGACTAGCCAGCGAGCCAGGCTTGCATTTGTGCAAGAAATGGGACTTCAGAAAATCTATGCTTTAGTTCAGTTCATCACCCAAAACAGATGACCATCTCAGCTTCATAAAACTCTTTTATACTCTCCCTTAACTCTCCTTCGTATTTCTCTGTATTAATTACATTCTTCAAGTGTTAATAAAAAATAATACTCATGATCTAATTATAAATACAAAAAAGAAATAATATAATTTATCACCCAACTCATTTGACCCGTTCACCACATCTAACCTTCAAGAATCAAGATAGACTACAAAAAGATCAAAATCAAACTTCTAGCTTATTCCGGCCGAAAAGTCAAAACATTCGATACAACAAGGCAATAGCCAAAAAAACAACCAAACCACATAACATGCCCATGAATCTTCATGCTCATATCGTGTTTCCGGCGACTACACGTGCATTCCGGCAACCTGCAACTCACCACCGCCGCACACCATTTTTTTGCGGCAACCAGAAGCCCGATCAGAAAACCAACCTTTCACACCAGATTTCGCCAACTAAGTCCACCACTGATCACCTCCGACCTCCAGCTACCTTGTGTGCCCACTTGAACCTGAGAAACACATCTACCACCGCCGCACCATGTTTTCCGGTGACACCTTCGCAACCGGAATACTTTACGACCAGAGGTAACCTAAATAAAACTAACTAATTTATTAATCTTGATTTCAGTATTGATCATTTGTTTTGGGTATTAAATAAAACTAACTAATCTTATTAATCTTGATTTCGGTATTGATCATCTGTTTTGGGTATAAGTGATGAACTGAACTAAAGCATAAATTTTCTAAAGTCCCATTTCTTGCACAAATGCAAGCCGGGCTCGCTGGCTAGTCTCTTGTGTGCGTTGTTTCCTTTTTCAGTCTTTAATAAAATTCAGAAAACATGAAATAACGAAAATACCCTTTGACTAACTGAAGGGCATGGATGGAGTTAAGTCAGTTGGACCAAAATGGCAACAATGAAACCTTTTTGGATCCAGATGTTAAAAATGAAACATTTAGACTAAACTGGCAAAATGACCCAAACCACAAGGACTAAAATTACATTTAACTCTAATAATAATTTATGGTAAAAACTTATTTTCACATGATGTATACGGGTCATATAACGTTATACGGCTCGTATAGAATATAAAAACCTGACAAAGCTTCCAGTCACAGCTTTTGTCTGTTTATTTTATTCCATACGGGTCGTATACACCATGTGAAAATAAGTTACTTGGTCGTATACAATGTATACGAAAGTCTTATACGGCCCGTATGGTTCTTCTTCTTCTTTTTAGGAAAAGGAAGGTTTGCAGTTGGCATGTGTTTAGAGCATGTTTTAACAAATATGTCCATACATGCATTTAATTCACATCATTACAAAAAAAATATAATCATAATCAAAGACAACTTAAGAACCAGACCTACATATGATAACACAAAAAACAACTTTGTCGTTCTCAAGGGTTTATCACATTGTAATGATGTGTGGAATTAAACGCATGTACGTGACAATAGTAGATATTACATAAGGCAATCAAATCTTACAAACACCATCTAATAGACTACTGATGTTTGATAATAAATTGTTCGGAAAGTGATATGGGGAATTAAACGCATGTACGTGGCAACTAAACCTTTCAAACACCATCTAATAGACTACATCAATGTTTTATTATAACTGTAATAAAACGAAACATCCTCGATTCCCTAATGTCACACCCCGACCCGCCACGGAAAAGGTGATCGGGGCATGATTGGGTTATCATCAAAGCTCATGACATTTATTATAACGTTTCATATTTATTATTACAATATAAAGGGAAACATACAATCATAATTACATCATGTTCTACACATCATTCTAGACTTCATTATTTTCTTCTAAGGCATTTCCTATGTTTTCCTTGCTTCATTCTGTTCACCTGTATCATGTGTAAAAATGGTTTTTTGGATCAACAAAAAGTTGGCGAGTGAATCCTATGAAAACATTTGAACAAGTTTATTGAATTGATTATAAAATAAGGTGCATAACCACATATGAGTAAATATAGATGTAAACATATTCACAAAACACTTAATATCAGATACTGCACACACATACAATAATAAATTGTTTTGAGGCACGCGTTGCTCAACCCGTCTCTCACGAGGAACTGATGGGCCTAATGAATGAGTTTTAAGGCACGCGTTGTTCTACGAACTGATGGGCCTAATGAATGATTTGCATACAACTTGACAATATGTAATACATAACTACAAACAATATTTACATTCTAAGTTTAAATCATAATATGGTATGGCACGAGTTTAAATAAACGAATTAATTTTAGTGACACATGACACACCCCAAAACGTGTAATTAAAAAGGGGAGTTGTAAGATTCACTCACATTGGGTGCGTTCGGTTGATGATGTTGAATGCGCACGAAGTTTGATTTAACCACGAGCGAAGCTAACCTAGATAATAACATAATGGTTCGGTAAATAAGCGGATTTTATTAATCAATTTTAGTAGGATTATTGGACATATTTTTGTGGGTTTAAGGCTATTTTCTAACTTTAAAAATGTTATTTTTAAGTATTTTTAATTTAAATAAATAAATAAAAGTAATAAAAAAATGTTGATTTTTGACTGTTGACCATTGACTTGTTTGACCGTTGACTTGTTGACCGGTTCGGTCGTGTATATGATATGCGCTGGGTGAGACTCGAACCGGTGACCTCCCGTACGCGTGCACGCAGCTCTACCAACTGAGCTACGTGTCTAGCACGAAATATTTCTGTTTTTAATTATATTTATATACTAATTAAATTTATCCGAAAATCATTTATTCTAAAAAGGATTTACTGTATCGACTCGGTGCTCGCCACAGGTCTCGAACCCGGGACCTGTGGTTTAATTCGGCACACAGTCCACCGCTGGACTGTGTGTCTAACTTGGTAAATAATCTGGTTTTTATTATACTTATATACAAACTAGATAAATTCATTTCTGTCCTTATATAAAAAGTTTGATAATTGCCAGAACCGGTGCGGTAGTCTGGACTCGAACCCGCGACGTATGATTTAAACGCGCACACAGTCCAGCACTGGACTGTGTGTCTATCTTGGTTATTATTCCGGTTTTCATTAAACTTAACATCTATTTGCGATTGGATCCGGTTCAGTTAAAAAAGGAACATTTTTATTAAGGCGAGTGTGCGTGTGACAAGGATCGAACTCGGGACGTATGCGTGTTTATTTGCACACAGTCCACCGCTGGACTGTGTGTCTAACCCGAGATATAACTTGATTTAAATTAAATATATATATAACTGAAAACTTTATCTTCTTCGTTGAACTTAACCCAGAACCAAAGTCCGACTGTTTCGACAATTTAATCAAGTTCTTTAGTAAGTTGTGATTAACCACCCATGAGATTAATAAAAAAATGAAAGAGATTAGATATAAGATATACCGACAGAGATCCCCTGTTCGCCGGCGAGGTTCCGATAACAGCAAGTTATTCCGGCGACGTGTATCTTGCGGCAGAGGTTCTTCAAGAAGTTTGAGGTGAGTGTGGGTGACTTCGCTATGAGCTCTAGGTGTTCTGTTTTTAGAGTAAGGCACAGAGGTGAAGGGGTTCGGTTTTCCGGCGAGTTGCAGAAAGTTTCCGGCGAGTGAAATTACGTCGAGAATGGGTGTGATTGTGAGCGAAAAGGCTATCAGAGGTTAGAGGGTGCATTTATAGGGAAGGACATCGACGAATTTGGTCTGATTACCGTCTTGATTCGTTGGTCAAGAATTCTCCGGCGGTTATAACTGATGTCGCGGACTGGACATCGGTTATAACCGATGTAATAGTTAATATACGCGTTAAGACACAAGAAACCGTTAGTGAAAGGCGAAATCGTCGGGATTTCCGACGACTGCGATTTGGGCGCGTCGATTTGAAATTGAGATTGTGATATTTGAATTAATTGATTTGATATGTTACTAAATAATCAAAGTGGCGGAGTGGTTTGATGTATGTGAGTTAAGGCTTTGAGCTTAACCCGTCTGACCCGGGTTCGAAACCCGGCATCAGCAATATATTTTTATTTCATTATTTTAATGAATCTTCAAATATAAATTATATATTCCAATATACTTATTAGTTATGTATCGTTTAAAATTAATTTGAGCATTAAATACGCAACGAAATTTTTAACTGATTGTTCGGTTATTAAACAAAGCGGGTTTGGTAAATCCGGTTTTTGACGGATGTTACACCTAATATATATAAACAGGGTCTTTGATGAGACGTTGATTCCAAATTCCAATGTCGTACAAATAATCCCAGATTGTCTAAACGCTAAACCCTTGAATCCCAACGCTTCTCCTTACATGCATGTTGATCCCTAGATGCAAACATCACCAATCATACTCTCTAAACTTTCAGATTCAGATTCAGGAAGCAGATGAGGGCTCCGGATACTGAAAACCATCTGCAATCATACTTTTTTTCTTTGTAATGATGTGAATTAAATGCATTTATTGATATGATTGATAAAACGAAAACATTCTGAACCCTAGATGCAAACAACCTAACAATTATAATCTTGATAAACGGGACATAGTCCCAGGTTGTCTAAAGAAGCGCTTTTACCATGTGTCATATAAAATGGGACTGTCGCAACCCCCGACCCCACCCCGGGAGCAGGGGTTGCGAGACACAGAGCTGGTGGTACCGGTGTTTATTAATTTGGCAGCGGAATCAGGATCGTAGTAGAAAATAAATATCAGAGTTTCAAAACACCAAACTTTTATATTAAACAAATGGGGTAAAACCCATGGTTCCATTACAATACATATTTTTAGGGACAAATCCTAATTTATGGAAAACAGAAACTCCTTTTTATTTAGGTAACTTTTATAGCCACTTTTCTAAGCCTTCAGTGCTCTACAGCTGGTTTCTGTTAGCTTCACATTAAGTTACCTGAAACGCATTTTAAAAACATTTTATCAGCCAGAAATACTGGCGAATCCATCTCAGTTTTATCAAAACAAGTGATTATACTTTACAGTTATTGAGGAGCATCCGCATTTACAATGTTTATATCTACACAATTACTCAATCAGTACTGTCAATCCTGACTTGTGGGTCATATTACTTTGGGCCCTGTCACCCAACAGTAACGGTTCCTGTCACATTCCCGTGACTTTGGACTAGCAATGTTTACAAAACCCCAACATACCGGCAGTAATTGTAGAATACATATACTCAATCACTGTTAAGCATAATTAAAATATTTGACATTTTGGTAACACATTTTGACTCATAAAAAGATTTACAAAAAAAGAATGTACTCGCCTTGAACACTTTAAGTATTCCTACGGAGTTCCTGGTGATGGTTCTTGATTATTTCCTGGGATTTCTATTAAAACATACAATGCACATGTGTTAGTAAGTTAACCCAAGTCACTTTAACCATACAGCACTCGGCAGAACTCTAACGAACGTAGTCGGGCAGAGCCTAGACATGCGTTGGCGATTCTAGATCGATTGGGTAGGGTGTCCATACAACACGAGATAGGATTTCAACGAACGTAGTCGGGCAGGGCCTTGACATGCGTTAGTCCTAATCTCGGGTAGGATAGTGAATTAGTGATCGGGGGTTAAGTTACTTACAGCGGGCAGCGCTTCGCATGTTTAGGGGTTTAGGGTTTTAGGGGGTGTTGCACGAAGAAACAGAGATTCAGAGAGTATACGAACGATATTTTCGATCGCAAATGAGTAGAGACTTCAGTCCCACGCTGCTCTATTTATACCCAATTTTGACCTCCCCCGCGCGTCGCGCGGGGAATCTGGGAGTCCCCTCGCGTGGCGTCTGAGATGCCTAGATAGGCTAGGTCAGCCTGGTCACAAGTGTAGGTTTCCAGATGGCGCGAAACGGTGACATGTCACCTTGACACCTCCCGCGCATCGCGACAGAGACAGGTGTCTCTGGCGTGTGGCGCCTGGACTGTCCAGGTGGACCTGTCTTGTTTTACGTACCGCGTCTCGATTTGCATGTCCGGTTTTACGTTTCGGCTAATTTCTGGGTGTTTTGGAGAGGTGTTACATCCTTCCCACCTTGTTTTAAATCTCGTCCTCGAGATTCACTTGAATAGGTGTGGATACTTTCTTTGCATTTCTGACTCAAGCTCCCATGTATATTCTGGTCCCCTCCTTAAATCCCATTTTACTTTTACCAGAACTAATCTCTTGCACTTGAGATTCTTGATCTTTCTATCTTCAATTTGAATGGGTTTCTCAACGAACTTTAGTTTCTTATTTACCTCCACATCTTGAAGAGGTATCACCAATGATTCGTCTGCTAGACATTTCTTGAGATTGCATATATGAAATACATCATGCATTCCTGCCATTTCCTCTGGCAATTGTAGCTGATAGGCTACTAGCCCTATTCGTTTGACAATCTTAAAAGGTCCAACATACCTTGGGCTTAGTTTTCCTTTCTTGCCGAATCTTACAACTCCTTTCGAGGGTGAGACTTTTAACAGCACTTTATCTCCGACTTGAAATTCCAAGGGTTTACGTCTGTTATCTGCATAACTCTTTTGGCGATCTTGAGCTGCTTTCAGTCTTTCCTTGACTTGAATGATATTGTCAGTTGTTTCTTGCACAATTTCAGGACCTGATAGTTGTTTTTCTCCAATCTCTACCCAGCATAATGGAGTTCGACATTTCCGCCCGAGAGGGCTTCAAATGGTGCAGCATTGATGCTAGTATGATAGCTGTTGTTGTAGGAAAATTCTATCAAAGGCAAATGTTCATCCCAATTTCCTCCGAAATCAATTACACAAGCTCTAAGCATGTCTTCCATTGTTTGGATTGTCCTTTCACTTTGACCATCTGTTTGAGGATGATATGCTGTACTCAGATTTAGTCTTGTTCCCATTGCCTTTTGGAAACTTGTCCAAAAAAGAGAGGTAAAACGGCTGTCCCTGTCAGATACAACAAATAAAGGAATTCCATGCAATGAAACTATTTCATTTACATATAATTTAGCTAATTGTTCCATACTGAACGTTTCCTTCATCGGTAAGAAATGAGCAGATTTGGTTAACCTGTCTACAATCACCCAGATTGTATTATTACCTTTTCGTGTCCTGGGAGTTTGGTAACAAAGTCCATGGTTATCATTTCCCATTTCCAAATAGGTATTTCCAATTGTTGCAACAGGCCTGAAGGTTTCTGATGTTCAGCTTTAACCTATGAACATGTTAGGCATTTGGCAACGTAGCTTGCTACATCCTTTTTCATTCCTATCCACCAGAAATTATTTCTCAAGTCTTTATACATCTTATCACTTCCAGGATGCATTGTATACTTAGTCTTATGGGCTTCTTCTAGTATTTGATTTCGTAGGTCTCCTTGGATAGGAATCCAAATCCTTTTTTTATGGGATCTCCAAATTCCATCTGTTCCTTTTTCTAATTCTTTAATCATTCCTTTTAATCCTTCAGTATCGTCCTTGATTGTTGTTTCATGTTTTTGTTTAATTTGCTCATTTAAATCTATAGCAGGTTTAGTCTAAGAGTGCGTACTCTTTTTGGCTTCTCATGATACTTTCGACTTAAAGCATCAGCTACTACGTTAGCTTTTCCTGCATGATACTGGATATCACAATCATAATCACTAAGGATTTCCATCCATCACCTCTGTCTCATGTTTAATTCCCTTTGTCCAAAGACATATCTTAAACTCTTATGATCTGTGAATACTACAAACTTACTACCGTAAAGATAGTGTCTCCAAATCTTAAGGGCAAAAATTATTGCTCCTAACTCTAGATCATGGGTTGTGTAATTTTCTTCATGCTTCTTGAGTTGTCTAGAGGCATAAGCAATAACCTTTTGACGTTGCATCAGCACACATCCATAACCTAACTTAGACGCATCACAATAAACTACGAAGTCTTCAGTTCCTTCTGGCAAAGCGAGTATTGGTGCGTTGGTTAACTTTTGTTTCAAAATCCTGAATGCTTCTTCCTATTTTGGTCCCCATTCAAACTTAACCGATTTGCAAGTTAGCTTGGTTAACGGGATGACTATTCTAGAAAAATCTTGAATAAAACGTCTATAATATCCTCAAATCCAAGAAAACTTCTTACTTCCGTGGGTGATTTGGAACCTTCCATTTGGTAATCGCTTCGATCTTTGTGGGATCCACATGAATTCCTTCGTGATTCACCAGATGTCCAAGTAATTGTACTTCTTGTAACCAAAATTCGTATTTTGAGAATTTTGCGTAAAGCTTTTATTTCCTCAACAATGTTAGGAGTATATGCAAATGCTCTGCGTGATCTTTCTCACTTTTAGAGTAAATTAGAATATCATCTATAAAAACAATTATGAATTTATCCAGGTATGGTTTACATATCCTGTTCATCATGTCCATAAATGTAGCTGGGGCATTGGTTAAACCAAATGGCATGACGTAAATTCATAATGATTGTACCTTGTTCGGAAAGCTATTTTAGGAATGTCCTCTTCCTGTACTTTCAACTGATGATATCCTGAACGTAAGTCGATCTTAGAAAAGAATCGGGCTCCTTGGAGTTGGTCGAACAAATCGTCAATTCTTGGTAACGGGTACCGATTTTTAATTGTAACTTTGTTCAATTCCCTGTAATCAATGCACATACGCATAGATCCGTCTTTCTTCTTGACAAATAACACTGGTGCTCCCCATGGCGATGAGCTGGGTTGTATGAAACCTTTCTCTAGTAATTCATCCAGTTGTTTCTTCAATTCTTGCATCTCCGTCGGTGCTAGGCGATAGGGTGCTTTGTCAATCGGTGTCGTTCCTGGTATTAGGTGAATTCTAAATTCAACCTCTCGATCTGGCGGTAATCCAGGCAACTCTTCCGTAAAGACATCTGAGAAATTAGATATTACATGAATATATTTTAATTCTTTTCCTTTAGTGTTAATGATTACGGAAATCATATACACTATTTCTCCTTTCCGTTCATAGCTTGCAGTTTTCATCACAGAGATGAACTTTGTTGATTTTGTCGACTTATCTCCTTTAATTGTGATCCTTTCACCAAAGGGCACATTTACTTCTACAGACTTTTGATCACATATTATTCGTGCTTGATTGGCTACCAACCAATCCATTCCTAACACGACATCAAATCCGGCAAGATCCAATGGAAAAAGGTTAGCAGAAAAATTATGATTTAAAATTCCTATCTTTGCTCCTCGCAGGATTTTGCTTATTTGGATAGAAGATCAATTTGCCGTCTCCACCAGACAGTTTTGGTGAAGTTTAGTTAATAGTTGATTAAGAAAATTGCAAAAGGAAGTATTAATGAAACTTTTGTTTGCACTACAGTCAAACAATACTTTTGCATAAACATCATTAACTAAAAATGTAACATCTCCAAAATTTTTATTCAAAATAAAATATATAGAAACTTATATTATTAAATAGGTAGATCACGGGTAAGTTGACGGTTAAAAACTTGAGATATTTAGACAAATATATGAACCGTTTAAAACTAAAAGTAATAAAAATACATCATATTTGACCTTACTCGTTTTTAATGAAACTTAGGTCAAAATGTAGATAAAAATATTCTCGTTTTAATGGCATATTCATTGTTTTATAAAACACCATATTTTAGAAGTTATAAGTGATAAATGAGTTGAGCTGCTTAATTAATTATAATATATAATAATAAAATAATTAAAACTCATCAATTGTGACATATGTGTGTGTACGTGGAGAAGAAGCTTATTTGTGAGTATAATAGGAATGCTGATTCCTTATTTTCTCTGCCCTGTTGCTCTCACTCTCCTTGCTATCTTTATTCTACAATCCATTTTCTTTAAATAATTCACCCCATAATACATGAAAGCTCTGCTCTGTTTTAAGTGTTTTAACTCCTGATCATTAATTCATTATCCTACTTCTCGATCTAGAATCGCTAACGCATGTCTAGGGTCTGCCCAACTATGTTCGTTGGAGTTCTGTCGTGTGTTATATGGACACCCTACCGCCTGATCTAGAATCGCCAACGCATGTCAAGGCCCTGCCTGACTACGAACGTTGAAGTTCTGTCACGGGTAGTACGGTTAAAATGACTTGGGTTATTATACTTAACACGAGTGCATTATATATCTTATTAAGAGCTCAGAGCTATGCCTATGATTATACCAGGAGGCCTGTAGTTAGATCCTAAAGTTACCAGGCGAGTACATTCTCTTTTTGTAAATCTTTTTGTGAGTCAAAATGTGTTACCAAAACCTCAAATTGTTTTAATTATGGTTAACAGTGATTGAGTATATGTATTCTACAATTACTGCCGGTATGTTGGGGTTTTGTATACATTGCTAGTCCAAAGTCACGGGAATGTGACAGGAACCGTTACTGTTGGGTGACAGGGCCCAAAGTAATATGACCCACAAGTCAGGATTGACAGTACTGATTGAGTAATTGTGTAGATATAAACATTGTAAATGCGGATGCTCCTCAATAACTGTAAATATAAGCACTTGTTTTGATAAAACTGAGATGGATTCGCCAGTATTTCTTGCTGATAAAATGTTTTTAAAACGCGTTTCAGGTAACTTAATGTGAAGCTAATAGAAGCCAGCTGGAGAGCATGAAGGCTTAGAAAAGTGGCCATAAAAGTTACCTAAATAAAAAGGAGTTTATTTTTTTCATAAATTGGGATTTACCCCTCTACATATATATTGTAATGGAAACATGAGTTTTATCCCATTTGTTATTTATAAAAGTTTGGTGTTTTGAAACTCTGATAATATTTCCTAACTACGGTCCTGATGAATAAATTTACGCTGCCAAAATTAATAAACACCGGTACCATTTGACTGGTTCACGACTCCCGCTCCCGAGGTGAGGTCGGGGGTTGTGACAGAAGGTGGTATCAGAGCCACTGTTTAAGCCATTAGGTGTTCTTTTAATACCTAAAACTAAACATTATGTTAGGAAACTTATGTAATAATTTATGTGTTAATTCTGTGTAGATAAATCTCAATATTTATTTTTATGTTATGTGTTAACATATGAGTGACCCATATGATTAAGTGTACCCATAGGCTACCTGGCAGATATATTATCATATAATACTACAAAAAGCAACTTGGGTTATACCCCTTTGTTGTTGCACATGTTATAAATACTATGCATATACAAAAAAAATTGTTAAATAATAAAATCAATTGTGTAATTTTTAATGTAAGTTAAATATTTCTACCAGAGTCTAATTAGTATATTCCTATATACTAGAGAAAGTTGTGTGATTTTATTTATTTCCTATATTTATAAGTACTTTACTATATTAAAGTACTAGGGGTGAATCTTACTTGTAACTTACCTCGGGCTAACAGAATAATGTTTTTATTATGAAGCTAAAATTTATAGTAAAATAAATATGTATATGGCAACCTATAAATACATACAAAAGAAGATGAAGGCGAAGCCAATTCTAAATTACGTAAACATGATAAAACAACTTTATTGAAATTGTGTTTTATAACCATGTCCATATACCATACTAAAAGTTTTTATGATCAAATAAAATATAAAATATGCAGATAAAATTGGTTAATCTTACCAGATCTAGTTTGAATTATAATATTTTCTATATATTAGAAAAGAGATTGCTTAGTAAAAGAGATTATTTAAGATATTATTATTATTATTAAATTTAAAATCTTAGAACACACGTAAACAGAAAGTCATATAAAGGTTTAATGGTTAAATTCTACAAATATTTTATTTTGATCGATAAAATGAAAGTAATTGAAATTTTTAAGGTATGTACATTTACTACATACATTTCATAATTTAACATTAATAAGATTAGAACATTTATATAAATAATGAATATATAGTAAAATATATTCTCTTTTAAAAACTAATAGAAAAAAAAAAGTTTAACGAGGTAATTAAAATCTATACGTGGCAAAAGAATGTCAAGTTAGACATGTGAAATGAATCCACCTAGCTTTGAGGATAAATATCAAAGTTATGGATTTAATCAAAAATTTGGATAAGGTGTTAATATGATAAAGAATGAGTTGGTGCAAGGTTGTTGGAAAAAAAATTTACACGTATATAATTTTCTATGTATCATGTTTTTCGTTTCTTATGCTTATTTATTTATTTATTTATTATTTTTTTGAAAATATATGCTATATTCTATATCGTTTTAGATGTATTAGATACTTTTATAACGAAAGTTAGAATTTAACTAAACGTACCGGTATAGATTTTATTTAAATAATAAGTTTTATTCTAAATAAAGTATTTTTTTTTTGTATTATAACCTATACAATTGTTGAATCGGTACCCTGACGATCCAAACTGATAACGATTAAATACCCGCCGTATAACACACACGATGAATTCCACTAATTTAAAATATACGTAGTACAATTTAATATTAAAATATAATACCACCTTATATAAATATTTACTATATATATATAAATATATATACTACTATAATAACTATTCATCGGTTTTCAGTCTCAATATAGGACTATATATAATTATTCTAAATGCATTACAATTCTATTTGAAACATATATACATTGTAATACATTTTCAAATAATAATTATATGTTTACAAGTGTATATAATGTAAACTAAAATTTATTTACGGAGGATACATATAAAATTTTATACATTTACATCTATAACATAATTTAAGGAAAATGTATGTTTAAAAGATTATTATATATATTATATAAATAATCATGTTTCTATTCTCTATCATCTAGAATATTATACTTAATAAAAGTAATAATTTTTATTTTATGATGTGTTATAAAAGAAAGGAAAAAGATGGGCATGATAGTTTGTACAACGGTATATAGATAGATGAGATTAGATAATTAAAAGATATTAACAATGAAAACATCTTTTCTTACCCGACTTAAATAAGTAATTTAGTATTTATTTATTTTACATGACACGTTAAATTTTCTTAAACGTTCTAGTTATTGTTTCATTTTCAAAGCTAGAATTAAAATGGATGCCCCACATAAAAATAATTGACTCGTTTAATACATTTGCCTTTATATAGCTTTATTTAGAGATCAAATTACAATTTTAATATTGTAATATAAACAAATTACTATTGTTTGAGATATAATACATGTACATTACTTAATTACCTAATATATTTAGAATCAATTTTAGAAACGTCAAACTTTGTATTACCTACTGTAATACTTCTTTGAATAAATAATATAATATAATATACAATAAATTAAGAGTTAAGTTTTAATATTTTAAACCAATATGGTTCAACCCACTAGTTAAAAATGAAATTGTTCACATGAATTCAGAAGGTTTATATTTTGGATAAATTTATTTAAACTTTTATTCCGAAATAATATATTAAATAAATTTGACGGAAAGTTTATTCCAATATACTATTACTATTTTTATTATTATAAAAAAGGTAAATAAAGTTATGGGAATAAGCTTGATAAGTGATACCATCGGTTATATAGTTGGATTTTTATAAATTAAAGATATTACAAAATAATTTAGTATCATATACTGTAACGCCTCGTAGGGTGTTACATATACTACGTAAGTTATGATATTAACAAGAGATTTAAAATTTTATGATTCTAAATAATAAATATACACACATATGCGTATACATAGTAGAATTTTCTTGATGGTATACACAAATATCTTCTGTAGACAAACATAAAGAATATATATATATATATATATATATATATATATCACTGGCGATTCATACAAAAACATTCGGTCATTAAAAAGATATATTATGAAACGTGTTACGTTCTAAAAAAAATGCCATCTGTCGGAATAAAACATTTCTTACGAAGGAATCTAATGTATATAAGCATGGATAGAGTTAGCTATAAGCATACTCATCACAAGGAACCTAGCCATAATGTCAATAAAGACAATGATATTTTATCAGAAGTCCATTTTTCAAACAAAATAAGTCGTAACCATAACAATATCTATGCTTAAACAAAAGAGTTAGGATATTGATATTTACTGATAATACCCAGGATAGTATTTAGACTTGAACCTAAGAAAAATGCCTTAGTATTAATCTTCGTGATAAGCTAATTGCTTGCATAGATAAAATGTGATGGGTGTTGGTATGCCATGAGGATGATAACTAGAACAGTGTAAGTATGATAAATAAGCGATAACACCTGGCCACTGTTATTTCTTGTTTATTAGTACTACTCGGTTCTAGAATATGATCGATCATGAGAATACTAATTTCCTTGTTTCTTGATACAAGCCATAATATATGATGCACTTTTAAAAGAAATCTATTCGTGGGAAATACCATGATAATTATCTCTCCGGCAAGACTGGGTATGGTGCGGTAGACTCTCCAGCTTGTCCGGGTAAGATGGGGTTACCTCTCCGGCAAGACTGGGTATGGTGCGGTAGACTCTCCAGCTTGTCCGGGTGAGATGGGGTTACCTCTCCGACGAGACCGGGTAAGATGGGGTATGTGTTATGTTAGTGAAATTCCCTAAATAGTACCATGACCTGATGTTTGACCTGTTTTTGGAAATATAAATCTGTTGAATACATTGACCTTATGAAAGATGTGTATATTATAGTATACATGATTATATAGATTTGTATATCTATAAGGAAATCCAAAGACCGTAATGGTTGACAATTAGGGACAAATCACGAACACGTGTGTCAATAGTAATTTTAGATTTATTTATCAGAAATCTCTCGTATACATCAATAATTCCGATATCAAACACTATTTCGTTTGATCATCCATCTCGTAACTCGTGCGGCAAGATGAACGACGTGAACCCTAAGTTGGGACGCCATCGAAAGTATAAGAAGTCCCCGTACGTTATCTTAGATCATTAATGCAATAGGAACCATGTAACTAAAAGTTGTGCTAAGACACGAAACATCTAAAACTTTACGATAATGAAAGTAACTTTAAATTCATTAAGAAGATAAGAATCTCAAAGCATAGAGAATAGTTTTTGTCAAAGTAAAGTAGAATTTAAAGCAAGGACCAAAATGTACTTAGGAACTATGATAAGTGACGAACTAAAAGTGTTCCTCTATATGTCAGTGAATCTCGAGGACGAAATTTAAAACAAGGTTGGGAGAATGTAACATCTCCAAAATTTTTATTCAAAATAAAGTATGTAGAAACTTATATTATTAAACAGGTAGATCACGGGTAAGTTGACGGTTAGAAATATGAGTATTTAGACAAATATAGGAACCGTTTTAGGTCAAAATGTAAATAAAAATATTCTCGTTTAATGGCATATTCATTGTTTTATAAAACGTCATATTTTAGAAGTTATAAGCGATAAATGAGTTGAGCTGTTTAATTAATTATAATATATAATAATAAAATAATTAAATAATTAAAACTCATCAATTGTGACATATGTGTGTGTACGTGGAGAAGAAGCTTAGACTCCACGCCACATTTGTGAGTATAAATAGGAATGCTGATTCCTTATTTTCTCTGCGCCTCTTGCTCTCACTCTCCTCGCTATCTTTATTCTACAATCCATTTTCTTTAAATAATTCACCCCATAATACATGAAAGCTCTGCTCTGTTTTAAGTGTTTTAACTCCTGATCACTAATTCATTATCCTACTGCTCGATCTAGAATCGCTAACGCATGTCTAGGGTCTGCCCAACTATGTTCGTTGGAGTTCTGTCATGTGTTGTATGGACACCCTACCGCTTGATCTAGAATTGCCAACGCATGTCAAGGCCCTGCCTGACTACGAACGTTGGAGTTCTGTCACGGGTAGTACGGTTAAAATGACTTGGGTTATTATACTTAACACGAGTGCATTATATATTTTATTAAGAGCTCAGGAGCTATGCCCATGATTATACCAGGAGGCCTGTAGTTAGATCCTAAAGTTACCAGGCGAGTACATTCTCTTTTTGTAAATCTTTTTGTGAGTCAAAATGTGTTACCAAAACCTTAAATGTTTTAATTATGCTTAATAGTAATTGAGTATATGTATTCTACAATTACTGCCGGTATGTTAGGGTTTTGTATACATTGCTAGTCCAAAGTCACGGGTATGTGACAGGAACCTTTACTGTTGGGTGACAGGGCCCAAAGTAATATGACCCACAAGTCAGGATTGACAGTACTGATTGAGTAATTGTGTAGATATAAACATTGTAAATGCTGATGGTCCTTAATAACTGTAAAGTATAAGCACTTGTTTTGATAAAACTGAGATGGATTCGCCAGTATTTCTTGCTGATAAAATGTTTTAAAACACGTTTCAGGTAACTTAATGTGAAGCTAATAGAAGCCAGCCGGAGAGCACTGAAGGCTTAGAAAAGTGGCTATAAAAGTTACTAAATAAAAAGAGTTTATGTTTTTCATAAATTGGGATTTACCCCTCTACAAATATATTGTAATGGAAACATGGGTTTTATCCCATTGTTATTTATAAAAGTTTGGTGTTTTGAAACTCTAATAATATTTCATAACTACGGTCTTGATGAATAAATTTCCGCTGCCAAAATTAATAAATACCGGTACCACTTGACTGGTTCACGGCTCCCGCTTCCGCTCCCGGGGTGGGGTCGGGGGTTGTGACAAAAAACGTACCGGCAATCACATCCGGAATCATCTTTGTTTCTTCCGCGGTCGGCACGAATGCTCTGGCAGTCTTCTTGGGTTCCTTTGGCTGTCTTTGCTTTATTGTTTGCCGCTAAAGCTAGTTTCGAGCAGTTAGTTCTAATATGACCGGCTTCCTCGCAATGGTAGCATAGCCCATTGCTAACTTTCTTTCTGCAGTCTTTTTCCTTATGCCCTGGAAATTTGCAAAAATTGCAGTATGTAGAGCATTTTCCTGAATGTCTCCTTTTGCAGTACTTACACGGGGGTGAAGAAGAACTTGCTCCTTTCCCACGGTTGAAATTTCCATAACGTAGTTCCTGTGTGATCTTTTGAGCTTGGTTCCTTTTCTGGTTTTCATCTTGCGTACGTAACAATTCATCTGTCAAAGTATTTGCTAGCTCTACTGCTTCTTCTATGGTTTGTGGTCTAGCTGCTTTGACTACATGTCTGATTTTACTGATTAATCCCCAGATGTAACGGGAAATCAATATTGGTTCCGGTGAGGCTAGGGTTGGTACAATCCTTGCATATTCAAAGAATGTGGTATTATATTCCCTGCAATTTACCCCAGTCATTCTATGATTTAGAAATTTATTAGCAATCTGCTCCTTTTCATTAGGATGGCAGAATTTCCTTTCAACTATTTTCTTAAAGTTGTTCCATTCCATACTGTAAACTCTATCATTTCCTTTGGACTGAAGAATGGTATTCCGCTACTCTAAAGCTGCATCTTTAAAAAGATTAGAAGCATACACGACTTTATCTTCATTTGCACATTTACATATTGAAGAAACCCTAGATCAACTAGACCAGAATCTAAGTAGATCTATGTAATGGGTTCTGCATAAAAGGGTTAACTCTCCGTTTGGTTTCACGATGGATAATGATTAATACAGTACTTCTGCTGATCCTGCAAAATAGAACACCGTTAGCTCGCCAATGGGAGAAGGAGGGTTCTCTCCGTGACCACCCTCCGGCGTGAGAATAAGTACAGGTAGTCGGAAGTAAGTATTGTAAGTGAGAGAGTAGTTGAGAGTGAATACCTTTCCTTGAACTCCATGTTAGTTATTTATAGCCGGTGTTTGGCGCCAAAAAGAGAGATTGTTAACTTTAACGGAATCTTTTGCTATTCCGTTAACGTTTGTTGGCAATCCGTTAGTGCACACGGATCGGGAGCTCATTAGCGGTTAGGGAGGTGCCACGTGTCAACATGAGATCACAACATCTTATAAATGTGAGCATGTCATCACCGTGATCTTCCTCAACCGTCCAGATGCAGCCATGTGGCAATTGGTTATAACCGAAAGGATGCTTGCACGATTGGGTGTTAATGGCTTCTAGAAGGTCTCACAGCTGTTACCCATCTATTATTCGCCACGTGTACATTCTGTTATAACAGAAAAGATACCATTTGCTTCTGCACCAAGTCAAGGATTTTGCTAAGGGAAAGTTTCTCAGGTTTTACTGTTTCCTTGCGCGAGAAAAGCAAGTTAGTTAACTGATCTTCCTTCTTCTCCTTGCTGCTTAGCGTAACGTTTGGTGGATGCTTGCTTTGATATAAATATCTGCGCAATGTTTGTGCATGAAGCATTATCGAACGAGAATGTTCAAGGTTAACTTTGAACCTTGCGTGAGCCCGCGCAAGGTAGTTAAATGAAGCATTATCAAACGAGAATGTTCAAGGTTAACTTTGAACCTTGCACGAGCCCGCGCAAGGTAGTTAAATGAAGCATTTATCCAAAGAGTGTTCAAGGTTAACTTTGAACCTTGCGGGAGCCCGTGCAAGGTAGTTAAATGAAGCATTTATCCAAAGAGTGTTCAAGGTTAACTTTGAACCTTGCGCGAGCCCGCGCAAGGTAGTTAAATGACGCTTTCCTCTCTTGGATATTTGGCGCAGAGTTCTAATAAATCTTATTTTGGCAAAGAAGTCTGCGCACAGTTTTCTTAGAAGTTTCTAATGGGTATGGTTTCCTTGATTGGCGCAAGGTTTTTGGGACCATACCCCTTCAAGTCCCCCCAGTCCAGTGTTGCTCCTATGTAAGAATAAAAAGTAGGTGGAGCACTGGACTTATGATAAATGTGCTGCGCTAGGTAAGGACTAGCTTTTTGTTGCTTTATGCATCTTGATGACGTGTCGTAAGTGAATTTTGAAAAAGTATTTGAATTTCGAATATACTTAGACACGTGTCACTTATCTGGATGGTCTAGTTGGTGACGACGTACGTTCCTGAAACGTGGTGGTACTGTTGACAGGTTGTCGACAGTACATGTCTTATCGTACTTAATGCTTTTCGGCGACACTCGTGCGCGTGGGGCGGTTACTGTTCTCCACTCGCCCCTGCGGTTACTTGGGGATACGTGATGGTCGCAAACGTCGTTGCAGTCAAATCGTGTATTAATTGCGGTTAGTATATAAAGGGATCAACGATCCATTTGCTTCCTCACCCAATTACAACTTTGAGAGAAATTTGTGTTCAAAAGTTTCGGCGACCTTCGAAGTTTTCTAAGTTTTCTTCAAAGTTCGAGTTATGGCCACCGGTGCAAGTTCTGCTGAGATGTCATCGTCAAGTTTGCCACCGTTGAAGTGGTCGAAGAAAGATTTTGATAATCTTGCCACCAACTTTCTCTTTGCTCCGTCTTGGAAGGCATTTTTTCTGGTGGCGAATGCCACGACGGTTGATGCGCCGGCCGGCTACATTACATTATTTTACGATTATTTTGCCGAAGGAAACTTCTGGCTTCCGGTGACCCATTTCTTGCTGGAAATTCTTGGTTTTTACAAGATTTACATTTCTCAGTTGAGCCAATGGGAATGGTGAGGATCCGACATTTTGAGTTCGTTTGCCGGTCGATGCAGATCGTGTCGTCGGTCGAGAAGTTTAGGGTTTTCTACCAGCTGCACTGCTCGTTTGGTTTTTATTCATTCCAACAGCGTGTGAAAGCCAAACGATTGCTATTTGTGCCGCCGAAATCCTACCATGACTGGAAGCAAAAGTTCTTCTTTATCAAGGCGCCGATGATCCCGATGAAGATGACGTTCCGGGCAGGTGATGAGATCGAGTTGGAGACCCTTCCCATACCTGCCGACGAGGTATGGTATCAAGATATTAAAGATGTGCCCAATATCATTTTGCCGGAGAGGGCCCTCATCGCCGCCGGGATGAGTATTTTCTGGAAGAAGGAACACCGGGAAAAACTTGTGTATACTGAAGATGGAACTGGTATGTAACCTTTTAACTTCCTAGCAATATCTTTCAATAGATATGTACTGATGCAAAAATGTTTGTTATGTAGCTGCGCCTCTCTACTTGGTCTCTTTCAAGAGAGAGAAAGGAAAAATGGCCGTCGTGCCTCTTGCTGATGGCGAGGAAACTTGGTTCTCGCAAATCTTGGAGAACTTTGAGTTGCCCAAGAAGGAGGATCTGGAGGCGCAACCATCTTTGAAAACTGGTAACTAAGCTCTTACAAAGCCTAAGTTGATATTGCAATATTACTCTTGAACATTTTTTCTAAGTAATATTGCAATATAAACCTTTGCTCAATATGATTGATTATGTAGGTGATTTGCTAAACTTGGGCGTAGGCCCTGATTCGAAGAAGAAGAAGAAGCCAACTGCTGCTGTGCCTCCTTCCAACCCAGAGCAAAAACCTAAGCCATCAGCTGCTGCGAAAGCTGAGGGCAAGAAAGGTACGCGTCTCGCATCTGACTCTTGGTGTGATTATGTGGTGGTGTCGGACTCATTGGAGGGTCTTGCGCCTGTAGGTTCGAAGAAACCGAAGCCCGAACCTGTTGACACCTCCTCTCTTCCAGCTGCGAGCCTAGATGATCCCTTGGAAGTACCTTCTAGCCCGGAAGAGGCGTTGAAGTGCACTTCCAAGAAGAGGAAGGAGGCGGAAACCAAAACCCTTGTGCCAACAAAAGTTGCGCGCCCGCGCATTGGCAAGAAGGGCAATCTGGATGCCTTTGCAAAGAAATTTTCACCTGGTACGTTTAGTTTGTTGCGCGTTTCTGTCAAAAAGTTGCGCAGAATCTCATACTTGGTATTTGTTGATATGCTTTGCAGAGAAAATGGTGAAGTCTGCGCCGACCACCTCATCTGCTATACCTTCGCCGCGCAGGCCTGAGAACGTTGAAGAGGTAGATGCGGGGCAAGAAACTCTGTTCTTGATACTGACCCCATCGTCCCGAAAAATATTGAGAAAGTGGCTCCGGAAGAAGAGCCCAAAGATTTTGATGCTGAGAATCCTGCTGGCGAGCAGGTTAGAGATACGGCTGCAGGTGCTGGGGAACCGTCAAAGTTGATATCCAAGGGAGCCGGACCCTCAGCACACAGCGAAGGCTTTGTGTTTGTTGAGGATTCGGAAGAGGAGTTGCCTATTCGCCCAGAGGAGACGCCTGGGGATTATTATTATCGCTCTTATTCTGAGAAGCGGGCCTCTGCGATTCATCAGCCCGTGTGGAAAGTTAAGCAGGGCAATGTTTTCACCGATTGGCACTCCTGTAAGGAGTGATATAAGGGCATCTGCTCGCCAGCGGAGGTGAAGTTCCAGGAAGAAAAAGACCATGAGGCTACTTACGAGTCATATCTGCAAGAGTCTGCCCTTGCCTCGTCCACTATAAATAGAATTGTGCGCGAATGGCACAGCATGAACAAGGAGTGGGACGAGGTTGAGCTTGAGAAGGCGAAGGCCAAGCTTGAGAAAGAGAAGACGTTGAAGATGCTTGTTGATTTTGAGGCGGAAAAGGCCCAGTTTGAGGAAGAGAAGAAGAATGAAGAATGGGTTGCGCTGTCTTGGAAGCGTAAGTGTGAGGCGTCTGCTGCGCAATATGCGGACGAGCGCAAGCGCTTTGTGGAGGCTTGCGAGCGTGACAACAAAGAAAAAATTTCTCTGTGCAACGAAATTGGAAACTCAAAAAAGAGAAAGCTGATGCAGTTGCGGCAGCAGAAGAGGCGCGCTCACACAGAGAAAGGAGCGAGCAGAATGAGGTATCAACCAAAATGACTCTCCTTCTTAAGAATAAAGAAATTGATGATCTAACTGCTATGCTCTTTGACCAGGCGTGGCTGCAAGCTGAGGTTCATAGTTTGAAGAAAGATATCAACCTTCACCGAACAGAGAAAGCTGAGTTGATCCGCCGTTTAATTGAAGGCGAACAAAAACTTAATGATACGGAGGTCGCTCGCGCTACCGCAGAAAGCTGGCCGAATCTCTCATGAACCAGCTTACCTGGTTGCGGGAGTATGGGATTGTGGAGGTAATATTCCCTTTTCTTTATATGTCTGGTTTGATTGTCACAACATATACTGATTGTATTTGTGTATAGATCGCAAATGCCATCCTTAACTCTACGGAGTTGGATGAGAGAGTGGCAGAATTGATGATGGCGGCGCACAATGATGGTCATGCTGAGGGCTATAGAGAATGCACTTTGCACGCGGCCCATGCACTGAAGACCGAATGGGATACCAGCCGTGCTGCCACGCATGGGCTAAATATTGCCGCCATTTATTCTGCTGCCAAAGAAAAATATGATCAATTGCAAATTCCGATTATGGACCGTGTGGACGCTGCGCTGCAACAAGACGACTTTGTTGATAAGCTAAAGGAGATCTTTTCTTCAACAGAGAAGCAGGCGGGAACCAAGTCCATAGAATAGGAAATTTGTAATTTTTTACTGTATGATAACTTGTAACGTTGTGCTTCTGCGCAAGTATTGTGGATGTGAATATAATATATTTCAGCTTTACAATGTTTTCATGGGACCAATTACTTGTATAGGATATACAAATGAACAATTTCTTCTCATGTGTGAGCGTAAGTATTAAGTTAGCTTGTGGCTCATGAGTTTGTGTTTTTGTTTATCCAAAGGAATTGCATGCATTTGTAAATGAACATATACAAGACTGTAAGTAGTGGCAAAGTATTTTATTCATACTGATAAAGCGCAAAGTTATGGCTGCCACTAAGATTACATAACAGCAGTCTCGTTACGCTATGCTCAGAAGTTGCTTAGAGGACTGAGATTACATATAACATCGGCGTAGTTGTTGGGCGTTCCAGTTTCGAGGAACGCTGGATCCGTCCATACGCTTCAGAGTGTACGCGCCTTTTCCCGATACTTATCACGTACGAACCTTCCCATCGCGGGGCTAACTTCCCCGGTTTTTCGACATACGACGCTTCATTATCGCGAAGAACAAAGTCACCAGGCAAAAAGGAACAGATGCGCACCCTTTTGTTGTAATATTTTTCAAGCTGGGACTTGTATGTAGCTTCGCGAATCGCTGCATTTTCTCGTCGTTCTTCCAATAAGTCTAGGTCGATGCGCCTTTGTTCTTCGTTATCTTGTTTTTCCAAAGCTAGCATTCTTGGAGATGGTAACCCAATTTCAGCAGAAATCACAGCTTCCGTGCCGTACACAAAGCTAAAAGGAGTTTCTCTAGTACTAGTCTTGGGCATAGTTCGGTGTGCCCACAAGATGCTAGGCAATTCATCAACTCACCTCCGCCGTGCTGCGCCAAGACGGGCCTTGATACCGTCGACCAACTGTTTGTTTATGCTTTCAACTTGGCAATTTTCTTGTGGGTGCGCAACAGAAGCGAAAACATGCTGGATTCCCATTTCGGTCATCCATGTTTGCAGCTCTTGAGCCGTTAAATTTGGACCGTTGTTGGTAATAATGGGCATGGGCAGACCAAAACGGCAAATAATATTTTCCCAGATGAATTTGCGAATTACCATCGCTGTAGTAGAAGCTAAAGGTTTGGCTTTAACCCATTTGGTGAAGTAATCGACCGCAACAATGATAAACTTTACTGCGTCGGGCGCATCCGAAAATGGTCCCACTAAGTCGATGGCCCATTGTTGAAATGGCCAAGCTGTTGTGACGGGTACCAAAGGATTCTTTGGGCGCAACGTTTTAGGGGCATGCCTTTGGCAGGACATGCACTTGCGCAAGATCTCTACCGCGTCAACGTACATTCCGGGCCAATAATACACTGCGGTTTTCACTTTGGCTACGACCATGCGCCCCACATAGCCCCTCATGGACCTCCCTTGTTTGTCAACACAGCGGAGCAAAGGACCCATGTAAGAGCGTCGGTACAGAATACCGTCAATCATTTCATAATTGAGGGCTTTGCATCGTAACTTACGTGCTTGCGCTTTATCTTCTGGTAAAGAACCATGTAATAAATACATCATTATTGGAGACATCCATGATGGATCTCCTACTTCGACCATTGTCACTTGTCTGAGAGGGACTGATGGATTACTTAAAACCTCGATGCGAACCTCTTTTGCCAAATGCTTGAAACTAGTTGCAGCAAGTTTGCTTAAAGCGTCAGCATGTTTGTTTTCACTTCGCTTGACGTGTGTGATTTTAAATTGTTGGAACTGTGCTATAAGAGCCTTGGCTTGCGCCAAGTATAGAGCCATGATATCTCCCTTTGCATCGTACGTTCCAACTACTTGCTCAGCAACTAGTAATGAATCAACATGGGCTTCTAAATTTGTTGCACCCATTTTGATAGCGAGGCGCAAGCCTGCTAGGAAAGCTTCATATTCGGCCTCGTTGTTGGTGTTTTTAAAATCCAACCGAATTGCATATGTGAATTCTGCTCCCTCTGGACTCATTAATCGAAGACCTGCTCCAGCCCCATCACTGTTTGATGCGCCATCTGTAAACAATGTTCAGGCTCTATTGTCGATGATTGGGACTGGGTTTTGGATTGCTTGGCACTCTTCAAGTTTATCGGCGGGAATTTCAGCGATGAATCTTCCAAAACTTGGCCTTTGATAGCTGGTCTAGGTTTATAACAGATGTTATAACCTCCCAATTCTATTGCCCATTTCGCAAGTTGTCCAGAAACATCTGGTTTGGCCAGGACTTGGCCAATGTGAAAATTTGTTAAAGCTGTAATAACATGTCCAGAAAAGTATCTCCGTAGCCTGCGCGAAGCATGGACCATGCTAAAACTAATTTCTCCATGATTGAATACCTTGTCTCTGGATCGTTCAACATCTTGCTGATATAATAAATTGGAGATTGGACCCCTGCGCGTTCTACCAACAAGACAGCACCTACTGCTACCTCAGATGCAGCAAGATATAAGACCATGGGTTCTTTTTCACGAGGAGCAGTAAGTGTGGGAAGTTGAACTAAACAATGTTTCATCTGCTGGAAAGCTTGATCAGCTTCAGGAGTCCTTGCGAACTCTTTGCTTTTCGTACAATTGCGCAAGGTTCGAATAAATGGATAAGCTTTATAGCGTGATTGGCGAGGAAGCGGTTTAGCGCAGCTAACCTTCCAGCCAAACGTTGCATCTCTTTGATGGTAGTAGGAGAAGACATTTTTTGTATTGCCTCGACCTTCTCGGGATTAACTTTGAAACCGTCTTTGGTGACGATGAAACCCAAAAATTTGCCTTCTTCCATGCCGAATGAGCATTTGCTGGGATTTAGCTTTAGATTTACCTCGCGCAGAGAATCAAAAGTTCGTTGGATGTTGTCTAACATAGTGTCTTCTGAATTACTTATAATGACCAAATCATCAATTTAGACTTCCACAGTTTTCCCAATGTCATCTCCAAACATTGTATCCATCAATCTTTGATAAGTAGCTCCCGCATTGCAGAGACCAAAAGGCATCTTGGTATAACAAAAAATGTCCTTCTCCATGCGAAAAGCGGTTTTATCTTCGTCCTCTTTTTTCATCAAGACTTGATGATAACCTTTATAACAATCTAGAAAACATTTACAGCGAAAGGAAGCTAATGAGTCAACCTTTTTGTCAATCTCAGGAAGAGAATAACAATCTTTCGGACACGCCTTGTTTAGATCTTTAAAATCTACACACATCTGCCATCCGCCATTATGTTTCTTTACCATGACTAGGTTTGCCACCCAGGTCTGGTATTTGACTTCGCGCAGAATACCAGCATTTAATAACTCGGTGACTTGTTCGTTCATTGCTTCTGTCTTTTCTGACCCGAGGCTACGCTTTTTCTGCACAACTGGTTCTGCTGATGGAAATACATTCAGGCAATGTTCCGCAACGTCGCGCGGACACCAACCATGTCGGCAGGTGTCCAGGCGAAAATGTCTTTGTTGCGAAACAACAGTAGTTTAAGCTTTGCGCGAATTTCAATACTGACTGCAGGCCCTAATAAGATTGTCTGCTCAGGGTACTTATTGTTGAGTACCCACTTTTCTGGTTCGTTGCTTGGAAATGTCTTGCCAACCTTCATAACTGGTTCCTCAATTGACATGATTTCTTTCCGCGCATAAAGTATAGCTACACCATTTGGTGTCGGAAAACCACAAGCAGCATGCGGAGCGGAGGTAATCATACTAAAATCACGTTGCGCGTGGCGTCCCAATAGTACATCGTGACGGGAAGTTGCCGGCATCACCATGAAATTGACGTTACTCGTTCGAGAACACCTCTCATCAAAAAGTAACAGGAAAAAGGATTTGTCCTAGAGGAAAGACAACCTCATTGCAGAACCCAGTTAATGGAAAATCAACTGGTTCCAAGCGTGCCTTATCCTCAGGATCTAGTTTCCTGAAGCACTGCTCATACATGATATCCATGGAAGTACCCGAATCTATAAACATATAGTCTGTTTGGTAGTGCCCAAAGATACCGGTAATAACTACTGGTCGGTCTTCTTGAGGACCTCCTGAAACGATAGGAAAAATGACTTGCTGTTCGCGCCAAGTGCTGTTTTCAAAATGTTGAAGGCTACGCTTGCGCGATGATCCACCTTGAATCATGGAAACGTGCTGTTTCATTTTCTTGTTACTAGGCCCTTCGTTCTCGCACGTAATCTGTTTAATCTCTTTGCGCACATTCTGGACTAGATGTGTAAGATTCCCACTCTTTAATGCTTTCTCAATCTCCGTGCGCAGACTGATACAATTATCTGTTGTGTGGCCTGTGTCTCTATGATAGTCACAGAACAAATTTGGGTCTTGCCCTTTTTTGTTTTTCATTGGTTGCGGCTGTTTAAACTGATAATTCTCATTGCTGAGAACCTCAGCCGGCGACTTCGTTAAGGGAGTCCACTGACGTTCCCTATTCTCTTGTTTAGTTGCTTTTTGAGTTGTTATCTTGTTGATTGTTGCTCGCGCATCAATTGGTGAATACGGAGAATACAAATTCTGACTTGACTCTTTCCAGTTTCTCTTATACTTGCGACTACCTCTACCCAGATCTTGCGGACGGTTCTGAGGTAGAGGTGGCCTATTAGAACTTAAGTTACGCTCAGTCTGGGCGTAGACCTTGGCTGCCGCCATGAGTTTATCCTAGTTTTTTTGAAGGCCAGTTGTACTGGACAACACTTTAATCATTTCGTCGCACCTTACTGCATACTTGAACTACGCGCGTATAAGGTCTTCATGGACATCTCCAATCTCCAACACCTCTTTATTGTAACGTGTTATAAAATCTTCGAGGCTTTCATCGTCCCTCCGCCAGATGTTCATTACATCTGAGGAGTCACGCATGTATCGCCGTTGCTGACTAAAGTGTGTAAGAAAATTTTCTTTTAAGTCATTCCAAGAGGAAAGTTTACTTGCTGGCAAATTATCAAACCAAAGACGCGCAACGCCAGTAAGGGTTTGTACAAATAAGTGACACCACATTGGCAATGTCCAGCACCCAAGTAACCCTGCACCGGTAAAGAGGCGCATGTGATCACCAGGATCGGTCAAACCGTTAAACTTTCCAATGTTGGATGGTAATTTCGCTCGCTCCAACGGAGCCAGTGCTATCTCTCTGGTAAACTTTGATTGCTCAGCTGCTTCAGTTGGGCGATACACCAAATTGTAATCATGCTCAGCTTCTTGATTGTATACTGCACGTACTTTTGGCCTGTAACTAGCATGATCCGCAGATAGTCGATTGAAAATACTTGCACTATCCCCCTCCTCATAGGTTCTATCAAGCTCATCGTGTTGGGTGTCCCGTTTCTGCGAAGACCACGGGCCCAAACGAGAGTGGACAGATGTGCGACGTTGAACGTTGTCTTCTTGCCTTCTATTACTAGAATGAACAGGATCATTCCTGGTTTCAGAATACATTTCTGTTCCATCTTCAGGCATGCGCGAAGGGGAACGAGCATGACTTAGAGTATTATAACTCAAAACTCGAGGTGCCGGCGAAGCACGGACCTGAGGAGCATTAACCGGAGCTTGAAAAGCTGGAGTTCCGGTTTGAGCACATAACTGAGCATACATAGCATTTAAAGTCGCTTGAGATTTGATTAACCACGATAATGGAGTCTCTCCAGGTGGTAAAATTGACATAACATCGACCTGAGGAGCCGCCGGCGTTACAGGAATACTCGCATGATTAGGATCATACTGAACATTAGCTTCGCCGGAAGAATCCTCAACTATTTGTCCGTCGACCTGAGGTCCGACAACAACGCGTCGAATCCGAGATCTAGGGCCTTGAAAAGATGATCCGTCAGCCATGATGCTGCCGATCAAAATGAAACGAAACGAAAGGTGAGAAAGAATCGAAATCGGTGGGCGCCAATGAACACCCTAGATCAACTAGACCGGAATCTAAGTAGATCTATGGAATAGGCTCTGCATAAAAGGGTTAACCCTCCGTTTGATTTCATGATGGATGATGATTAATACAGTACTTATGCTGATCCTGCAAAACAGAACACCGTTAGCTCGCCACGGGGAGAAGGGGGGTTCTCTCCGTGACCACCCTCCGGCGTGAGAATAAGTACAGGTATTCGGAAGTAAGTATTGTAAATGAGAGAGTAGTTGAGAGTGAATACCTTTCCTTGAACTCTAAGTTACTTATTTTTAGCCGGTGTTTGGCGCCAAAAAGAGAGATTGTTAACTTTAACGGAATCTTTTGTTATTCTGTTATCGTTTGTTAGCAATCCGTTAGTGCACACGGATCGTGAGCTCATTAGCGGTTAGGGAGGTGCCACATGTCAACATGAGATCACTACATCTTATAAATGTGAGCATGTCATCACCGTGATCTTCCTCAGCCGTCCAGATGCTGCCATGTGGCAATTGGTTATAACCGAAAGGATGCTTGCACGATTGGGTGTTAATGGCTTCTAGAAGGTCTCACAGCTGTTATCCATCTATTATTCACCATGTGTACATTCTGTTATAACAGAAAAGATTCCCTTTGCTTCTGCACCAAGTCAAGGATTTTGCTAAGGGAAAGTTTCTCAGGTTTTAGTGTTTCCTTGCGCGAGAAGCGCAAGTTAGTTAACTGATCTTCCTTCTTCTCCTTGCTGCTTAGCGTAACGTTTGGTGGATGCTTGCTTTGATATAAATATTTGTGCAATGTTTGTGCATGAAGCATTATCCAACGAGAATGTTCAAGGTTAACTTTGAACCTTGCGCGAGCCCGCGCAAGGTAGTTAAATGAAGCATTATCAAACGAGAATGTTCAAGGTTAACTTTGAACCTTACGCGAGCCCGCGCAAGGTAGTTAAATGAAGCACTATCAAACGAGAATGTTCAAGGTTAACTTTGAACCTTGCGCGAGCCCGCACAAGGTAGTTAAATGAAGCATTTATCCAAAGAGTGTTCAAGGTTAACTTTGAACCTTGCGCGAGCCCGCTTGCGGTAGTTAAATGAAACATTTATCCAAAGAGTGTTCAAGGTTAACTTTGAACCTTGCGCGCGCCCGCGCAAGGTAGTTAAATGACGCTTTCCTCTCTTGGATATTTGGCGTAGAGTTCTAATAAATCTTATTTTGGAAAAGAAGTCTGGGCGCAGTTTTCTTAGAAGTTACTAATGGGTATGGTTTCCTTGATTGGCGCAAGGTTTTTGGGACCATACCCCTTCACTTATCTGGAGGACAGCTTCTGTCTTTTCTATCCAGCGCAAGGCTGAAATAGCTCCTTCATTGCCTGAGAATTCTATTGGCTTGCATGATAAGAATTCTTTATAAGAACAACCATATGAGATGGTTCTTCTTCTTTTTAGAATTGGAGCTTGGATTAACAGTTCGGGATTTCCATTCACGCTGTGATTTGATTCAGGGGTACACGTTTATTTCCGCTTATGAAATCATTATTTCCTGCCTTTTTAATGGTATCGATAATATAGGGCATAACATCTATGATTCCTTGGGCCACTATGTGTTCGATAGAACTTTTATTCATTTGATTGTCGTTATTATCGTTGTTCTGGATTTCCTGATTTACTTCGTCTGACATCTGAATTGTAAACATTTAACAGGTATTAATATCACAGAATAAATTAAATAACAATTACACCAACACAGTGAACCAAAATCATCGAGCATTGGACTTTTACTCTTTTCATACCTATGCATATAGTACAAGCATAACTGGAATTCAAATATTACTAGCCTATGCATCGATATATTTATATAAGTGATATTACCTTTTTAACGTTACAAAATACACACACATAGATATTATATATTAGGCTGTGGCTTTCTTAAAACTGCATTTCTCGCTCATCATACTTCCAGACGAGCTTCTCTCCGATGTGGTGAATTCGGTTTCCTTCCTCCACCAATTCATCTCCAAGCTGGCGGAGTTCTTCCACGTGTTCCCTGGGTAGTATTGGGGCTGGCATTGGTTCAGGGTAAGGTGGAACTGGTTCTTCATATGTGATTGGGTTTTCTAGCAGGTTCTGAATTGCCCAGTTATTAGCCCATGATGGATCTGGTTCAGGGTAAGGTGGAACTGGTTCTTCATATGTGATTGGGTTTTCTAGCAGTTCTGAATTGCCCGTTATTAGCCCATGATGGATCTAAAGGTTGGTGCTGGAATTCTAGGTGTCTCATTGGGGTCAAAGGCTGGCATTGGAAATTGATTTTCCTAGTTCTGTTCTAGGTTCATGGGTTGGTTAGGAAATAAGGGAAGCAACGGGGGTTCTGGATTTGCTACTTGATTGAAATTAGGTTCTCCTTCTGCATTTCCAAACATGTGAAAATTTGCTAGCTGCCTATCCAATTCTTCCTCCCACAAGGTCTAATTTCTGGGTTTCGGGTGTTTCTCTCAGTTCTAGCTGCTATGGCTTGATGTTGTACTTGTCTCAATCTTTTCCTTTTCTCTACTTTGACTCTACTAAATCAATTTCTCTTTTTAGGGGGAAAAGGTTCTACAGATTTGGCTTTTGAAAACAAAAATATCTTCGGAATCAGCAGTGTAGTCTGTGGTAGGCTGGGATGTTCCTTCATCCATCAGAGAATGAGGTAGGTGACGATAAGCGTCAGAAGTATCCTGATCACTCATTCTATAAACTAAAGAAGTTAGTAAAATAATACCAAATAATATATACATGTAAAGTCACGGATATTTTCTAACACATTCGTTTAAAATTTAGGTATTTCAAAAGAACACCTAAATGGCTTAAACCAGTGGCTCTGATACCACCTTCTGTCGCAACCCCCGACCCGACCCCGGGAGCGGGGGCCGCGAGACACAGAGCTGGTGGTACCGGTGTTTATTAATCTGGCAGCGGAATCAGGATCGTAGTAGAAAATAAATATTAGAGTTTCAAAACACCAAACTTTTATTTTAAACAAATGGGTAAAACCCATGGTTCCATTACAATACATATTTTTAGGGACAAATCCTAATTTATGGAAAACAGAAACTCCTTTTTATTTATGTAACTTTTATAGCCACTTTTCTAAGCCTTCAGAGCTCTCCAGCTGGCTTCTGTTAGCTTCACATTAAGTTACTTTGAAACGCGTTTTAAAAACATTTTATCAGCAAGAAATACTGGCGAATCCATCTCAGTTTTATCAAAACAAGTGATTATACTTTACAGTTATTGAGGAGCATCTGCATTTACAATGTTTATATCTACACAATTACTCAATCAGTACTGTCAATCCTGACTTGTGGGTCATATTACTTTGGGCCCTGTCACCCAACAGTAACGGTTCCTGTCACATTCCCGTGACTTTGGACTAGCAATGTATACAAAACCCCAACATACCGGCAGTAATTGTAGAATACATATACTCAATCACTGTTAACCATAATTAAAACATTTGAGGTTTTGGTAACACATTTTGACTCACAAAAAGATTTACAAAAAAAAGAATGTACTCGCCTTGAACATTTTAAGTATTCCTACGGAGTTCCTGGTAATGGTTCTTGATTACTTCCTGGGATTTCTATTAAAACATACAATGCACATGTGTTAGTAAGTTAAACCAAGTCACTTTAACCATACAGCACTCGACAGAACTCCAACGAACGTAGTCGGGCAGAGCCTAGACATGCGTTGGCGATTCTAGATCAATTGGGTAGGGTGTCCATACAACACGAGATTGGATTTCAACAAACGTAGTCGGGTAGGGCCTTGACATGCGTTAGTCCTAATCTCGGGTAGGATAGTGAATTAGTGATCGGGGGTTAAGTTACTTACAGCGGGCAGCGCTTCGTAGGTTTAGGGGTTTAGGGTTTTAGGGGTGTGTTGCACAGAAGAAACAGAGATTCAGAGAGTATACGAACGATAGTTTCGATCGCAAATGAGCAGAGACTTCAGTCCCACGCTGCTCTATTATACCCGATTTTGACCTCCCCCGCGCGTCGCGCGGGAATCCGGGAGTCCCCTCGCGTGGCGCCTGAGATGCCTAGATAGGCTAGGTCAGCTTGGTCACAAGTGTAATGTTTCCAGATGGCGCGAAACGGTGACACGTCACCTTAACACCTCCTGCGCGTCGCGACAGAGACAGGTGTCTCTGGCGCGTGGCGCCTGGACTGTCCAGATGGACCTGTCTCGTTTTGCATGCCGCATCTCGATTTGCGTGTCCGGTTTTACGTTTCGGCTAATTTCGGGGTTGTTTTGGAGAGTTGTTACAGGGACATATTCAGATTCAGGAAGCATATGTGAAAATTAAATGCATGTATTGATATGATCGATAAAACTTGAACATTCTGAACCCTAGCTGCAAAGAACCCAACAAATATAATCTTCATCAAACGGGACATTGTACCAGGTTGTCTAAAGAAGCGCTTTTATCATGTGTCATATAAAACGGGACATATTCAAATTCAGGAAGCTGATGTGAAAATTAAATACATCTATTGATATGATCGAAAAAACTTGAACATTCTGAACCCTAACTGCAAAGAACCCAACAAATATAATCTTGATCAAATGGGACATACTCCTAGGTTGTCTAAAGAAGCGCTTTTATCATGTGATATATAAAACGGGAAAAAACAGTCTTGCAATTAGTCAGAAGTCATAAGAAGCGCTTTTATCATCTTCAACAGTCTTCTATAGCCACAATTTCCATAGCTACTCAAACCATGGGTGGAGTGAGTTTGCAGGGCAATTACCGATCAATAACTGTTCAACTACCAATCAGTTATCGTTGTCACCAATATTTTTTACTTTGAAAAAAATCCCATTTTTAGACAATTTGGGATTATGTTCCATTTTTATTACAGTCATATGACATGTGTAAACGGTATTCTTCATTATTTGACATGTAATGAAAATATACGCTAAATCATTGCAAGAGTTCCAACCCGTCATTACTCAAAGGTTTGGTGTCTAAACCCACATCTACTTCCTAAATCTGAATAGAAAACCCCCTGGGTGGTTTCTGTACACATCCCCGCTTTGAAAGTTCGGGGAGTATGATTGGTGATGTTTTCAGTTAATACTACAATCTGACATTGTGGTAGGGTTCAAAATGTTTTTGAATTAAATGCATGTGTACAAAAACCACCAGGGGGTTTCTCTTTGTAACGATGTGAATTAAATGCATATATTGATATAATTGATAGAACTTCGAACATTCTGAACCCTAGCTGCAAACAACCTAACAAACTCCAGATACTGAAATTGTAATCTTGATCAAAGACAACTTAAGAACCAAATCTACATATGCTAACACAAAGAACATGTTAGGGAGAATGTTATGGAAATTGAAGGAAAAGGAAGGTTGTAGTAATTTAATATTAACTAGTAACTTCCCACTAGCAGAAGAACCCCAACATGTGTTCTATGATGATTCGAAACATTCTGAATAACTACACGTATGGAGAACCATCATAGAAAACAAGGACCGTTCTAATAGATTTGAATAAACTTTGCTACATAAGGAACCATTTAATTAGTCTAAAATTGCTACAACCTTCGTTTGTTCTTAAACACATACCGAATGCAATGTTACACATCTGCTTCCTGATTCTGACTAATTGCAAGACTGTTTGTTCTGAACACATACTGACAAACAGTCTTGCAATTACTTGTTAATGATGTTGGGAATTAAACGCATAGTACGTGACCAAACAAGGATCCTTCAAATAGATTATATCTTAGACGTGGTTTTAGAGATTTCTGGGGTTGCAAATGGACTAACGGAAGGTAATGAGTACAAGTTTGATTTGAATTTTCAAAGAAGGAAAACCCTCATTACTCAAACCATGGACTAAGACTGTCTAATTCCAGATCATTCTAATAGATTAAAGAGAAAAGGCACTGAGAGATGGTTCTCCATACGTGTAGTTATTCGGAATGTTTCGAATCATCATAGAACACATGTCGGGTTCTTCTGCTAGTGGGTTTTAAGAGACAGAATACCCTAAAAACGAATATCGTGTTAAAATCGTGTTTATTTTCTCTCAGATCATAAAACCCGCTAACAGAAGAACCCGACATGTCTTTTTAAAACCCGCTAACAGATGCAATTAGTCAGATTCTAGAGTTATACTTATTATTATTCGGAATGTTTCAAATCATCACTGAACATGGTTCGGTTGTGGAGAATGTTCTAGGAATTGAAGGAAAACGAAGGTTGTGGGAATTTAACGATAGATGTCAATCAAAGTTGCCGGTTTTACCACATGAAAAGCACCTAAATTATTCCATGACTGACGTCAGCAGTCTTTTTACTTTGAAACATGTTTTACCGTCTCCGCCATGTGAAAGTTCATAGAGTATGATTGGTGATGTGTTTTCAGTATTCAGAGTTTGTTGGGTTGTTTGCAGCTACGGTTCAGAATGTCTCAACTTTTAGGTTTTATCAATCATATCACTACATGCATCATATCAATACACACATTTCATTCACATCGTTACAAAGACAACTTAAGAACCAGATCTACATATGCTAACTCAAAGAACATCAGTTACTTTATCTGTCTTTCATTATTTCACATCACTTTTACCAACTAAATAATTACACTGTTCAAAAACTCTCTAAATTGTGTGTGTATATATATATATATATATTTGTGTGTGTGTATGCATGTATGTATATGACCGGTATAATATTATATATCTCGTATACCATTGTATACGGACTGTATAACTCTATACGGCCCGTATATATAAAGCTAAAAAATATTTTGCCAGAAACATCACTGTGTCACAACATTTCATACAGGCCCATATAACTGTATACGACCCGTATACAATAGAGGATGTAAAAATTAAGATGTAGGTGGTGTGTGAATAGATTCACCGTTGTTTTCACCCAAAACAATTTATTGTTTGAAGAGGGGTCATGATTACCACTTATAGCGATTCTCTTTTTAACCAAAAAAAAGGCAAAAGTGTAAGCCGATATTATCCAATCGTCAACGTGTGTGTCCCACTCCCACCGTTGGACCCGGACTCCAACCCACCCTCTCAAATCACATTAATCATTTTTTCAAATCCGTCACCTCATTCTCAGTGGCCCCCGTGCGTGCGTTCTTTTGCGTGTTTGCATTTCAACCAATTCCCGTTGTGCAGATCTTATCAGATCAAATCACTCCAGTAGATCTTCGTTTTCACCTACCAAACAATCAATCGACAATCAATTCGAAAATTATTGTTTAATACTTGCAGCTAGGGTTTCCGATCATCAATCAGATTCAATTGGTTCAACCTGTAAAGAAACGTAAAATTTCTCTAAACAATCTGTGTAACAATCGATTAATATGAACAATTCTGGAAAACAACAACTGTGAGTGATCGAGAGGTTGATGAACATGAACACGAACATGAACAACAGCAATCGAACGATGATTCGTCACCGGTATCCACCGGTGCCGGTGAGGATGCTCAGACGAATGGAAACGACGTCGGATTTTCTGATCGGTTGACGGATTTGCTCGTTGGTGAAGGTGACGGTGATAGTGATCTGTTGATGCAACGAAACACGCAACGAGGCACGGTTATGCGGTGGCTACTGGCGCTTGATGTGCACGTGATGGGCGCGTGTCGTGCGGATGAGAGGTTGAAGCCGTTGCTTAAGGTTAATGCGTCTAGTGGTGCTGAAGATCGATTGTTGTCGCATTTAAGTCAGGTATTGATTCAGGATGTACTAATTATGTGTTACATTGCAGTTCAGTTATGTGATTTACTGATGTGTGTTTTGTAATTTGGTTTGGCTGACAGCATTTTGAGCCTTCTGAAGTCGGTTTGCTGCGAGGTGTTTGTGTATTCCTCTCGCGTCGGTTCGTGTTGGAAAGGTTAAGAAACAAGGGACTCTTTTTACTCCAACCAATGCAAGGTAGTTATTTCCTGTTTGTAGGCTTGAAGTTGTCTATAGATGCATATATGTTTGCTCATTGCTTATGTACAAATGTGATCACTGCTATATTAATGTGTAGCATAGGTGTACCAGATATATAATCTTGACTCTTGAGATAGTGGTCATCAGTCATCTATCTATATGAGTGTGAGTACTGAGTATGGTTTTCAATTATTAGACATAGTTCTCAGTTAGTAGTTAAGTTTGCAGTTCAGCTTGTCTTGCTAATAGGAAGGGGTTAATCTGATAGGTAGATGTCAAATTCTTGTTGAATGTAAGACAATGAGTTTAATTAACGAGGATAACATGAGATCACTTGAGTATCTTGAGATATAAAGGATTTGGTGGTAGGCTAGTAGTTTTCCCTCTTAATATATAGATGAATCAAGTCATTGCTGAATGTAAGACTATCGGGTATGGTGGGGCGACTTTGGGGCATGGCCCGACACGTGGCGTATGGTGGACCCAAGACCAAAAGCCACATTTAATGAATTATGGTTGGGCGTGGCTGGGGTGGCGTGGCCAAGCCACATCATTCTTTTTTTTTAAACAAAGCCCCAACGGCTAGCCCAGACGGCTAGTTTCACCCACCAATCACCTACCGCCATGTCACCTTCGTAGACCCGCCCAACGCCCGGGCTGAAATCCCCGCCCAAGGGGCCACGCCGAAACCCAAGCCCCATACCCCATAGCCTAAGTCAATTTTGTTAATTTAAGTAATTCACTTGCACCAAGCACATGACCATCTACCGATCAATGTTGCAAAGATATCGGCATACGTGGATGCATTTACATGTGTGTAGACAAGTGTGAAATCAAATAAATGAAAGAAAATTTATTTTATGGTTATGTATTATTTGTAAGATAATACACACTAAAAGTCCAAAACCTTTTCCGCCAGCTTCAGCTCCTCGGATAGCCTTGCTTTTAGAAAGAAAAAAAAAGAAAACAAATGCACATTATAACGCAAGTCTTATCATGATATCACTTTTACTTATTGTGTCTATATTAAACCAAACTATTAGAAAAAACAGTTTGTAGCATCGGTCTTTTTTTTCTATTTCTAAGCATAAGCTTAAGTTTATTCTTGTTTTCCTCTTTGCTTCCTGTCCTGCAACTTGTGAATTTCATCTTCTTTTGAATTTGAATTTGTGTATTCCCACTCTTGTGTCCCTCTGAATTAGTAGACAAATTTTAAAAGTGCAAATTGCATGTTAATGGAATATACTTTTGTGTCAATCTATAAAATGTTACTTTTGAAACTACAATCCTCTAAATAAAACTTAACCCAAAGAATGAACATAATTAAAAATATGCTCAAACACAACATGGTTACACACCTTGATGATGCCTTTTGGTCTGCATTCTTTACTTCAATATCTATAATTACATATTATTCTTTTTTCATATATAATATGAGATTGATTTGCTTATCAATATCTAATTAGGTTCATCTATTCATATATAATATGACAGGGGTAACCTAGTAATTTCACTCTTGCCAACTTCGGATTTGTGCATATCATTTCTTTCGGATGATGGGTATACAGAGACGCTATCAATTTTAAGAAACATATCAGATTGCTCATCTGTCAAAATTGAGGGAATCCCGACAGATAGCTCTGGCCGATCTTTTGCTGTTAGAATCCCCAATAAGGATCCTTTCTACTTTTGGTGCTCTGAGAAGTCCCGCCTTCTTGGTAATGAATTGCTTGAAAAGGTATCTTTTACGTTAACTAGTGAATAAAGTGTATGCTTAATTGCTTATGAAGTTATGCATATAAAACAATCAGATGATGTCATGATGATGGGTTATCTTGTTCTAGATGAAAGATTTACTCGAGCGGAAGCCTTCCCTTGCTGAACTGACTGGAATTAGTGACTCTCGTTTTGAACGTTTCGTGCGTCATCTTCGAGCTAATTTTCTCGGTTCAAATACCACTTCTGAAGACGGTCAAACCTCACAATCTCAATCTCAATACTTGCTAACAAAGCCTTCACGACCCCGAACCTGCAACTTTCAAGTCGTCCTGAGTCCAAGACCAAGTTCTTTCAAGTTGAGGCGAAGGACGGATGCGTCTCGTATCGAAACCTCTGAAAAGCATCCCGTTTCTTGTCCGTCTACTTCAAACCATGGAAAACGGAAGGTTCTAGATTCTTCCTCTGGAACTTGCTTGTTCCCATCGTTACCCGTACCATCATCAACCTCGTTCCCTCAAATATCCCTTCCGTATTACTGTTGGTGTCCACCTGTTGTTTCAGTTTCCGCTTCGGTCTCGACTCTACAAACCGAATCATTCACATTACCGCCTCTTTCGTCACTGCTTCCAAAGCCATCTCCAAATCTGTCCGAAATCCCATTTCTACCCTTGTCTATGTCGGCTTCTTCACAACAGATCCCGGTGTTCACCCCGCTCATGTGTGACCCGATAGTTCACCTTCCGGTAATGAACTTCTGTTCGTCTGGCCAAGCCTACCTGGTGAGCAGTGGGCCTGCTATAAGTGTAAGCATTCCTCCGTTGATCCAAGAAAGCACGGAGTCTGAGAAGAGTGCCAGGGATACGCTACGGGTCCTGATAAGCGGGTCTGGTCAGTTTCCATCGGTTGTGGCCGAGAGTGATGGCATGGATTTGGTTTCGGCAGGCATCATGAGGTGTATTGAGCAAGGTGAGAGTAGTGGTAAGGGTTTGAATAAGGATGATTCGAGTGAAGAGAGTGAGTTTTGATTCTGGTTGTATGTTTTTTGGTGCATATATGTGTGTGTTGTAATTATATGTGGAAGTATCTACCTTTCTAGGGTGATGATGCTCGTAAACAATTCAAAGTACAAACTACTTCTCACTTAACATAACAAGCAGTTGAATATAGGGAAGATCCCGTATTCATCGAATCCACTATAGTTTCTAATATTGCATTGAACGATGAATACATGTATTCATTGATAAATACAGGGCCCTTCCCGAGGGTTCGGCGGGCCCTGTACGAATATAATAAATGGCCCCTGTATTTTCAAATAATTACGTGGTAAACTCAACAACAAATAATAAGAATTAACATAAACAAACGGTTAACATATTTTATATAAACAAAAAGTTAACTTAAAAAAACATTTTAATACAAGTGAACATCTATATGTATTGGGTACAAACTCAATATATTTAGAACTTTTTTCTTCTTTATGTTTGGGCTTTAGGGCCACAAGCTTGAACAAATGTAAACAAAAAAAATCAGAGAATGTTATCATGTCTCGAACCAAAGACCCTTGTATAGACAAGTATGCACATAGCCATTAGAGTTACAAGATGATTGTAAATATTTATATATAAATATAATGAAAGAAAAAAAAACAATTGGGCCCTCAAATATTTTAGGCCCTGTTTGGTGTTGCACCATCTGAGACGGCCATGGATAAATAGATGTAATTTCTAATAATGTTAATGATGAACACATGTATTCATTGATAAATAGTGTAATTTTCTGATATTGTATTAGTTTCTGTTTACACTATATACAGTTTCTTTCTACTAGACTACTAATACTTATGAACTCAAGTGTAGCCCAACTAATCTCTCTTAACATTCAACTCTACAAGTGAGTAAGTGAACCAACTAGGCGGCCCATATTCAGATAAGTTTAAGGCCCATGTAGGAGTATTCGGATCTGCACGATAAGAGGAAATATTTGGGTATGATATGATTATGTCGAATGTGTGGGTTCTGGATTCCCACCTTCAATTCTTTCTGTAATTCTCATCCCTTTCTTCATTTAAATAATACATCTGTGTGTGTTGTCTGCCTCTTTAATCGATTCCAGTTATTGCCTTGTTTTTTATTCACATAATGTATTCACCGGTTAATATACAATATAATGAGTACGATGTAGTTTTATGTTAGGGCGTTAGTTATATAAGTATCACTATGTTTATATATTGCATGCGTTAGTGAAAATTACATTTCCTGGCGAATACCATATAACATATGTTTGCATATATCGTATTCAAAAGTTAAAACATGTTTTTGTGTTAACTATAGAAATGTCATCATGTATTTTTTTGCATTAAACATTACGGAATTTTTATTTGAACAGAGGTGTGTGTGCGTGTATGTGTGTGTATGTGATGATTAAACTTTGGTTTAGGGTGGTTAGACGCTTAGCCCATCTTCAACGTGGTGTCTGTGTGGGATATGGGACCAATGTGAAAGAGAGAGACAAAGAAAATGTGAGAGGCGAGAAGAGATGAGGGTCGCGTGTGATTCTAAATTTTAAAAGGGAAAAACAATTTAATGATAGATTTTGTTCACCACCTTTTTAAAAGTATCAATTCACTTTTGGCAATTTAAACATTTCAAACGTATCATTCTGTCTTTCCCTTAAAAACAGTATTGAATGTTCTGAATAATATGATATATTATGTTTACCCTATCTATTAATTTACATAAAGCTTGGTGAATAGTAAAAGATTACCCTATCTATTAATTTACAAAGCTTGTGAATAGTAAAAGAGTGTTTTTGTAATTTCATGTGTGTAGTCATGTTAGTTCTTTTAATTAAAATTAATAGCTTTTAATCTTATATTCTTAATTACAAACTACAAAACATTAATACAATATTTATATTCTTTATTAACTATATAAAAAAAATATGATACTTTAATTATAAATCTTTTTTTTTTCAAATTTATTTTCCATCCTAATCCTAAAAAGAATTTTTTTTTTCATATAACCACTGTTAACTATAACACGTTCTCCCAATATCTTTAAGGGTTAGGATATAATAGGAAGTTTGTAAGGGTAGGAAGGATATGAAGTAATCTTGACCATCTATTTATGAATCAAGTGCTAAGATTAAATGAGTGAAATTGAAAAAGAAAAAGAGGTGCGTGAGTTTGTTGAGAGGTATTATGTCAATCCAAGGTAATAGTTTTCTCTCCTCTAATTCCCCTCATTTTTTAAACGTTAATAACTCTTTAATACGACATTATTTTTTTACAAAAATTGCACCAAAAAACGTGCGTTTTTTTATCTTTAAAACGAGTATGCTATTGCTATATTTCAAAAAAATAATTTTGAAAACCCAGTTGCGTAAAACGCAATGAAAAAAAGCAAAAAAAAAAGACTTTTTTTAACCGCCATTAACTACAGTCCCGAGTGCAGAATGTGTTTGCTATAATATACAATTAAAAAACGCAGTAAACCAACAGTCCCCTAAAACGCAATGGCTGAACCTGAACCAACTACAGTCTGCAGCAGCGAACCAACAGTCCCTCGCAGCTACGCAATACAACGCAACAGCAGTCAGTCAAACCAGGCACCTGCAGTTAAAAAACGCAATATTTTTTTTGTAAAACGCAACAGCAGTCAGTCAAACCAGCCACCTGCAGTTAAAAAACGCAATATTGCAACAGCAGTCAGTCTGCAGCAGCGAACCAACAGTCCGGAGCGCAGTTAAAAAACGCAATAACTTTTTTTTTGTAAACCACACGCGGGCCCGGGTTTTCGGAAGTGCATTCGTGTCCGCAGGACGTCGAGTGCACACGGGTTCGACTAAATTTCGGTTCCAATTTGCACCCCCCTGCACCCGCGCGTAGGAATTATAATAAAACATGACATAAAGTTATGTTGGTTAGGCAAATGGTTTCACCTTATAAATAACCTTATACTTTGTCTCCACACCAATGTGGGACAAGTGGTTTACCATTTTGGGACATCAAGTTCAACAAACCATCATAAAAATATAAAAGAAAATGTATTTTCTAAAACGCAATGGACTAAAATCACAAAGGAAACGTGTCTTTTGTAAACGCAATGGACAAAAAACTGTGTTTTTTCATTCTTTTGTAAAACGCAATGGACAAAAAACACATAAAAATGTGTTTTTACATTCTTATAAAACGCAATGGATATAAAACAGTTTTTTTCATTATTTTGTAAAACTCAATGGACAAAAAACACCAGAAAGTGTGTTTTTCATTCTTTGTAAAACGCAATGGGTAAAAAACTGTGTTTTTTCATTATTTTGTAAAACGCAATAGACTAAAAAACACAAAAAAGTGTGTTTTTCATTCTTTGAGACATTTTGTCAAACACCTGGTGTGCAACCTTTTTATTAATGATTTCTCAATGAAATTGAAACTAATGATGTTGCCCAAACGCATGAATACATCAAGAGAAAGAGTAGAATCAGAGATATCTTCACTTTGAATACAAAATGTTTGAGAAATTTAAGAAGAAGAGTACCTGTTTTAACAGAAATCTCATGTTCCATCGCATCATGTTAAATTGAAAAAAATGAGAAATTATAGAAACATAAACTGGGCTTTCTTCAAAGAAATCGAAGAACACGTTGATTGAGTGTTCGAACCATTCATTGATGAAGAAAATCTCAATGTGATGTAGTAATTCTAGAAAGAGAAAATGAATGAAATGTTGAAGATGGTGGGTTTTGAACATCTGGGTTTTGAAGATATAGAGAAAAGGGAAATAAAATAATAGATAAAAGGAGATTGAGAAAAATACCCTTCTCACTTGTATTTCTACTTTTCATGATGGACGGTTAAGATTACTTCCTATCCTACCTAGTGAATATAAACTTCCTATTTGATCTTCTCCCATATCTTTAAATAGGCGTGGATCGTTACATACAAGAATCTTGAACTCGAATTAATTTGTTTGGGGTTTACTTAGAATTCTCCATTTGAATTTTGCTAAGTGATTGTGCCGGCAAAATTACAGTTTTTTTAAGAGTTAAATAGTTAGTCCATGTGATTTGCACAAAATAACATACTTAGGTGCTAATAGATTAAAATCACCTTCTAGAGGTATAACTTTTCATTTTGTAACGTTTGGAGGTATTAACTTCTATAGTATTAACATAGTTAGTCCCTGTGGTTTGCACAAAATAACATACTTAGGTACTAATAGTTTAACAGACAATAAACGTTAATACCTCCAAACGTTACAAAATGAAAAGTTAATACCCTAGAATGTGATTTTGTGCAAACCATAGGGACTAACTATGTAATTAACTTTTTTTTTAATAATGGATAACTTTGTTTCATCTAAATTATTAATACTTTTTTATCGATGCATGAATAAGCCCAGTAAACAACTTGTATGCGAACTCGTTAATTATTCATTTTATTTAATTTTTCAGTTTTTTTTTCCAACAAGAAGTTAACTACTACTATTCTTGTTATTTACTACTATTCTTGTTATTTAATATCATAATCATTGTATTGTTTTTTATTTATTCTAAATTATTACCAATCAACTCAAGCTTATTCTTATCTATACTTTTAAGTGTGATGAGCGATGCATGAATCGACAAAAAGAATTATAACGTTGATCCAATAAAATTGTGATGCAGTTGGATTTTATTTTCTTCTTAAAGTGGCTTCATCTTTATTCTATAAGAATCAACTAATATAATAAAAAAAAGGGAACCACGAAGGCATCGAACCTACACTCGATGTTTTTTATATTATTATACCATTGATGCGCATCGATGTTTCTAAAGCCGAACCGAATTAGTCGTATTTGAACTAACCATTTAATTGATCCGGTTGGGTATTTTATTTCGTCCAGTAATAGGTCGGAGCAATTGAACCGTAGTAGGTGTTAGAGCATTCACATCCCGTCCATCAAATTTTGTGAGAGGGTCCTCTATATTATAGATAGTGGTTATGAGGGGTTGTGAGTGAAGGAAAGAGAAAATGTTATTGTTCGTCTGTAAGTATGAAAAAACGCTATTCACCCTTATAATTTTTGAGTTAAATGTCATTTTAGTCCTGTGGTTTGGGTCATTTTGCAAGTTTAGTCCAAAGGTTTGAAACGTTGCCATTTTAGTCCAAATAGTTTCAAATGTTTCCATTTTAGTCCACGGGTTAACTTCATCCATTTTTTCTATTAACGAGAAGGGCAATTCGGTCATTTTATACAGTCGAATTGTCCTTCTAGTTAACATAGTTACATAAAAATGACCGAATTGCCCTTCTAGTTAACAGAAACAATGGATGAAGTTAACCCAATGGACTAAAATGGCAACATTTGAAACTATTTGGACTAAAATGGCAACGTTTCAAACATTTAGACGAAACTGGCAAAATGGCCTAAACCACAGGGACTAAAATGACATTTAACTCTATTTTTTTAATATTTTTAGAAAGTGATTGTGAGTTGAGGAAGAGAGAAAAAACAATGATAAAGGTAATAAAAGTATTATTTAATTGAAAATGAGAGATAAATATAATGATTTTTAATGTAATTATAAAGATGAAAAAAGTAAATAGGATGTGAATACTCTTAGGACAGACTTTAAGGCTTTTCTTTAGTTTTACAAAACAAACTCATTTACCGATTAATTTATCATTTCACGTTTCCTATTTTATTTCTTCATAGCTACATATATATTTAAAATTGTAAATCGATATAAAAAATAAACTAGTTTCATATTTTGTTCTAATCGTTTATGTGTCTCGACAACTGAATACACATGAGAAAAATTACACGATTCATGATCTAGAATTGGGAGTAGTCGTGTTCGTGTTCACTCTGACGTATGAGACATTACTTTATGATATGTGTCATCTACACAGATCACAAGAGTCTACACCACATCTTTAATTAGAAGGATTTGAATATGAGACAATGTCGATGGATGGAAACACTCAATGATTACGAATGTGAAATTCACTACCATCTTAGCAAGGCTAACGTGGTAGCTGACGCCCTTAGTCATATAGAAAGGGTCAAACCTATTCGGGTTCATGCTAAGAGGCTTGAATTGCGAGTAAACTTGTCTAAGCAGATTTTGAATGCTCAGCAACAAGCTCTGATATTACAGCTGAAGGAATGGGTGGTACAGTTGAGCAACAGGCATCGAAATAGACGAAATATTGAGCTTTAATGACAAAATTTGGATTTCTATTTATGGAAGACTCCGAGACTTGATACTCAAGGAGTCTCACAATTCTAAATAAACCATGCATCCTAATGGTATTAAGATGTACCAGGATTTTCACGAATTACCACTGTTAATAAGAAGATCAATTAACACAGTCACCTAAATTCTCTTTCTCTTCTTTTCTTTCATTTAGTAAACTCCGGAACACCACGTTAGGGGTGAAGCCATGTCTTGGTGGAAAACCATTATTCAAACTTGTGGCAAAATATTAGTATACAACATGGGTTGGAAAAAGTTGTAGAAGAACTAAAACCAACTACTTATGTCCAACACCCACAAGTGCGTGACTAAATGAGGTGGCGATACCAACATCCCATAGTTATAAGGAAAGGTCAGCCCACGAAAGAAAATATGAGGCAATACCATATCACATAGTCAGAGAAAGGTCAATCTTGGTCCACAATATGCTTGCTTGAATTCAATAACCAACACAACAACAAAATAATCGTCAAAGAAATAAACAAACAACCAAATAATACATGTAATACACACTAACATTGCATGTTTGGTAAATGATTAAATTGAACAAGAAATTTTAGGACATAATGATACACCCTAAAAATTTTAATTGTAAAAAGGGGAAAGAGATCTACTCACGGCTGCAAAGAATTGATCCACGGGAATTACCGCACAAAAGGAATGGATAGAATCTAAAATTATAACAATCACATTAAAATACAAATAAACAAAGTCTAAATAAACGGAAAGATAAAATTGAGACAAGTGATTCAGGTTTTTAATTTGGGTACTTATGCATAAAATATTATTTTTAAGAATTAATACATATAGAAATATTCTTAACTAACTTATGTATAAGTTAAATTAAATGATTATGTATACAAGTAAATGCGTTGATTAGGGTTTAATGTTTCAAAGAGTAATAATCCCTAACATTTTTTTGAACGACAAATTTGGATCACTGACGGTCCACTGGAGTATCATCGTGTCACCAGCGGAACAATCCGATCATATCCATCTCCACTATGCATAACGCCTATACACCAATTCAGGAGAAAACCCAATAAATATGGGAAAACCCCTATGTGGGAATCGAACCTAGGACCTATTGGTCCCAAAGTCTTATCCCACCCCAAGATGCCACTAGACTATAAATTATAAAATTTTAACTCTGAAATTTTATACTAAATTCCAATCAAAGGTAATAAATACATTTTCAATTTTCTAACCCAATAATTTACTAATCATAATTTTATGTCCATACAAGGAATAAATAACGTTTAGATTAAGGGTATAATTAAGAAATAACATGTTGAATTAATGTAAAATTTAACAACGTAATCAATATATATGCATTACTTATTTTTTTATAAGTTTTTAAACTTTGATATTTTTTAACTAATTTAGCTAATAATTTATATAAACTAGGAACTAGGATCTTGTAACATCCTATATGAAATATTCTTTCGGTCCAAATAATTGTTTTGTAATAATTAAATTCAGTCACTTTTATAAAAATATCCATAACTAGTTTTGCAAGTTGTTAATCACATATAATGAATAATTAACCCGTTAGTTATGAAATTGGTTAGTTAAATTACATGAAGAATTTATCCACTGAAAATCAGAATATATATATATGAGGTTCCTGTAAAAAGGACCCTTTTCGTGAGAAGTGTGAGAAGGCATAGGAATTAACATGTAGGCATCATGTTTTGAACTTGGGCATGATTTTTGGGTTGTTTGGCAAGAAAAACATCAAACATAACGATTTACAACACAATGCAATGTATTATAGGCGTGCAATTTAAAAAACACTATTTAACACTTAAAACACACTACTTAACGTTCTTGGCATGGTGTTTTAACTTTTAAGGCTAGAATCCATTGCTTTGTGTGTTAAATTGTTATGTTTGATGTTTTTCTTGCCAAAACAACACAAAACATCATGCCTAAGTCCAAAACATGATGCCTATATGTCAATTTCTATGCCTTCTCACACTTCTCACGAAAAGTGTATTTTTTACAGGATCCTTAACCTATATATATTATATTGCGTATATAATATTTTTGGAAATTAGTACTTTTATATAATTTCCAATGTAATATAACATTTTTAAATTCATAATAAATCCGTATGAAGTCCGAAAATTCCCAAAATTTCTACAAACTAATCTAATATGATATAGAACATAAACATAACTTCAATTTTATCAAAACACGTTTCTAGGATCAAAAGCCCTAAATTCAAGAACTCAAGAACCCTATTCTATGAAGAAATCAAATATGAATTTGTATGCTCTCTATCACAGAAATGGATAGAGGACTTTTGTAGAGCTCAAAAAATTAATAAGATTAGGCTCAAGATTTACCTAATTTATTTGAGAGTTGAAGGAGAAATTGCGAGAAGAAGTTATGAGCCCTAGATTAGTTCTTCATTTGAATTCACGAGATTGGAGGGTTGTGAACTGGGATTTGTGATGGGAAATGATGAGAAAGGCTTATAGGAATCGTATGATATAAAGTTTATAGCTTAAAGTCCACGAATTGATTTAAAACCCTTTCATGTTCTCGCAAGACTTTAATGGTGTCTGAATAATGATTCAATTTGCTTTTAGTTACATTAGTTAGGATGTTTATGGAACGATTAACTGATAACATTTGGTTTCCCATCAAATTCCAACTTGAACCGGACCATTTTCGGAACCCAAACATCATTCGTAATGAGAATCGGGATCGGGTCGGATCCGTTTGTGAAACGTCCAACTTCTTATGGTCAAAAATCATTACTTTATCGACAACATGATCACGAACCGATTTAAACTTTTTGCATACCGTTATAAAAAGGAAACATAGTCATTCATACGAAAACCTAAAGTTTAAAGTTTAACAACTAAACATAAGCTAATTGTAACAAAAGTATTTTGACCCCTTAACATCTTTACAAAATTTGCGGAAGCGCTTGAAGGGCATTTGAAGGGTGTTCGATCCGAGTGAAGCATGACCATCTAAACTTGAGATTTACCTATAACACAACATCAAGGGTTAATAACATTCAAACATAATACCTTCTACTAACATAAGGGTTTGAACTCACAACCATTTAACAACATACATTTAGTATAACCATTCAAGTTAATTTATTATCAATTACCAACATTCTTTGCTTAATTCCATTCATGGTATATCCAACATACGATCATTCTTTTACACCTTCATTCTAATACATTTGACCCGTTCATGAGGGGTCTAGTATATAATCATCCTTTTTGCATATCCTTCTAGATTATTCGATCCATTCATGATGGATCTTATGCATGATCATTCTTCTAAAGATTATGATTGTCACAATATGAAAGCTATAATAAAAACCTTAATCGTACAAGTAGCGTACCTCGGTCTTGATTCCCTTGTTGCTTTGAGTGACTCGAACCTTCTTCCTTTATGCCTAATACATAACCATTTATACTTAGACTTCATATCTTTATATTCACTTACATACATTCTTTGATTATAGATCTTAAAACTTAACACATAGCTCATTTACACATTCAAAACATGATCGTTATGTATGGTTCGAGGTCAAAATTGCTGAAATGTTAACTAAAGCATTTTATCAAACACTTGGTGTGCATGTCACCAAAAAGCACAAAGTACAAGTATTCTAAGCTTCTTGTTACTAGTTCATATCATGGATTATCATAATCAACAAGATTCACATATATTTTTTTTCATTCATTCTACATCAAATTTATCTAGAAATTCTCTATCATAAACAAGATCATAGATCAAGGTCACACCTATTTACATCTACTTGATCATCTTGTTCATCATAGTATACATCAAGTGGGTTTTTACTTCAAATCATTCAAATGATCATGATTAAACATAACTCTTGTTCTATAGTATAATCCTAACTCACATTCATAAAATTTTCATATGAACTCATGAATAGGTTGAAACCCCCTTTCCACAAATCACCATTAAATCATGAATTTCGACTTAACTTGAAAGAGAAAGCTTAGATGACTTCAATTAAGGCACATGCACAAGTAAATTCTTAAATCTTTCTTTCAATTTTGCCCCATTCAGATTTCTAAGGGTTTTCCCTTTTTCTCTTGCCTTGGGTCGTTCCTCACAAAACAAAGATGTATGTGTTTTTTGTTTTGCATTTTAGTTTTATCAATTTACTTTCTAAACATTCAAGTTTGGTCCCTCCATTTTATATGATTATTCACAATTAGATGTTATTCATTCTTTTGTTAATATTTCACATATATTTCAACTAGGTTATGTCTCTATTAATTATTTTGCATATTTTAACTTTTGGAATGTTACAAGTCTACCCCCCTTAAAGAGGTTTCGTCCCCGAAACCTGAATACGTACCAAATAACACCGGGTAGTGCTCCCGCATTTCATCTTCTAATTCCCATGTAAGATCCGATCCTTTTCGATGTTGCCATTGCACTGAGACCTGCCTTATGGCCTTATTGCGAAGGTGTTACTTTCGAATCTTTAATAGCTATCGGTTTTTCAACGTAGTTCATTCGCTCGTCCAACACGATATCATCGAGGGGCACGTAAGCCGTTTCGTCCGCGAGGCACTTTCTCAATTGTGACACGTGAAATGTGTTGTGTATTCCATCTAATGCTGGTGGTAATTCCAACCGGTATGCCACCTTCCCAAGTCGAGCTAAAATCTTGAAAGGTCCTATGTAGCGAGACCCAATTTTCCCCGTGAATCGAATTATGCCTTTCCAAGGGGAGACCTTCAGCAACACAAGGTCTCCTACTTGAAACTCGATGGAACGTCTCCTACGGTCCGCGTATGCTTTTTGTCGGTCTGAGCCGCTTTCAACCGTGCTCGTACTATATTGATTTTCTCATTTGTTTTGGCCACAATGTCCTTCGGTGCAAGCCCTCTTGGACCCACGTCCCCCCAACATACCGGAGTTCTACATTTTCTACCATATAAACATCTCATACGTGCCATTTGGATGCTATTATGGTAGCTATTGTTGTACGAGAACTCCACTAATGGCAGGTGTTCATCCGAATTTCCTCCAAAGTCTAGAACACAAGCTCTTAGCATATCGATGAGTGTTTGGATGGTCCTTTCCGACTGAGCATCTATTTGGGGGTGGTAGGCGGTACTTATGTGTAATTTGGTACCCATTCCATTATGAAATTTATGCCATTAACGGGATGTGAACCGCGTATCCCGATCCGATACAATGGACACAGGTACTCCATCGATTTTCATTTACAAAAATTTCAGCCATTCATCCAGAGGAATAAGTCTCTCATATAGATAGAAAATGGGCGCTTTTGGTGAGGCGGTCAACAATGACCCATATAGCATCATGCCCCTTCCTTGTTCTTGGAAGTTTAGTTACAAGATCCATGGTTAAGTCATCCAACTTCCATATCGGAATTTCTAAAGGTTGTAATTTCCCGTACGGTTTTTGATGTTCTGCCTTTACGTGAGAGCATGTCAAGCATTTCGCGACATACTTAACAATGTCACGCTTCATTCCGGGCACCAGTAATTCTTTCTTAGGTCTTTATACATTTTTGTGGCTCCCGAGTGAACCGAATACCGAGACTTATGAGCTTCCTTAAAAAGTAACTCTTTTACATCACAACGCCAAGGTACCCAGATTCGGTCCATACCTTGTTTTGATCCCATTCGCATTCTCTTCTAATTTGTGTGCAAATCCTTTGGTCCTCTCTTGCTTTGGATCTTCCGCGTTTAACGGTTTGACTTGTGCTTCTCGTATTCTTTCAAGAAGATTTGACGTGACTACCATCCTCATGGATTTCACCCGTATCGGAGGCGGGTGTTCTTTTCGACTCAAGGCATCGGCCACAACGTTAGCCTTTCCCGGGTGATAATGAATCTCAATATCATAATCCTTAATGAGCTCTAACCACCTCCGTTGCCTCATATTTAGCTCCTTCTGTTCGAAGAAGTACTTGAGACTTTTATGATCCAAATAAATTGTACTTTTCGTCCTGTACAAGTAATGCCTCCATATTTTCAAGGTAAACACCACCGCTGCTAATTCCAAATCGTGGGTCGGGTAATTACCCTCATGTTGCTTCAATTGCCTCGAAGCATAAGCGATTACTTTACCTCTTTGCATTAAAACACACCCCAACCCTTGGTGTGACGCATCTGTATACATAACCAAGTCTTCTGCGCCATCAGGTAGAGTCAATACCGGGGAGCTGGACAATTTCTCTTTCAAAGTTTGAAAAGCCCCATCTTGATCTATGCCCCATATAAACTTCTCATTCTTTTTTCGTTAATTTGGTCAATGGCAACGCTATTTTAGAAAAGTCTTGAATAAACCTCCTATAATAGCCAGCTAACCCCAAAAGGCTTCTCACTTCGCTTGGGTTTTTCGGGGGTACCCATTTCATTATGGCTTCGACCTTAGACGGGTCTAGAAGGATACCGTCCGCATTAATCACATGACCAAGAAATTGTACCTCTCTAAGCCAAAAAGCACACTTAGAGAACTTTGCGTACAATTTTTCCTTGCGTAGTCCTTTGAGAACTTCCCGTAGGTGGTGTGCATGATCGGTTTCACTTCGAGAATACACCAATATATCGTCTATGAACACAATAACAAACTTGTCTAACATGGTTCTACATACCCGATTCATAAGATCCATAAACGCGGCTGGCGCATTTGTTAATCCAAAGGACATTACTCGGAACTCGTAATGTTCGTATCGCGTTCTAAATGTCGTCTTCACTACATCTTCATCCCGCACCCTCAATTGGTGGTATCTCGACCGCAAGTCGATCTTAGAAAACCAACTTTCCCTTGCAATTGATCAAAGAGATCGTCAATCCGGGCAACGGATAGCGGTTTTTCACCGTTAGCTTAGTTAATTCCCGGTGCTCGATGCACATTCGCATCGCGCCATCTTTCTTTTTCACGAAAAGCACGGGTGCTCCCCACGGTGATATACTCGGACGTATGAAACCTTTATCGAGCAATTCTTTAGTTGAGTCATCAATTCTCTCATCTCGGTAGGGGCTAACCGATAGGGTGCTTTAGCCACCGGCTTGGCACCCGGAATCAATTCAATCCGAAATTCTACTTCACGTTCTCGAGGGAGCCCTGGTAAATCGTTCGGAAACACTTTCGGATACTCATTCACAATTCTCACATCTTCTAGCATCGGGGTTTTATGGTGGGTGTCCACAACATAGGCTAAGTATGCCTTACTTCCGTTTCGGACGTATTTGACCGCTTGTATAAGGGTACACAACGTAGCTTTAATGTTCCTTTCCCCATGTATAACTACTTGTTTGCCACTAGGTGTCATCACATGAATGGTCTTGCTTTCACATTGTATTTCCGCATGATGCCGAGATAACCAATCCATGCCTACCACTACCTTGAATTCCCCCAAGACCATGGGAACAAGGTCAATATCAAACTCTTCGTCTTCAATTGTTATCTTGCAACCCCTACATATTTCATGTAATAGATAGCTCTTGCTATCGGCTATTTCTACTTCTAAGGGCACTGACATCCTTTCTATTTTAAATGAAGGGTGACATATAATATCATTCGACACAAATGACTTACTAGCTCCAGTATCAAACAATACATACGTGGGCATTGAATTTCGTAAAAATATACCTGATACAACATTCGGAAGAGCTTTGGCTTCCTCAGACGTCATCTGAAACATCCTGCTTCGAGCCTTAGGGGCTTCATCCTTCTTTCCTTCTTTGCCCGTCTTCTGTTGGAGCTTTGGACATTCAGCTTTGATGTGACCCGATTGAAAACAGTTAAAGCAAGTTCTCGAGGGATTAGGACACTTATAATATGGGTGTCCTTCTTGGCCATAGTTGTAACATCCCTTCTTTCCCATTAGACACTCTCCCGTGTGGAGTTTTCCGCATGTCTTACATTTAGTGTCACACCCCGACCCGCAGCGGAAAAGGTGATTGGGGCATAATTGGTTTATCATCAAAGCTCATGACATTTATTATATGTTTCATATTCATTAATACAATTTAATGGAAATTTACAATAAATGATACAACATGTTCTAACTATCAGTCTAAGCTTCTTGGTTCTCTTCTAAGGCATATCCTATGTTTTCCTTGCTTCAACCTGTCCACCTGTATCATGTGTAAAAGGTTTTTTTGGATCAACATAATGTTGGCGAGTGAATCCTATGGAAAAACATTTGAACAAGTTTATCCAATTGATTATAAATAATGTGCATACCACATATGAGTAAATGTAGATGTAAATTTATTCACACAACACATAATATTGAATATTGAACATACAAACATCAAATGATTGTTTTGAGGCACGCGTTGTTCGACTCGTCTCCCACGAGTAACTGATGGGCCTAATGAATGAGTTTTGAGGCACGCGTTGTTCTTACAAACTGATGGGCCTAATGTATGAGTTTTGAGGCACGCGTTGTTCTCGTCTCCCACGAGGAACTGATGGGCCTAATAAATGAGTTTTGAGGCACGCGTTGTTCTTACGAACTGATGGGCCTAATGTATGAGTTTTGAGGCACGCGTTGTTCTCGTCTCACACGAGGAACTGATGGGCCTAATAAATGAGTTTTAAGGCACCCCACGAAGAACTGATGGGCCTAAATAATTTGCATACAACTTTGACAATATGTAATATATCACAACCAATAATAGTTACATTCTAGTTTAGTTCATATAATGGTATAGCACAAATTTGCATAAGAGAATTAGTTTTAAACGACACATGATACACCCCAAAACATGAATAAAAAAGGGGAGTTTGTAAGAATTCACTCACATTGGGTGCGTTCGGTTGATGACGTTGATTGCACGCGAAGTGGTTTTAACCACAAGTGAGATTAAACCTAGATAAATCGCATTACGGTTTGGTAAGTAAACGGGTTTTATTAATCTATTTTAGTAGGTTTGTTGGGTGTATTTTTGTGAGTTTGAGGCTATTTTCTAACCTTAAAAATGTTATTTTTAAGTATTTATAATTGATTTTTAATTAAAATAATTAAATAAAAATAATAATAAAAAATATTTTATTTTTGCTACAGTTGACTTTTGACCGTTGACTTTGACTAACGTTGACCGGTTCGTAGGCATATTGTTGTGCGCCGGGTGAGGCTCGAACCCGAGACCTCCCGTACGCGTGCACGCAGCTCTACCAACTGAGCTACGTGTCTAACCCGTCATACATCCGATTTTAATTACATATACACCTTAATTAGAATTTAAACAGAAATCCCTTTATTTAAAAATGGATTAAATCCGGCGAACCGGTGCGCTCCACAGGTCTCGAACCCGGGACCTGTGGGTTAACGGACACACACTCCACCGCTGGACTGTGTGTCTCACTTGGTTATAAACTCAGTTATCAATATATTTAACATATACTTAAATCAACCCGGTTCAGTTTGCTGAAAAAAAATTTTTTTATCAAGGCGACGTATGAGGGGCAATACTCGAACTCGTGACCTTAGCGTTAAAAGTGCACACAGTCCACCGCTGGACTGTGTGTCTAAGCCGGTAAATAACTTGATTTTAATTATACTTAACCATTACTGAAATGTCGTCTTCTTCACTGGTTTTAACCGGAAGTGACGACTGACTGGTTCGAAAAGTTGATTCATGTTTCTTTAGTGTTTTATGATCAATTACAGTCGAGATAAAAGTAAAAAGGGAAGGAATTAGGCGTGAGAAATACCGGCTGTTTCTCCTCTGATTTCCGGCAGAACTCCGGTGGCAGCAAGTTCTTCCGGCGACGAGTCTTTTGCAGCAGAGTGTCTTCCGAAAGGTTACAAAGGTTGTGGGTGACTTCGGTAAAAGTTTAGGGGTTTCAGTAAAGCTCGGAGACTAATAATACGGTTTTCCGGCGATGTATCAAGTATTTCCGGCGAGTGATTTTTCGCCGAGAAAAGGTGCGATTTGAGTGTGAAAGGTTTCTGGCGAGTTGAGGGTGTATTTATAGGGTAGTATTGAGATGAATGGGGTCTGAATTCGGTCTATATTCGTAGTCAGCCGTTCTCCGGCGGTTATGGCTGATGTCGCGGGTTCAGACGTCGGTTATAACCGTTGTGAGAGTTAATTCTACGGTTAATTTGAGCGAAAACGTAATTAAACGGCGAAGTCGTCGGGATTTCCAACGACTGCTAATTGTAATTGACGAATTAAACTTCGGAACTTGAATACTTGAATTAAATGTTTCCTGATATTACCATAAAATCAAAGTGGCGGAGTGGTTGTTTGGCTGAGGGATAAGTCATTGGTTTGAACCGGTACAGACCCGAGTTCGAAACCCGGCATGGGTAAAACATTTTTATTTTGTTATTTTTATCAGTTTTTCAGAAACTAAATATATATCCCCGCATAATAATTGATTACGGATCGTTTAAAATTATTTTGGGCATTTAATTCGCAACTAAAATTTTAACTGACTGTTCGGTTGATAAACGGAGCGGGTTTGGTAAATCCGTTTTTTGACGGATGTTACATTTAGGATGCTACCTTTTGCCTTATCCTTTTTGCCAAAATCTTGAAATTTTTGCTTCTTTGATGGGCTCGAGCAGGAGGACTTTTCAATCGATCTTTTCTCACCCCTTTCTACCTGCCGCTTTAATTCGATTTCCCTATCTCGGGCTCAATTGATGAGCTCGTTCAGGGTTTCACATTTTGAAGGGGTGATGAATTCTCTAAGTTCAGCTTTCAACATGTCATGATAGCGATTTATCTTCATTCTTTCAGACTTCACGAAATCTTGACAAAACTTCAACTTGTCAAGGAACGTGTTAGTAATTTCATCAATTGACTCCTCCCTTTGTCGAAGACATAGAAATTCTTTCTGAATCCTATCGATCGCTTCCTGTGGGCAATGATATTTTAAGAACGGCTCTTTAAACTCTTGCCATGTCAATGTTTGAAGCTTATCCTCACCCATCTCCTTACATTGTGCATCCCAACAATCTATAGCCTGAAGCTGAAGTTGACCCGTAGCGAACATTACTTGATCCTCTTTCTCACATCGGCTACGGACAAAGACGGCCTCCATGCTAGAGATCCATCTTTGGCACTTTATAGGATCGATTTCTCCATTATCCATCGCGGGATTGCAAGCCATGAAGTCTCTGTATGTACATCTACGGGCTCCTTTCTTACTTTAGGATTCACCAATCAACTCTTTCAACTCATCCATTGCTCGTCATAATAGCTTCCGTTGTTTCTAGGACACGACTTTCCACCTCTTGAGCTAGTTTAGGTAGATTAGCTTGCATGGATTTAGTGACCTCTTCCGCTATTCTTTCATTCATCGCTTCTTGGCGGGCTAATTCATTGTTATTCGAATCTCTTTCATCAGCCATCTACACAACCACATCTTTCTTTCGTTAGCATAATCATTCGTCAGTTCATAGTGTCTATTTATAACTTATTGACATCGCGATGCTCACTTAATCATTCGTTCTATAACATGAGCAAAACGATCATAATCATTCATATAACATCAATAAGTCGAAGGACTTATCATTATTTCATACATTCTTAGCATTCTTTCCAAGAAATCATGTTCTCGACATACCTCAACATAGTTCAACTAAATTCACATGCTCTCCTTTGACTATTTGGCCTTTCGGGACCTTTTAAGAGTTACGGGATAGGTTTTGGAAGGTACGGGACTCACGGCATGCCAAATAAACAAAATCAGAGCTTCTGGACCAGTGAACGGCGTCGGCGACGCACCCTGGAGGCTGGAACTCCGCGACGGATAAATGTTGGCGTAGGCCACAAAAATTCGCGTCGGGAGCAAATGGGTGCGTCGGCGACGCCCCCTTCTTCCAAACGCTGATTTGCTTCAATTTTGTCCATACGACTCGTCTTGGAGCCCCGTTTCAGCCCAAACTTACCCGAAACATCCCGTAACGTCCCGTACTCATCCCGTAACATTCCATAATCATCCCTTAACATTCCATAACATAATTCGTTAACCAAAATCACATAAATTTAATGGTACTTACTTGCCTTGCGCCTCGGAGCGAACACACACTAAGCGCGAGCTTTCGGTTTGAGTTCAAGCACCTTAGACCTTGTACTTGAATCCCTCAAACCTTGGCTCTGATACCAACTTGAAACGTCCAACTTCCATATGTTCAAAACTCATTACTTTATCGACAACATGATCACGAACCGATTTAAACTTTTTGCATACCATTATAAAAAGGAAACATAGTCATTCATACGAAAACCATACGTTAAAGCATTTACAACTAACTAGGATTTTACAAAAGACATAACAACCTAAAGTTTAAAGTTTGACAACTAAACATAAGCTAATTGTAACAAAAGTATGTTGACCCGTTAACATGTTTACAAAATTTGCAGAAGCGCTTCAGCAAACGACACGAAAACGCAAGATTTTGGACCCGAAAACATCAAGTTCGCTCGAGATCACCAGCTCCATAGGTCAAGTTCGACCGAACTTGCACCCAAATGGGTCAAGTTCGACCGAACTTGGGCACTTCTTCACCAAATATCTCACAAGTTCGCTCGAACTTGTCTAGTTTCCTAAGAAACTATGCAAGTTCGCCCGAACTTGTCATCCCAGTAAGGTTTCTTACAAGTTCGCCCGAACTTGACAAGTTTCCTAAGGAAACTCCTCAAGTTCGACCGAACTTGACTCACAACCCACCAAACCATACAAGTTCGTCCGAACTTGGCTACTGCCCAACCAAGACTTAACCGTTTCAGCTTTTCAGAGACTGATGCACTTCCGTTCGCGTATGCAGGCTGATCCGGCGCTCTTCTCGACTCTTCTCTGATCCCGAAATCTTACCTAAACGTACCCACAGTGAGTATACTTGACCCATTTTCGCTTTAACGCACGTTTTGGGTGTTACATACGTTCCTATATTAAAATCACATCACAAATCAAACTGTTTATCACACGCGAATAATCTGATTGTGTATGCTTAATACGTGATGCTAGAAACATGTGACTAGCTTATTTTCATTAACTCGCTTCCTTAGCTAGTATGGTACTATAGTGTGGCTTACACCCGACGAGGTCTAGTTAGGATGGACGCGCAAGCCTTCTCACGGTAGTTAGCATGAGAAATAAGCCTATGTTAATCTATGTGAAAATGTTTCGGTGTATCATGTTATGTAGTTAGATTATTTCGCGAACGCTTTCTCGATTATGCTAGTAGTACTTAAACATGTATGCTCACCTTTACTTAATTGTATTGACTTGTATTTTAACGTATGTAACAGGTTGAGGATTTAAGCATGGATGCTTGGATGTTGCTAGTTTAGTTATTTTGTTTAGTTAGTTTGTTGATGTATTTCAGATTTTGAACTTATGTATGAAATCTAGGGGAAAACCGAACCCGGCTGAATTTTATGAGAAATCTCTATTTTGTAATAATTGTTTAAGTGTTATGTTTAATAGTATGGGATATTAAACAGGTTGTGATATGTTAAATGATTGTTATGGAACATCTCGTGAAATCAATCTGGTCGCCTAGTGCTACTTACCCCGATGTTTCCGCCATTGGTTGGGGTGTGACAATTATCTTGTTGATAGTATATATCTAGAGTGGCTCGTTTTGATGAAAAGTATTTTTTGCCCTTATGATGAAAAACAATTATAACTAGTAGGATATACCGCGCGTTGCAGCGGATCACTTGCTAAACATTGAAATGTAGGTAGAATATCACTTCGCAACTTTGTATCAGGAAATCACGAAAATGTTGCATTTTTGTAAAAAAGAGCGTTTTATAACAGTGAGGCATATTTATAAATTAAATAGAAAAATATATTATAAAAGGACCCAACTCGGTTTTGAATAAATTTTACATCGAAACGTTGACAATACATAAAAAGAAGTGCAAGAAGTTGCGGCGGCTCTAGTTTGAATATCTAAACGTGTTAAAAGAAGACGTTGCAACGGTATATTCAAAATATTAATAAAAAAGTTACCTCATTGTAAAAATAAGCGTTAGGAAACACAACAACATATTAAAAAAATAAAAACATATCATATTTGAATCGACATGGTTTTTAATATAATTAACGTCGAAACGTAAACATGCTCGCTTTTGAACAAAATTTAAACTAAAATGCATTTAAAATGACCATGTCACAACGGTATATTTGGAATTACGAAAATATAATAGCTTAAAATTTATAAGGAAAAAATAATCTGCGTAAAACTAACCATAAGATTACAATAGAAAAAAAAACTAAAGAAATGAGTATATGTTTGTACCAAATAAAATAAAGGTGGAAGAACAATAAAGAGCATGAGTGATGAGAACGGTGTGGCCAAAACTTAAAAAGAAAAAGTACACTACAGTTAGCATGATGTTATTTAATATATATTATAATACAAGAAAAAACATGAGTCGGCGATAAAGGATGTCAGACAAGCCTTTGGAGTGTTAAGAAGTGATGGACTATTATTGCGCAACCATCGCCTACAACAGAGAAAAAAAGAATATGAAATGTAACGTATGCTTGCATTACATTAGATAATATGATTTTGGAGGGCACGAGCCGATCCATTTGTCCCGAGTATGAAGAAATTCGCCTTAAGATACAAAGGAGAGACGCACATTTGGATCTTCGATCGGATTTGGTCGAACATCTTTAGTTGGATCGCATGCTAAATGACGACAACGACGACGACGAGTGGTACGCTTTTTATTATTTGGGTTATGTAATTTTCTTCTCTTTTTTTTTAAAACTTGCTTTTTATTTTATTTTTTAGTTGTTTAAATTGTATTTTATTTTTATTATTTGAAGTAATTTTATTTATTATTAAGTTTTAATAGAATTAAAAAAACTAATGATTGTGGGGGCTCTATTCCATATGAGAGGCTTTATTCGAAGAAACAGTGGATCCCCTTATCCTATGTGGAGCATACGAAGCGATAAGGTGTCACAATGGAGCCCTTAGAAGCTCCATCCTCATACCTTGTAGCCTTAGTAAAAGAAGTTTTTTTTTCTTTAATTTCTTTTTATCTATTAAGCATGTTTTTTAATGAAAAAAAATAAAATAAAATAAACTTTGTTGTACAATTACTTTACTAGAGTAATCATATAAGCTTTTTAATTAATTTTTCTTAGGTTCTATAAGTTAAATACATGTTTAAGTAGATGGGAAAAAATCAAAAAAATTAAAACATATTATGGGTTACATTCGCGCTCTACAGTGGGGCGACCCAATTTTTAATCGAAACGTAGACGCAATAGTAAAAAGGGAAATTGGCCTGTAATAATTCCACCTAGACCTTATTGGCCATTAATAAACCCACCTCAGAATATTCCCCCCAACAGTCACACCTTTCCTTATTTTTCCTACAATGGTCCCCGTTAAAAAAACTTAACGGAGTTAGGCTTTTTTTCCAAATTACAAACAAATTTTTAGGGCTTTTGATTAGAACGACGATACGAGTCTATTGATGTAAAACTTGCCTCGAAACGGTGCTTCAAACAATGAAAACGACGCTTCAATTCGGGTGTTTTAAATTTCCAGTTAACCAAAATCAAGTCACTTGGAGCACCATTTCGAATTAAATTTTACATCAATGGACTCGTATCATCGTTCTGATCAAAAGCCCTAAAAAATCTGTTTGTAATTTGGAAAAAAGCTTAACTCCGTTAAGTTTTTTTAACGGGGGACCATTGTAGGAAAAATAAGTGAAAGGTGAGACTGGTGGGGGGAATATTCTGAGGTGGGATTATTAATGGCCAATAAGGTCTAGGTGAGATTATTACAGGCCAATTCCCCTAGTAAAAATAACATTAATGGCAAGAATTCGTTTGATATTGATCGGTTCATTAACATACTGATAGTACCCGAAAGTGAAACAACAAAAAAATCATGATACGACCAAAAACATACTGACATGTGTTTACGTCGATCGAAACAATAAAAACAAATATCAATTCTAGTACTGCGGTTGTTCGGTCAGTATTATACCGTTCGTTTTGTTACACGTAGAACACCATGTTCGATTAAAACTTAAAAAAGAAAAAATAGAAAAAAAAAAGATGAAAACAATTCACGAAAGAATAAAAATCATAAAAGGACAAAAATTATTGTAGCTAAAAAGTTTATAAATTATATATATAAGAGTTAAATGTCATTTTAGTCGCTGCGGTTTGGGCCATTTTGCCAGTTTAGTCCAAATGTTTCATTTTTCGCATGTGGGTCCAAAAAGGTTTCACCATTGTCATTTTAGTCCATTGGTTAACTTCATCCATTTTTTCTGTTAACGAGAAGGACAATTCGGTAATTTGTATGTATTTCTGTTAAATAGAAGGGCAATTTGGCCATATAAAATGACCGAATTGCCCTTCTCGTTAACAGAAATTATGGATGAAGTTAACCCGGTGGATTAAAATAGCAACGGTGAAACCTTTTAAGACTCACAGGCGAAAAATGAAACATTTGGACGAAACTGCAAAATGGCAAACCATATGGACTAAAATGACATTTAACTCTATATATAATAATTCGGTTTTTCCCACCCGCGCGTGGCGGCGGGAAACCAACCTGGTTATTGATAACAATTTATGTTTCTCAATACAATTACATAAACTATCTATAAAACCCATAACTAAATTTAGTGCCGCCACCGCTTCCCAACGTTAACAATTTACATAAACATTAGATATACAGTTTTCAATAATATGCTCTTATTTAAGTAAGCATTTTGCATTTTAAATAAGTGTAAAATCTTTTATTTTCCGGTTAGGAGTAACTAGTTTATTCTGATTCTATATGCAATTTGCAACTTTTCTTATAAGTTTTCGAAGTGGTATTATCTTTGATTTAAATTTTTTATCTTTATAATTATTTTTATGATACACCATTTATGTTATTACTCCCATCTCTTCGTGAAATTGTTGTCGGGTTTTTATTTTAGTTTATTATTATATATTATAATTTATACGTGGAACCAATTAAAGATATCGGAAACAATTAGGGCTACAAGTATCAATCCGGGCTCGTTTTTCTTTATTTTGATTTTTTGACTTTTATTTTTATATAAAAGTAACAAATAACAAATTTATTTATTTATTTACTACACATACAAAACACAAATGGGGAATAGTGTCAGGCAGCTGGCCTCACACTCCCCACTGGAACCAACCGTTTATTAATTTTTTTTCATATTTTAAAAATACGGTTTTGCCCCCAGTTTAAAATTACGTTCTTACCCCCTGCTCAAAATAAAATTACGCTTTTATCCCCAGCCCAAAATTACGATTTTCCCCTCGACTCAAAATTACGTTTTCGCCCCTGTTCAAAAGAAAAAAAAAATTTTGCCCCCACCTTAAAATTACGATTTTGCCCTCTATTCAAAAACAGATTTTTCCCGTTTAAAAAAATACGATTTCACCATCAGTTAAAAATTACGCTTTTGCCCAAGTCCAAAATAAAATTACGCTTTTGGCTCCAACTCAAAATTACGATTATGCCTCGGTTCAAAATAAAATTACGGTTTCGCCTCCGACCTAAAATTACAATTGTGCCTTAGTTCAAATTTATATTACTGTGTTGCCCCGGGTTCAAAATTACGAATTTGCCCCTGCGCAAATTTACAATTTTTCCCCTGGTTTCAATTTACAGTACTGCCATCACTTTAGCTTTTGACAAATTACGATTTTACCCCAGTAAAAAAATATAACTTTCCCTTAGTTAAAAATAACAATATTTCCATTGTTTTAGTTTTTTTAGCAAAACTATAAAGTGTTTTGTTTTAATTGGTTGACTCGATTTAATTGTTTTTTGTGTTAAATAGCTGCCTAACACTCGATCATTACTCGGCCATCGCCCCGCAACGCGGGCGGGGCATCAACTAGTTAACAACAATTTCAAATCATACAAGTGTCAAATAATACAATGCTAATTGTTGTTACAACAAATACAAGACCAATGAGTGTAGCTATGTCTCCCGGGTTAGAGGGTTCAAGGTTTCGATTAACCTAACGCATGTCGTGGGGTCCCCTCACGTTTGGAGCACGTGGAAGTGGATCACTTTGTTATTATTCACTTCGAATCTGGATTGAAGAATGTTCAACCCAGAATGTCTATGCTTAGTGAGATAATATTGTAGTGAGCAAGAATAGAACAAGCAAGATGCAAGTTCTAGAGAGGAGAAGCAAGATCAGAGATCAAGAGTGACCTGAGCTGATCTAGGGGTGTGTTTGCTGAAGACAAGGGGCTGAGATTTATAGGGAAATGATTCTCCATAAGAAGAAGCTTTTGACCAGTGATCCTTGACTGCAGTGGGGGACTTGTCCTTTCAGGTAGGTTGAAGGCTTTGGACCTGCGTAAAGAATGTGCTCTCCCACATGCTCTGGTTGCAGCTGGGCAGGAGAGTTCACACGCAAAGGGTGATGTGACAAGGCTCTGACTCGTCCTTTATACTGTTCACGACGGTTGGCCATTTTCGAACCCTTTTACCATTCAACCCTTTAAGCTGTATTACATTCTAATCATTTTATTAAGCTTGAGCTAACCACGTTATCACTAATGTAAAAAGAAATTGAGCTGATATATACAATTCAGTGAGTGAGTTACTCAAGTGAATACATCTTAAGTTTAATACAAGTGATCTATCTTCAGCTTAGACTCCACAAGAAAAATTGTAAGAACAATGAGCTCGGGTCATATTAACTTAAATCTAAGCTAAGTTATATGAAATAACAAACTAACTACTAAGACCGAGGCGAATTTAAAACATAAGTTTTGGGCTGTTCAAAAAACTTGTGGTTTGGAGCTCGCTCGAAGCTTGCTCGGATTTAGCTTGAATAAAGTTCGCTCGATATGGCTCGGTGTGAAAGTGAGCCTAGCTCGGCTCAGCTTGTCACGAGCCAGTTTGGCTCGCTTGGTAGCTCGGCCAGCTTAGATCGGTTGTTTTACTTATAATATATTTTTATTTTTATATATATTATAATATATTACCAAAAACTGATTATTATATACATGTATTTAGGAGTGTAATTTGATATCTATGACATACTTAAAGGTTGATGACCATTTTAATGAATTAATATTGTATTTCGTTGAAATTTAAAACTTATTTTGTATTGTTGAACTTAAATTTGGCTTGTAATGTATTAGATATATCGTATTCCGTTGAAATGTAAAATGTATTGTGTTGTTGAACTTAATTTTAGCTTGTAATGTATTATGTTGAAGTTAATTTTGGTTGTAATATATTAAGTTGAACTTATTTCGAATATTGTTTTAAACTATTGAATTTTAAGAGCTATAAATTAAACCAAGCCCAGCTGAACCAGTTCGGTTTAAAACCAAACCGATCCCAATCTTGAATTTTTCCAGTCGGTTTCAAACCGAATGAACCGAACCAGTTCGGTTTATAATTGAGCCAAACCCGAACTTGCCTTGGCTCGGCTCGGCTCGGCTCGATACGTTAACAACTCTAAACATAAGTGTGACAAAATTACAAAGCCAATTGCTTTGAATGAATAATCGAATAATATATTTTTTTTCAAGATAAACATTTAAGTATATCTTTATTAAATGGTACGAATGTATGACGGAAGAGATAACATTATTTATTTCTAGTTTCTAGAAGAACAAATACTCACCTAGTGGATTGTAATTTTTATTAACTATAAAAACTGTTTTCGTTTTTTAATAATATAGTTCGTTCCGTGTATTACTTTTGATTAAAAGTCTTCAAAATCGTGTTACAATAGCTTTTTACTCATAGCGGTCGGGTTAAAACTGTTAAGTCTGTTGTCGATATTTTTGGGAATGGAAAATCAAACCGCGGTTTAATTAAGATTTAAGAGTATCGAACTAGCGGGTTAAAGGGGTATGGTCTTAGATGAAGTGGATGGCACAATCCAGCTTATGCGCCTGCACGGCCATACCATGCTTAAACTCAAAAGCATTTAGTTGGTTCCAAAGTTCCTCATGGGCCACTTTTGCGGGGCGCAAAAACACCAACTAGCAGGAGACAACCAGTGTAGCTTGCAGCCAATCAGCGTGTGCAAGGCTGTGTACTAAACGACAAGGCCGGATTTTGGGCCGGCCAATCCATGTTGTCGTTCGAGGCCCAAATTTTCAAAGGGCCTAAAAGGTTTTTATAGGCTTTTATATAAATACTAAATTATATATTTATGAGTTAATTACTGTTTTCGTCCCTGTGGTTTTCAAAATCACTATTTCAGTACATTAGTTTAAAAATTGCGATTTCAGTCTCTGTGGTTTCACTTTCGTAACCATTTCAGTCCACCTCGCAACCATTTCAGTCCCTGTACTTACATAATAAATGGATTGAAGTGGTTACGAAAGTGAAACCACATGGACTGAAATGGTTACGAAAGTGAAACCACAGGGACTGAAATCACAATTTTTAAACTAATGGACTGAAATAGTGATTTTTGACAAACCACAGGGACGAAAACAGTAATTAACTCTATATTTAATTTATGCATCCATTTATTATGCAAAAAAATATTGGCGGTGGAGTGTAAAAATCATCTCAAGATAATGTAAAAGTCTTAAGTTCAAGTCTTTTAATGGAGGGCTGGTTTGAACATATTACCGCAGTTATAATTTCAAATGTTGTAAGTGGATTCCCGTTAAGTGTAACACTTTTGCATGGAGGGCTGGTTTGAACAGATTACTGACGGTGGACGCTCTCATAAGATGGAATATTGATATTCGAGACACAAGGTGTGGGATATGTAATAAAGGAGAGGACTCGGTTAGTCATTTGTTTACGGTTTGTCGAAATGCAAATGTTTTGTGGCAGAATATCAGCAAATGGGCTCGGATTCCTTACATCTTTGTGTTTTCCTTTCGCGACTTGATGGAATTGCATGAACACTCAGGTCTGAAGGAGCTGGAAAAATTGATTCTGCAAGGCATTATAATTATATGCTGCTGGAGTCTATGGAGGGCTAGGATCGAAGCTAAATTCGCTAACAATGTGGCCAGAATTGAAAATGTCATTAGCGAGGTGAAGTCGGTTGGGTTTCTTTGGGTTAGAACTAGATCTAAATTCAAGAATTTATCATCGAAAACTGGTGTAATTTGTAATTATGTAGTGTTCTTGTTCGTGTTTGTCCGCCCGGTTTTCGGGTTGGTTGTTTTCTAATGAAGTTAAAAATAAAAGTCTTGGCCTCACCACCAAGCTTTTATTTTTATAATTCATTTTCCCTTAACCACAGTTTTGGCCTAAATTTTTTTGAGAGTTCTTTTGAACGACTTTGCTAAACGATCCCCACGATAATCAATCGTGAAGGAGACAAGAAGTACAAGAGACAATGACGTGTGCCAATCAGCTTACGCCACATCACGGCTCCATGATCTCTCCTTCTCTTACTCTAAACACAAAATTGTTTCCTTTCTTTCTTGAAAGAACAACTACTTATTCTCATGTCGGGGCTTGGTTAAGAGAAGAACCATCTTCTCCTCTTAAAGAGTAACTGTGTTCTGGTTTGCAGATTACTCATAGGGATATCCCAGCTACATCGATTGAAGAAGAGATTTAGATGATAACCCCCTGTCCAGACTCCTCTTTTGTTTTATCCCTCGCGGATAGAATTGGTGTTTCTTCACGAGTTATTTTCTAGTTTGATAGTTCAACAATTTGGTTTTGAAGGTTTAACAATTCTAACTGATATTTTAAAAATTCATTAGTTTGTAATAAAAAAATAAAATTATAAAAATAGTTCATAAGCATATTACATTTACTAAGCTATATCTTCCAAAAATGTATAAATGATAAAGGCTAAACAGCCGGTTTGATTTACACAGAAACCCCAGTTTCAAATTGGCTAAACCATCAAAATCAAACCATTATCGTTTGGATCTCAAACAAACCAACCGGTTTGGTTTACACGACAATCCTTAGTTACAAATTGGTTAGACAATCAAAATCAAACCATGATCGTTTGGATCTCAAACAAATCGACTTGCTTTGGTTTACACGAACGACTTGCTTTGGTTTATACGATTTAAGGGAATTCTAAGACCCTACTCATACGTTTTCACGGTCATTTTGTTTACTGAAAAACACTTCTTTAATGTTTAATAGCATTATGTCGATATTAATTACTTAAATAATGTTAGAATCAAATACAAATAAATTTAATGTGCCGAGGATATAAATGACTAGAATAATAATTATTATTCTACTTTATTTTATAGTATAACTAGTTGATGCCCCGCCCGCGTTGCGGGGCGATGGCCGAATAATGAGGGAGTGTTAGGCAGATCATTGACATTGGAAAAACAATTAAATCGAGTCAACCAATTAAAACAAAACACTTTTATAGTTTTGATAAAAAAAAACTAAAACAATGGCAATATTGTAATTTTTAACCGAGGAAAAGTTTTTTTTTGACTGGGGTAAAATCGTAATTTCCCAAAAGCTAAAGTGATGGCAGTACTGTAAATTTAAACCAGGGGCAAAATTGTAAATTTGCGTATGGCCAAATTCGTAATTTTTAACATGGGGTAACAGCATAATATAAATTTGAACTAAGGGCACAATCGTAATTTTAGATTGAACCGAGAGCAAAATCGTAATTTTGAGTCGGGGCAAAAGTATAATTTTATTTTGAACTGGGGCAAAAACGTAATTTTGAACTGAGGGCGAAATCATAATTTTTTTAACGGGGGAATAGCATATTTTTGAACAGATGGCAAAATCGTAATTTTAGCTGGGGGCAAAGACGTAATTTTATTTTGAACTGGGGAAAAAGGTAATTTTGAGTTGCGGGCGAAATCGTAATTTTGAATCGAGAGCAAATATCATAATTTTGAGCTGGAGACAAAAGCATAATTTCATTTTTAGCTGGGGTAAAACCGTAATTTTAAAATGGATATAAAATAATAAACTTGTTGGTCCAATGGGGAGTGCCAGCCAGCTGTCTGACACTATTCCCCCATTTGGTAAATGTGCAGGGTCAAATTAGTAATTTTGAACCTGGGGTAACAACGTAATATAAATTTGAACTAAGTGCTTTAAACTGGAGCAAAACCACAATTATATTTTGAACCGAAAGCAAAGTCGTAATTTTGAGTTGGTGGCAAAAGCATAATTTTATTTTGAACTGGGGCAAAAACATAATTTTGAACTGAGGGCGAAATCATAAAATTTTAAACGGGGGAAAATCATATTTTTGAATAGAGGGCAAAATCGTAATTTTTAGCTGGGGGCAAAAATATAATTTTATTTTGAACTGGGGAAAAAGATATTTTTGAGGTGCGGGCGAAATCGTAATTTTGAATCGAGGGTAAAATCATAATCTTATGCTGGGGACAAAAGTATAATTTTATTTGAACGGAGTAAAATCGTAATTTTAAATTGGATATAAAATAGTAAACCGGTTGGTCTATTTAAAGAATACCAGCTGATTAACACTATTCGGTAAATGTATGTATACTAAAAGTAAATAAATAAATTACTCTAGTTCAATTCCTCGAGTTATGCTTATGATTAGTTATGTTGAATTTTATTTATCCATATCTGACTTGATAAGTTATACATCTCTCACCCGATAACAGACACGTATCTATTCGTTATGGGTTGTATTCATTTTTACGACAAAGTCAAATAATAATATAATTGACATCAACTTACAATTTTGTCGTGATATGGTCAGGTTTTCTTATCGCGCATATGATTCTATTTTATAAAAAGATTTAAAATTTAATATTTCTCAACTCTTTCAAAAAATTTATCATAATTTGTTTTTAATTAATATTTTAGAATTTCTTAATATATATATATAATTTGTTTATGAACGTGATCATCCCGTATCTCGTCATTTGACGCATCAATCATCAGAAGCGATTCAATATATTTTCGGTGCTAAAGCATTGATATAACAACCAAGTTGTAAACATTAATTAGTTTAAGTGATCAAATTGTAGAAGTTTTTTTAACATAAATAAGTTGATGGTGGATTTAGAGAAAAGTTAAAAATTGTTATGTGTGAGTTAAAAGATGGAGGACTACACTTATATAAGGGCCGTTTGGTTTGCAGGAATTTTATGGAGTTTAAGGAAAATGGAATTGGAATCTCAATTTCAATTTTTATGTGTTTGGTTGACAATATAATTAGAATTGGGCATAAACTACTTCAAATTCCTTTTACTAAATGAATTCAAAATTCTTCCTACGTGAGAAGGAATTAAAGTAAATTCATTGGAATATTCGACGGTTTCGACCCGCACCATTTGGAAGCAAACCGTTTCGACGCGAACCCTTTTGACCCGTACTGTTTCAAATCGAACCGTTTGGACTCAAACCGTTTCGACCCGTACCGTTTCGACGCGAACCGTTTCGAAGCAAAATCGTTTCGACGCGAATCGCTTTGACGCGAACCGTTTTGACCCGTACCGGGGGTTGTGGGTGCCGGGGTGATGGATTCCAATTCATTTGACAACCAAACACAACAAAAATGGAATTAAGATTTCAATTCCAACAATTTCCAATTCCAATTGGAATATTTAAATTCCTAATCCAATTCCTTCAAATTATAATTCCTATACAAATTCCAATTCCAATGCCAAAACATTCATTGAGCCAAACGCCCCTAAAGGTGTTAGATGAAAGTATTAGATCTATGGTGATTTTATGGCACTTTGCATAGTATAGTGTATCCGGTGTAAATATTTTTATTTCCATATATTTTATAATATATTATATGTGAGCAATACACAAATCCTATCTTTGGGATTACCACAAACATCATAGGTGGTATCAAAGCAACTGAATAAACATGTAGCTAAAAACCGAGGCCAAGTTAGTGAACTTTGGCAGAGGATCCAGAAAGTGGTGGTGCTCCAGAAGCATAACCACCATAAGATGGTTGACCAAGAATAGCAGGTTGGTCAGGCACAAGTGACAGCGACAGTAATTAGTCGTGGGTAGTTGTCAGCGATGGTGGAGTCCCGTACTGAAGGTGCTGATGTGGATGGACATATTGTTGTGATGCAAAGTAGGTTTGAGAACCCCTTGAATGTTGATTCCCATCGGTAGTACTTGAAACAATAGAATCACCCACATAATTGTTAGTAGCATTTCGTTCCCATTATTTTTCGTCATCTGATGGGTATAGAGGACAGTGGAAGATTCAGAAGTTAAATCAAGGGAAGCATAAGATACATCTTCAAAAGATTCAAATAGGACTAACATGTTTTTGGCTTCCAAAAAGTAGAAAAATTGCCACAAGTTAACAAAGAGAAGTTATATGGTATTGGTAATGGGTCATTACTTTGACCCCGTCAGGTGTTTGTAACGGGTCGTACCTTTGGGTAAGGGCTTAGTAGCTAATTTTGGGTAATAAACCACCTCATGAGTGGTATCATTAGTAGATAAGTGAAATGGTCCTTATAGCCAGAGATGGGCAAAATCGGGTATTATTATTACCCGGAACCGGTTCCAACCCGGAACCGGTTCTGCTTGGATGTCATTGGAACCGGGTATGGTGTGGAACCGGGTCCGGTTCCTACCCGGGTTCACAGCCAAGAATATGGAACCGTGTAGAACCGGGTACGGGTATTATGGAACCGGGTATGGTGTGGAACCGGGTATGGTGTGGAACCGGTTCCTGATAGTGTTCAGAACCGGTTCCTGACAGTAAAAATCTGACTTTTACTGTTCAGAACCGGTTCTGAACAGTAAAAAACCTGACTTTACTGTGCAGAACCGGTTCCTGACAGTAAAATCTGACTTACTGTTCAGAACCGGTTCCTGATAAAATGTTACCGGTGGAACCGGTTCCTGATTAAAAAATCGTTTTTTTTTTTGTATATAAACTCATTCCTACTTACCGGTTCCTGATAAATGTTATTGTTGGTGTTTTAATAAAGTTTGTGTAACAATAATCGATTAAAATTAAAAACCCCTTCTATTGTGTTTTTTACATCTATTTTTGGAACGCTACTATTGTGTTTTTTATGTTTGAATTTTATTATTAGTTACATTGATAAATAAAAATATTAACAATAATCGATTAAAATTAAAAAACAAATTAATCGGTTACAATATATAAAAAAAATTAACCGGTTACAAAAAAAAAATAAAAAATTACTCAGAACCGGTTCTAGTAAGATTTTATTTCTTTGATCGTTTACTAGCGGCAGGTGCAACACTTTCCGACGAGTTTCTCTTAGGTACGGGTACCTCGGTACAATCGTCGTCCGAATCGTTAGTCTCCACTTCTTCGTCCTCCTCTTCGTCAACAATTTTATGCTCTAACTCAACTTCATCTTCTAGACTAGTTTTATGTTGAACACGATCAACGGCATCCAAATGGTCCTTTAAGCATATTGCCATCTCTAGCGATTCCGGAGTTAGTCTTGTTCTTCTAATTGACAAAACCCTGCCACTAAGAGAAAACACACTTTCCGAAGCTACCGTGGAAGCTTGGACCGTTAGTATATCACGAGCCATGGTGGCTAGAATCGGGTATTCGGATTCTTTCGATTTCCACCATGCCAAAACATCAAATCTCCTATACTCCTCGGTGGTCATAGTAAGCGAATACTGATTTTTTTTATATCTCCCAAGTTCACTTGTTGGTTCACTACCCCTTTGTTGTCTAGCGGTCTCGTCTCTAACGACATTCAACATGGTTATAAGTGGATCCCCGCTTGTTTCATCGTTAGAGGCCGTGGACCGAGACTCAAACAAATTTGTATGATTTTTTTCACCATATTTTTTTAAATAATGATCATAAAGTTTTGCCATACACTCATTGAATATTTTTTTTGTTTTTTCTTTTAAAGTTGGATCCTCCTCATGCATATCCAACTTGTCATAAATTTCATCAATTAAAGCTTCAACACCCGGTACGTTTAAAGCTGGATTTAAAGCAGCGGCACATAGAAAAACGGGTGGTAGTTCTAAAAAATATTTTTTAAATTTTTGAATCATTGGTCTCGTCATATTCCTTAACATGTCACTAGAATTTTCAAACTTTTTAAAATTAGTTGTTATCAAATACAATTGGTCCACAACTTTAGAACTAGTAGGATAATAAACACCGGAAATCAAAGTCGTTGTAGTTTTAAAAACTTGTAAAAAAGTACTTAGGTTATTAATATTTTCCCAAGCCGTGTCGGGAAAGGGGACGACAAGGTACTCATCACTTAAAGTTGTATGAAAAGATTTTAAAGTGCCCATTTGCTTTATAGCCATTTCAAACATATGACAAGTTGAATTCCAACGAGTCGGTATATCCCAATTCGGTCCAATAATTTTTTGGTTGACATCTTTACAAAGTTTTTTATATTCTTGATATCTTTCTTTTCCACTTTTGAAAACATCTTGGAGCATAGCTCTAAATGCTATAATAAAATCCGATACAAATTGATCTTTTAAACCGGTTTGCACTACTAAGTTAATAATATGTGCAACACATCGTGTGTGAAAAAAAACACCATCAAGTATTGGTTTGTACTTCAACTTTAATTTTTCAATCGCCGTTGTGTTGTTTGAAGCGTTATCAAAGGATATTGAAAAAATTTTATCTTCTAAACCATATTTAATTATTGTGCCATTTATAATTTTATAAATATTTTCTCCCGTATGAGGAGAAGGAAACTCGTCAAACGCAATCGTACGCTTCATCATTTGCCATGTATCGGGATCAACCCAATGAGCGGTGACACATATGTACGATTCCGGTAAACCATGTGGAGCCGACCACACATCACTAGTTAGGTTTACACTAGTTTTTAAATTCTTAAAAAAAACAATTAAATCTTTTTTTGCATTTTCCCATAAACTTAAACAAAGACGTTTTAAAGTGCGACGACTTACATGTTTATAGCGAGGTTGTAGCGTCTCCCGAATAAGATTTGTAAGATCGGGGTCGTCGAAGTGTCCAAACGGCAACGCTTTTTGTATCACCAACTTCGCCATCCGATCGCGAGCTAATTTTTGCTCATAACGAAAAATGGTACCATCTTTGGAAAGTGGAACTTGACCGGATGTCATTTCCTTTAAAACTTTGCAATACTTATTAATATGCTTCGTTAACGTTGAGTTTGATTCCTTGGCTAATAACGATCCACAATGTTTACATTGAGCTTTTTGTGAGCCGTCACTCATCTCGACCAACTCCCAATTGCTCCAAACTTCCTTACTGCGATTATGAGACAATGTTCCAACCACATATGGAACCGAATGTTCTTGAGGAACATTGTTAACGGATTGGGAATTTGCGTTTTTGGAACTCTTTGAGGCCATTTGTTGATTAGAATGTGAAAAAGAACAAGAAGGAAATGTAACAAGAAGGATAGATATGAGAAATTGTGTGTTAAACAATAGATTTCAAAAAAATATATATAGAATCGGTTCTAACGGTCAGGAACCGGTTCCAACGGTCAGGAACCGGTTCCAAAGGTAACTTTTTTAACGGCTATAACCGGTTCCAACGGTAACATTTTTAACGGATATAACCGGTTCCAACGGTAATATTACAACGGTCAGGAACCGGTTCCACGTAGGAACCGGGTACGGGTAGGAACCGGGTACGGTTAGGAACCGGTTCCTACCCTATTCAAATGGTAAAATTGTGGAACCGGGTTGGAACCAACGGGTATTTTGAACCCGGAACCGGTTCTACTTACTGTCGGGTAGGAACTGGAACCGGTTCCAGTTCGGTTCCACCGGTTCGGGTTCGGAACCGGTTTTTATGCCCATCTCTACTTATAGCAAAAAAATACACATATGATATGAAACATGGCTAAAACGAGTTTAAAAGTAAGAGGACATTAGAAATCTTTATGTCCTTGAGGACATAATTAATTTTAATGGGATTGTAACGCCCTGCTTTTTCGTACTTTCCTTTATTAGAAAGCTTGTCCTGTAATTCTATTTTTAGAAGTCTTGTGTTCTTGTAATCGTCTTTTCATTGTAATCGTTGTAAAAATCCGAGACTTGGATCATAATAAAAAAATTCGTACAGTTCATACTTTACATATTCATACATGTTCATACATTTGAAACCACTACGCATATGATGCTTAATTCATGATTCTTGAAAACATGTAACAAACTTGCAAATACGTGACTTACATGAATTATACATCATCTGAACATACACGATGCTAATTTGCGATTCATATGCTTAATCATACATGTTATACTTGATCTTATGGTTAAATTACATAACAACCCTTATATTATGCCTTTTTATGCGGAAAACACCTTAAAACTTAACAAAAACAAACTACAGGGACTAAAAATGATAAAAATCAAGAAGGTTTGGTGACCCAAGCCTCTCACCGGTCGCGACCGGGTCACCCTTTTTCTCTCGCTGCCTGCCAGAAGCCTCAATCCGCAGAATTATGTTTCCAGCTCATGAATTGGGCAATTGTGTGTTTGTTTGGTGTGTTTCTTGCATTAAACACCACCCAACTTAACCCTAATCACCTCCTATTTAACCCACACCATTCCCACACTTCCTCCACTTTACAAATACTCTAATCTCCCTCTAAAAACTCACTAAACTCGGTTGCAAATCAATAGCACATCAGAAAGTTTAAGACTTTCCAAGTGAGTTCTAGCTCACTTATACTTCACCTTTCTACTCATTTCTTGTTTCTTAACACTTGGAACACCTCTAAGGATGTTTCCATAGGTTTTCTATGGAAAACCAAGATGGAACGTCACCATATTTGAGGTTATAAGTGTAATAAACTTTATGTTTTGTATAAAACTTTCTCAAACTTATGTTTTTCTTCAAACAAACCTATGTTCCTATGCTCTTAAATCAAGTCTATGATTAGTGAGCTTAACAAGGTTGTTCCATCCATCTAGGAGGTGTTTAATCCATCCAAACTTTCTATTTTGTAAGGGTTTTGACCCACAAGTGATGAACAAGTTTTGAACTTGTGTATGTGTGATTTTGGATAACTTGGGCTACCCTACTTACAATCCACACTTCACTTGATGTTTTCTCATCTCTATCCCAAGTAGTTTGCTAGCCTAAAAGTGACACGACCCCGTCTAGCCTTCGACACTTAGTTAATACTTTCTATGTCGATGTTGGCTCACCCGGGTTGAAGATTACTTGGCTACTTGGTATAGTGATCTCTTGTACTTTCCTTATTTCATTCATGACCATCCGAATTGTAATTGTGACAATTTATGTATCGGTGAATCATACAATGAGGTTAAATGGATGTTCATCATCCTACTCTATCCTTGACTTATATGACATTCATGATATATATGTTAGACTTACTATGTATTATATTATATACATATCTATAACCTTATACATAACCGAACTCTAGATAATAGTCATTATGGTTACTTGTTAAGACAATATGTTATATCATCTAAGCCTTGAACACGCCGTTACGATTCTAATGGGTATCTAACCCATGAAACCACATTTCACCCCTACGGGTTGTCATAGTGTCAAAAACAGGTGTATTAAGATAGATGATTACTTTTTCATATACATACTTTTTGCACTTCACATTCTAAGTCTGAATCTTCGTTATCATTCCAAAACTCACACACCTTCGTTTACCCCGTGTAGGGTAATCTCGGTGTTCCATCCTCAAACTCTTCAACCTTCACGGAATAACAAAGGAAAGCTTTGCAAAACCGTGAGTATACTCGATCCCATTTTCCATTTATACACTTTGGGTGCAACATGTACACTATTACAAATCACAAATCACAATAACCATGTTTACACACATACTCTATCCGTTAATAACATGATACTTGTTTTTATTCTTGTTATCGCATGCTATGTTAGACTTGTGTTATATGCTCATTAACTTTGCTAGCCTAACTTAACAAATATAACGCTATAGGATTAACGCACCGCCCATATTCTAGTGGTATGTTAAGTAAACTATTTACACCCTTTCGTTTTGACGATGTTGGGTAATCACGATTGCGTTTGACTTTGGATTGACATACATTGAACACATGTTAGTATGTTAATAACAATTATATACAATGTTACTATGTTAGATATGAGACAACCTTCACTATTATGCTATGTATCAAACTTGTATGCTCGCCAACTTTTGTTGATATATTATTTTAATACATGTTGTAGGAATCTAGTTGATGCCATTGAAGAAACATACTTAGGGTGGATTAGATACACACCTAGATTTAAATTTATGTATTTCCCTTCATGTTATTTTGCCATTTGAAACTTGTTGTATTTTCCATTTCCAAACTATGTACTTGTCCTTTGAATATTAATGAGAATGAAATTTTGAATTATTAAATATTGTCACAAATAGTGTTATGAAGTCTCTTGCAATCTCGTTTCCGTCCCGCCCTGATGTTCCGCTATCGGTTAGGGGTGTGGACAAGGATAACGAGGTAAACGTGTCCACTAGTTTTCACTTAAACTTATGAAAGTCCTCCGGTTTGGGAAAAGGATTAATTTTGACTAAAATGCCCTCGGATGATTGGTTTGGGTAAGATGCCAAACCGAAAGAAATTTTGGAATGCTAAGGCGTTGCCCAATGAAACCATCCAAAATTTTCAGTTATGGTTTGGAGTTAATGGGGTAAATAATGATAAGAAGTAAGTAAGAATGCTTAATGCCTTCTTAAGGGTTGGTTGGGTAAAATGCTAAACCAACGGAAGAATTGGCAAATTAAGAAACCGGTCCAAATTGTGGATATCGGGTTTAAGGCTTAAAAGGAAAAGAAAGCGCGCACATAAGCAAAGTGCACAAATCAACAAAGTGCACACTTTAGCAAATGCACACTTCAACAAAGTGCACACATCAGCAAAGTGCACATTTCATCAAAGTGCACACTTCAGCAAAGTGCTTGCATGTGCATTTAGTCTTCGCGGCACGTGACATCTGAAGGCATTTCTGTCGTGATACGCGCCGAAATCCCAATTGATTAAAAACACTTTATTTTGTCATTTTCGATCAATTATCACGAAAGAAACATTAACACTAATCGTTTTTAGTGTTTATAACAGGTATATAAAAGGGCTGGTACCAGGTGGATGATAAAGCACGCGAAGAACCGAACACTCCTTGACCTCCACTCCTTGGAAACTCTTTTCAGGAAAGTTAAAGCGTAGGCATACGTGACATAGTTTTCGAGTCTAAAACCTTATTATTTATCGTAGTCTGACTAGTGTTTTGCAGTATCTGACATTAACTCATTCTGACATTGCGTTTGTGGTTCAACGGGTTTGCCTATCCAATCATGACCCATTTGAATAACACTTTCATGCCACGGAGTTCATGATTTACTACATTTATGGCACTCTTCATCATGGTCTACAATTGCGTCTGTCGTCTTTTGATTAATTGGTAACCTAACCTATTGTCGATTGGGCGGTGTCTTAACACTCGTCGGTCTACCTTAGGCTTTAGAGACTTCCTCGATGACAATATATTATCTCGGTCTTTGATAACGTACGTGTTGGTCTAGTTAATTTATTAATTCTTAGCACAATTAGGTTGGTTAACTTAATAACTTTTAAGTACGTCTACCTAGTTCAAAATTTATAAGAAACTATTATACGTAGCTTAAACACCACAGTAGGCAAGTGTATCTATCGTTTATAGTAAGTTTAGGTAAGAACCAAGTATCAAACCCAAAGGATACGACTTTTACTGATCAACTTTAAACTACTAACTAGTTAATTAATTATCTTTTGTTTATACATTACTTTATATTTTAAAACTAGAAAATAAAAGCAAGTAATACAGATTTACTAGAATATGTCAAGAGCACGGGGAGTGTTGCTTTGGGTCTTCGACTCCACTTGGGATGAATTATGGTTAGGTTATTGGAAAGTGGTGTGGTGAATTAATTAAAAAAGCTCGGTTGCTAGCTAAGGTCATTGGCGAGTATTCATTAGTTTACATATTATGACATTGAGGTTAAAATAGAAGTAGGTTTGGTTAAAGTTAATTCATTGCCCTTACTTAGAAGAAGACTTCTTTTGAAGAGAAATCCCCTAAGTTTGGGTTAAAGACATCTAACTACTATTCTACTTCTACAATGCTATAATTGGCGATCCTTCTCACTAGGGATCATCAAGGATATATAGGTGCTCCATACAGGTTGCTAATGACACTTGTGATTGGTTGAGGTGATTGATCTTTATTTAACAGGAGACGTTATAATAATAAAATATATATAAGCACGTATAGATTTTAAAATGGGTTCACCAACTTTTGGTCCGCATCAAATCTAACATATAGACCATGTTAGACAAGTTGCATAACTAAGTTTTGGCTTATCATTGAAGCATAGCATATAGGCCGTGCAGGCAAACAACGATATCCTTGACAAAAGAGGGTTGATCACAAGATGTGTTTCCACAAATGGGTCAACCTCTTCTCCAAAATGGGACCCCGTACTAGTATATGGGTTGTCACACACCATAAGTGTACTAATAGGCTTCACAACACTAAGGTTATCAGAACACCACAAGATTAAAGACCAAAACTAGATCACAAGCCTCAATAACGAAGATGAATGACAGAGAAAATTATCAAAGACATAACACACCACTTTACCAAAGTTTAAACATTTAATCTATATCAAGTTTCACCTACAACCCAAGGAACACTATATGTTTAGTAAAAATCGGCTATAGTAACTTGTCCACAAGTAATGATCATGGAAAGGATCACGATGGATCAAGTGTAAGAACCAAACAACTAAATGAAGGTTGTTGATTACAAGTGTCTCTCTCTCTCTCACTCAAACTAAGCTATTATAAGTGATATTTTTTTGGAGTGATCCCAAACTCCTTGTGACCTCTCAAGATCAGAGAGTATGTGTGTGAAAAGTGGGAGAGGAATGGTTGGAATGAGATCAGAAAATGGACAAGGTAAAGGCCTCTATATATAGGCTAAAGAGGCCTAGGGGTGCACAAGCATGGATGGGGATGCACGGGTGGGCCCCGTCCTTTCTCCTGAAGGCTATTGTCCTTCTTGTCATTTCCCAGTACATTCGATTGCAAATTATGTTATGGGCACGATCGTGCACGGACATGTGTCCAGGCATGGCTTAAATAAATGGCATTCTTGTCGAATCTCGAAGCTTCCGATATTTGTCTCATTCGTGGACAGCGGTGCACGCTCGTGCCTCCACACATAGTGGACTTTTGTTGACCATTCTTGGGTTGACTTGTTGATTTGTGCTACTTGGTGTCATGTATGGTCGTGCGCATAGCCTGGCACAATCGTGCCTACCTGAAACTTACTCATTTTTTTAGAATCTTGGATTTTTGGCTTGTTTTTGCTCGTTTTCACTTCTTTTCATCCATAGACCTTAAAAACCTACAATTTTACAAAGAGGAACGCTTTAGGTAGTATTTTCAACTATAAAGTCATAAAAAGTACTTAAAAATGAGGGTAATTATACACTTTCACATGTGTAGTTGATGGCACATCATAAACCCCACACTTAAACAGTGGTTGTTCCCAAGCAATCTAGCAAGTTTTTGATAAATATAGTAGGTGATCCGAACGTCTTTGGACATTGCCCCACCTCCAATGAGTCACAAGTTACTAACATTGTTGGATGTGTGATGATGATGATGATGATGATGATGAATCATGACATGCCTGCTTGAACTTTGATTATGCATACTCTCGGACACCTCACAATCTTCACTCAACTCTCGGCTATGTTTAGGGGTGATTTTTTATGGGTGTACACTCAAGTCAATCCAAGTGCAAGCATGAGCCATAGGTTTGTATGCAAATCATATTTACACCAATCACTGGGCAAATTTGTATGAATCAAGAGGCTTCTTTGGGTGATATGATAACGTATATGGTGGTTTAATGGTGCCAAGGTTTAGGTAGGTGGCAAATGAGTTGGGTATGGTCAATGTTTTTCATAGAACACTAGGTGATGATCGTTCTAAAGTGGTTGAAATGATGCTAGTGACTATTTTTAGGTCAAATCGTAGAGATCATTCCACAACTCTTCTTGTCTACTTCTCTTCCAGTGATAGATACTTCAACTATCCTCTCTCCTTGAATCTTTCAGAGAGTTTGGACTAATAGCATCCAATAGGACTAGCTTCATGTCTACTTCTTATTAGAGTCGTTTCTTCTTGGTGACATTATTTTGTGGAATTGTGGCTTTTGATTTATGTCACTTCCTTTCTTGCTTCCCGCTTTGTGATCTACGGTTTTTTTCTCAATGTTCTGATACTTAAAACTTTGTTTTTGTCTTTAGGTATCGACTCCAAAAATTGATCTTGATATGTTGTGAACCAAAAATTTGATGTCGAAGACTTGTTGGATTTGCCAAAAACCTCTACCAATATTGTATTTCTTGAAATCCCCCGTTTCGGATAAAATTACTAAAACACATTGCCCCGTTTACATCAAACTGTGAATTGAACCTGTCTTCTGGCACCCGTACTTCGTTAAAGTCGCCTAGCATTATCCACTTCCCTGAGATTGTGTTCATTTCCTCCAAAAGTGCCTCCCACATTTTTTTTCCTATTCGTTTGGTTAGTTGGCCCATAGACATTGAACACAACAAGTTCCTCATCATCTCCCGCCAGTTCCCCCTTTATAATTAAAAAGTTTCGGTTGATACTAATGACAAAATCTTAAAGGAGTATAATAGTTTTTAATTTTGCATGGTTTACTCGTGGGAAAGTTAACAAACAAGTGATTTGTAATTATATGGTTGGACACCACTTCATCAATTGTATATGAGATTTTGATAAACCAATTACCCATATATCTTTTAGTTAATTGTGTGTTATTTAGGGTTCCATTTTATATTTTTTAATGTCATTTTACAATTAATTGTGTTATTTAGGGTTTTATTTTATATCCTTAATGCCATTTTACAATTTTTAGTTACTAGTACAACTACTTTTGTTAAGTCAATCAACACAAATACAAATTTGAGTTTCCCACTTTATGTAAAAGGGCTAACTTTCAACTTATTTGAACAAAATAAGCCCTAAAATCCTTAATATCCAATTATTACAAATCAGTTAGATCAGCAAATGTGACTAGCTTATTTGGTAGAGGCATATGTCTCTTAAATGGGATGTCCCATGTTCAAATCTTGGCAAATGAGTAATTTAAATATATTAGTGTAAAGTAAAACAAAGTAACATTTTTCGTTAAAAGAAATAAGTAAAAAAAATTGATCAAACAAAAAAAAGTTTAACATAAATTTCGAAAGGACTCGAAATACAATATTAGATAGTCCATGCATGATTTTTGTATAAACACTTTGTAAAAAAAATATGACTTTTCTTGATACGTGGTGTAAACGAGCTTAGTCTGAGTTTAACTAAACTCAAGCTCAACTCATTAATAACTTTTTATGTTCGAGTTCGACCCTAGCTTAACTCATTTATCATTTTTTTTATATTTTTATTCATGTACACATATGTATATGAAAACTTTCATTATCTCAATTTCTTAATAATTTTATATATAATAACATATATAGGTAATTATATGCTTATTATAGAAAATAAAATCTTATATTTATATAATTAATAGGTTCATGTAGGCTTATGATTCTAGTAAAGCTCGGTATATGAAGCTCTCAATTTTTGTGTATTTAAGTTTAGCTCAATTTGAATTTTTAGTGAATTGATCTTAAGAAGGTCACGATTAGTTCGATTTATTTGCATTCTTATGCTCCAGTGACAAATACTATTATACCATACATAAATCATCATCATACTTAGTAAATCCACCAATAGCAATGTTAAGGTAGGGTCTAAGAAAAGTAAGATATAGACATTCTCACCTCTACCCCATAAGAATAAAAATACTGATTCTAGTAAGACCATCGGTTTGATAGTAGTTTTGCATCTAGCCTTGAATCTAAGACACATAACACTTAACAATCGGGACAAAGACTGTCACACCCCAACCGATGGCGGAACATCGGGGTAGTGGCACTAGGCGAAGCAAATTGTCTAAGGAGAGATTCCATAACACTATTTAAGCGACAATATTTAAACGTTAATATCCCATACTAATAACATATAATCCTTAAACAAATTACAGAATTTAAGCATTCTCGTAAAACAAATCAAGTTCGATATCCCCTAGATTTCTATTACAATGCGTTTCTAGAATACCAAATCCTAATCCGTTTGCAAAGTAGTCAAATCCTCAACCTGCCACATATGTTAAAATAAACGTCAATACAATTAAGTAAAGGTGAGCATACAGGTTTTGCGTACATAATAGATATAAAAGCGTTTAGCATACACCGCATGACATACGTAAGAGTTGTGAACTATGTAACTACTTAAATTCAAGTTAACCAACAAACCGCGATTGATCGAGGCATGCGAACAAGTGTCCACATCCTAAAAGAGAAAATAAAGGAGAAGTGTAAAATGCGAGCCTTAACAACCCCGGGCCTCCGGGTGGCGGGTCAACCTCTAGTATACTATCATGTTAAGGGTGGCGTACAAGCAATCAAGCAATACATATAATACATCAGATTTCACGTATAATCATGTAACAGCGGGTTACGAATAAGCATTTGAGATTCGTGTGATGTAATTTGATATAGGAACATATGTGACACCCAAAAGTGCGTTTAAGCGTAAACGGGTTCAAGTATACTCACAGTTGGTGCGATTAGGGAGAGAGACAGGATCTGATGTAAGTTGAGAAGAGCGCCGAATCAGCCTGTAAGCGAACAGAAGTGCATCAGTCTTCCGAAATGCTGAAACAGTGAACGGATGAGGGAGCAGTAGACAAGTTCGGGCGAACTTGTACCATTTGGTACAAGTTCGAGCGAACTTGACAATTTTACTTACTGGGGATACAAGTTCGGGCGAACTTACCCTGTTGTTGAGGGGAAAATACAAGTTCGGGCGAACTTATCCTATTCTTTTGGGAATTGGACAAGTTTGGCGAACTTGCCTAATTTGCTGAAGTTTAAGGCAAGTTCGGGCGAACTTGGTCACCATTCTGGTGACAAGTTCAAGCGAACTTGCTCTATTCCGAGCGAACTTGACTGTTTTGGCATCCAAATCGTGCGTTTTTGTGTCGTTTGCTGAGGAAATCGAGTGTCCATCCCTCCATCCTTAAGCCATTGAGTAAAACTTAGGTTGGAGAGGTCTTTTGGAGTGAGTTTAGCCATTTTACAGAAACTCGGGCTAATCCGGACGAACTTGATGGTTCGTACGGGTTAGTCCAGCTTGTGTATAGTGACAATTTCGTCTTTGTGCTTCCGGATCTGAGATATTGCTTGACAACGCCTCGTTCCGTCAAAGTGAACGAAACATACTTCATTTAGTCCGAATATTGTGTGAAAATCGATGTTTTAAAAGGTTTTACTCAGATCTAAGAGTGAATCTAAGTGAAAAAGAGAAGTTTTGCATAAAAAGATGAAGATTTCGTAAACATAAGAGATTTGATGAACGAAGGCAAAGCCTTGTGCAAAATCGTTGTAAAGCGTTGTTGAATGTTGTTGTAGCTTGAAAACGGGTTGAATCTTACTTAGAAGACAAAGGGTTTCGGTTTTCGGGAGCTCCGGGTGAACTTGTAGCAAGTTCAAATGAGAAGGAGGAGCTGAGTATTTATAGGTGAGGTGAGAATGGAGTGGACAGGCATCAAGTTCGGGCGAACTTGTATCAAGTTCGGGCGAACTTGCTACAAGTTCGAGTGAACTTGTTTTTTCTTGTGCCTTAAAGACAAGTCCGGGCGGACTTGTTAGATTCTGAAGTGTTATGAAGGCTTAGACAAGTTCGGGCGAACTTCTGATACACAAGTTCGGCCGAACTTGACCTAGTGGCCTAGTTTTGTTCGATTATTTCGCGTTAAGAGTTCGTTTGGCGACTCGGTTCGTATTAGATAGTTATATTAAGCGCTATAATTGATTTCATAGTGCGATTTAGCGATTCGTGCGTGTGAGAGCGTTGCGATAGCGATTGTAACCAAAACATAAACAAATATACACATATAAAACATAATTCCATATAATTAACTGGGGTTTGTGATGCGATGAGATAAGTGATGCGATGGCACAAGTGTTTATTAAACAATAACACACTCGGCTATTAATTGTGATTGCGTTGAATTAGCGTTGAGTTTAATAAGCGATTAGATGCGACATAACTGTAAACAACATACCTAATTAACATAACTTTCTCATAATCGAATCTCGGAATACAATAACGAAAATAAACGGAATAAACTGAAAATAAAAATAACAACGAAAATTGCGAGTTGTTACAGTCTCCCCTACTTTAGGAAATTTCGTCCCGAAATTTAGGTAGCGGCCGTAACAAAGAGATGCGGATATTTAGCCTTCATGTCACTTTCCAATTCCATGTGAACTCAGCACCGCGTTTGCCTTTCCATCGGACTTTCACGATAGGGATGCGAGAGCGCCGTAGTTTCTTGGTTTCTCGGTCCATGATCTCGACTGGCTTTTCCACGAAATGGAGAGTCTCGTTGATTTGCAAATCCTCGAGAGGTACATGGAGATTTTCTTCAGTTAGACATTTCTTGAATTTTGACTCGTGGAAAGTCGGATGGACGTTGTTGTGTTCTTCCGGTAATTCGAGTCGGTAGGCCACTTTGCCAATTCTTTCCAGAATCTTAAAGGGGCTAACGTATCGTGGCGCTAGCTTTCCTTTCTTTCCGAAGCGGATCACTCCCTTCCAAGGTGCAACCTTTAGGAGAACGTGATCTCCCACTTCGAACTGTAGGGGCTTGCGGCGTTTATCAGCGTAACTCTTTTGACGAATCCGAGTTTTCAAGAGATTGTCTCTGATTTGGAGGATCTTGTCAGTCGTTTCTTAAATTAACTCAGGACCGGTGATTTGTGCTTCTCCGATCTCGTGCCATGCAATAGGCGATCGACATTTTCTTCCATATAGTGCCTCAAAAGGAGCCATTTGAATGCTGGTATGATAACTATTATTGTACGAGAATTCAATTAAAGGTAAATGCGTATCCCAATTACCACCGAAATCTATGATGCACGCATGAAGCATGTCTTCGAGTGTAACATTTGTATAAATCGGGTCTCCAAAACCCGCTCCGTTTTGTAATCAAATACCAAGTTATGAAATTTCATTAAGTATTTATGAGTATTTTGAGTTTAAACGTTACATAATTAATATATAAACTAAACTATAAAAATTATATTTGATAAAAAGTTAAAATAAAATAAATAAAAAACATTTGTAGCTGACCGGACTCGAACCCGGGTCAACTGCCTCCAATAACTTATCAACCGATCCGTTAACCACTCCGCCACCAATTGTTTTCTGTTAACCTTAGGAAAACAATTGAGTTTTATACGCAAACACGAATTAACGGTTAATGATATCTGATTAACGGAAATCGGTAAACCGAATCGCCAAATCAGTTTTAGTTCGTTTAGCTAACTTATAACCGAAGAATATCGGTTTCTAATTAAGTTCAAATTATATGAACTTCAAGTTTCGGGTTTTGAAACCGAAAGGCATTCAAACTCCAAATAATTCAGGTTCCAATCATTTATGCGATTCAGAACCGTCTCAAATACACTCCAATTCCTTTTCGTCGCGTTTTCAAGTCTTTTGAGCACAAAAAAACTGTTCGCCGGAATTCTCTGCAAAATTCGCCGGAAAACCGTGTTCAACACAAACCGGTAAGATTTTCCTCTTTTGCGGTTTCAATCTATTGTTAGGACTCTACTAACATTAATCCGTCACTCAAAATCAGTCACAGAAGACTTTGCTGGATTTCTGGGTTCGCCGGAGAAATTCTGGATTTTGCCGGAAACTCGCTAGTTAACGGTAAACACATTCAATCGTGCTAATAATCCATGTACTCTGGTTCAATTTCAAATCTAATTCTTTAATTCTGTTGTTAGACCCTCTCAGCCGAAGGTTCAAAAACAGAGTTGCCTGTTCTCGCCGGACTTTCTGAAGAAGACGACCTGTCCGGTATTTCCTTTCCCCAAACTGTTCGGTTTTGTTCATTCAAGCTAGTAGTCATGTTATTTAAACAGTTAAATCAAGAACCAGTCGTTTGGGTGAAGTCGGTAATTGTAGTGAAGAAGACGAACTGAAAACCGGGATAAGATTAAATAAAATTCGGATAATAAACGGGTTAGACACACAGTCCAGCGGTGGACTGTGTGCAAAGTTAACATACACGTCCCGAGTTCGATCCTTACTGCGCACACGCTTCACGTAATAACACTCTTTTTATTCATGAATTAACCGGGTTAGAACGGGTAGTTGTTAAGTATAATATAAATAAAAAATATAACCGGGTTAGACACACAGTCCAGCGGTGGACTGTGTGCAAAACAAACTTCACGTCGCGCGATCGAGTCCCGTCACAAGCACCGGTTCAATGAGATTAAAACGTTTTGCAAAATAAAGGAATTTTCGGTAAATTCGAATAAGTGTATAAATATAATTAAAACTGGATTTCTAACGGGTTAGTCACTTAGCTCAGTTGGTAGAGCTACGTGCGCGTGAACGGAAGGTCACCGGTTCGAATCCCGCTTGGCGCAAGTATTTACCGCTGACCGAACCGGTCAACGGTCAACGGTCAACGGTCAACGGTCAAACAGTAAAAAAAAATAATATTTTTTTTAAATATTTATTTGTTTAATTTAATTCAAAAATCAATTAAAAATACTTAAAAATAACATTTTTAAAGATAGAAAATAGCCATAAACTCACAAAAATATATCTAAAAATCCCAATAAAATCTTTAATAAAATCCATTCATTTAAATATATTTTCCATTATTATTTAGGTTAGTGATTCCTCGTTGACTCGCTTCGTCTAAATCGTGCGCATCTCACCATCTCAAATTCAACGCACCCAATGTGAGTGAACCCTTCAAATTCCCCGTTTTAACCACGTTTTTGGGGTGTATCATGTGTCTTGTTCATTTACATATTATAACCAAGTTATTGTGCATATATCATATCATGACATGTGTATTAGTTTGTTGCTGTTAAGTAGTTACTATTGTTTGCAAATTATTATTTCAGTACATGCAATTGCCGAGGCCGTAGCTCCCCATCCATCGAGGTTGAGTTTGATCCCCATTTTATTATGCGGTTGATCAGGGCGTGCCCGCACGATCGGCTCCGTTTGATTGAGCCTTGATCGGTCATTTCATTTTACATTTCAATACATGCAATACGCTCGGCTCCGTTTGATTGAGCCTTGAGTGCACAGTTCAATTTACATTTCCAGTTCATGTAATACATTCGGCTCCGTTTGATTGAGCCTTGAGCGCACAGTCCAATTTACATTTCCAGTTCATGCAATACGATCGGCTCCGTTTGATTGAGCCTTGATTGCACAGTTCAATTATGTTAATTGTTATATGCTGTTGGTATGTTCATGTATGTTATCGATTGTTAATTGATGCTTGCCAATGTTTGATTCCATACATGTGCTCTTTTATGATTATGCACAATATTTTATTGGTAAACTAACCAGACAATTATTATCAAATGTTTATCTATAAGGTTCACTCGCCAACTTATGTTGACCCAAAAAAACCTCCTATTTTACACATGATACAGGTGAACCAGCAGCAGCTAGGAACATGTAGGACCTGAATTAGAAGGAATAAAACGATTTAGTATTTGGATTATTTTTGGTTATTTTCCCTTGTAATAAATGGACATGTTTGGATGTTTGAGAAATGTATCTTTGACTTCATTTAATTATGAAACATAATAGTAAATGTCATGTGCTTTGGTGATAACCCAATTATGTCCCGACTCTTATTTCCGCTGCGGGTCGGGGTGTGACAGATTGGTATCAGAGCCATGACTATAGGGATATAGGATAGGTTATTAGACCCTTAGAGCCTATACTATAGTCGATTAGAAACTTATAAGAAATTTTTTTGTGTTATATGCCAAATTTCATGATGTTTATATGTTTATGTTAAATGTTACATTTGATATTATTCAAGCATGTTCATAAGTATGTATTATCAAATAATGCCTATCATGAAATCGTATGATCATAACATATCACATCCATGCAAGCACACACCACATCATGATTGATTTTACAATGATTTTCGTGTTTTCAAATCTCATCAAAGTGAGTTCTCATGACGGGCATGTAGTAACTGGAAGGGTGCTAGTACCGGTAGTCGGAACGTCCTGTCTAGGCTGGCATTCGTATAAATCCAAAATAAAGGACCAGTTTGCCTACCTGGGGACTAACGATGAGAGTACGAAATACTTATTAGGCCAAAGCATGCTATACCAAACGTTGTGAGAGCTAATCCCACTTTGAGTTGTCATTGTGTCTACACCTGGACACGTTCCGACCAAAACATCTCATGAACATATTTTGTGGTTAGCATTCGGGGGATGCGAGTGTTAAATTGCCAATACTAATGTGAATCCTACCAAGCCAATAGCCATGGGGGCCCACATGACTATATAGGTGAAGGTATGGGGGACATTTGAGGCCCAACATGAGCGAACCCAAGACATCCTTCGGATGTAGTTGCATTATTGATATTTATGTTATTTTCATTTTCTTAGAGACACATGACACCTTAAAAGATACCATAAACTCACAATCTTCTCATTTTATGATCCTGTAGATGTCGTCTAGACCGCATCGAAGGAGTAGGAAATCGGAAAAGTCTCAGGAACGTTTGGCCACTCATATCGCGAATCAAATGGCCACGATATTACCTGACATCGTAGTACAAGTACAACAAGCTCTTGCTGCAAATCCTACTAACCCTCCTCAACAACAGGACCAGATCATCAACAACCCTCCTACCATCAAATGCTCCTACAAACATTTTAAGTCCTGCGATCCCCCAAAATTCGAAGGGACTGAGGGAGTCACTGCTCTCCTACATTGGTTCGAGGAGATGGAAAACGTTTTCTTAAACTGCGATTGTCCTGAGGATCGCAAAGTTCGTTATGCCACCGGGAGACTACTTGGGGTAGCTCTCACTTGGTGGAATACTGAGAAAGGAAAGAGGGGAACGGAAGATGCGATGGCCTTAACTTGGGAGGAGTTAAGGGAAATCATGACTAGGCGATTCTGTCCTAGAAGTGAAATTAAGAAATTGGAAGATGAATTTCATGCCTTGAAACAAAAAGATGGTGATCACTCTACTTACAACAAAAGGTTCTTGGAGTTGAACCAAATGGTTCCAAACTTATTCACCCCAACCTACTGTCTGATAGAACATTACATTCGAGGACTTCCCTCAAAAATCCAAGATTCGGTCCTCAGCGTTTCACCGGTAACACTAGAAGCTGCCATGGAGTTGGCGACAGAACTGACCGAAAACCGTATTCGCAATGGGAAGTTCAAGGAGGAAAAGAAGAAAACCCCTGCTGAGGGACAAACCTCAAACCACCACACTCCTTCCTCTAAATTTGCTAACAAGAGGAAGCGTAACACCAGGAACTTTGCAGTCACCCAAACCAACACCCCTGTTCCTGTTGCACCCATCACTCAAACCACTCCTCCACCCGCGCCATACAAAAGACCATACACAGGACCACTACCAAAATGTAACCGTTGTCAGTATCACCACTCCCCTGACTATCCTTGCCAATACTGTACCGGCTGCGGTCGCGCTGGGCACACTGTTCAAAACTGCCGCACGCTTCAACGAACAAACCGCCACCAACCTATAACCCAAACCCACCAACAATTAATGGGTCAAGCCCAACAACAACAACCATTTCCACCCACTCAACATTTAGCCCAAACATACTATCAACCCAACTACCCTATGGGCCAACCTATGCGGGCTTGTTTCAATTGCGGTGATCCAAGTCATTTCAGGAACACATGTCCAAGGCTGGTCAATATTATTCATGCTCAGGCCCAAGCCAACCCTGTGAATCAAGCAAACCAAGCTCCTCCACCTGCTAGAGGAAGGGCTTTCAATATTAACGCAAACCAGGCTAGAGCTGACGGCAATGTGGTCAACGGTACGTTTCTTATAAATGGTAGATATGCCTCTATGTTATTTGATACTGGTGCGGATAGAAGTTTCGTGTCATTAGAGTTTGAACCTATTTTAAGTAAAAACCGAGATAAGCTCGCGGAATCCATAACGGTGGAAGTTGCAGATGGAAAACCAGTTTCGTTAGACTCTATTTTACGCAACTGTACGCTCACCCTAAACGACCACGATTTCTCCGTCGATCTTATTCCTATGAAGCTGGGAAGTTTTGACATCATAATCGGAATGGATTGGCTCAGTCATCATCATGCGGAAGTTGTATGTCGTGAGAAATTTATTCGTATTCCTCTTTCAAACGGTCAGACTCTTCGAATTATTGGAGAAACCTCGGCGAAAGGGCTCAACTTAATGTCTTGTCTTCAAGCACAAAAATATCATCGCAAGAATTATGTCGAGTTTTTAGCCCATATCATCAAGAAGGGGACCTCAGAAAAGAAACTTGAAGATATCCCTGTTGTAAAAGATTTTCCACAAGTTTTTCCTGACGACATTTCAAGACTTCCTCCAATCAGAGATGTCGAATTCCGTATCGATCTCATACCTGGTGCTACACCAGTGGCAAAATCTCCATATAGGTTAGCCCCCTCTGAAATGCAAGAGCTAGCCAGTCAATTGCAAGAGTTGACTGACAAGGGATTTCTACGCCCCAGCTCATCGCCTTGGGGTGCACCTGTACTTTTTGTAAAGAAGAAGGATGGAACATTTCGCATGTGCATCGACTACAGAGAGCTCAACAAGTTAACTATCAAAAATCGATATCCTTTACCTCGCATAGATGACCTTCTTGACCAACTACAAGGTGCCGGTTGCTTTTCGAAAATTGACCTTCGATCTGGCTATCATCAGCTTAGAGTGCATGAAGAAGACGTCCCTAAAACTGCTTTTCGAACTCGATATGGTCACTATGAATTCATGGTTATGCCGTTTGGATTAACCAACGCACCAGCTGTTTTCATGGACCTAATGAATAGAGTCTGCAAACCTTACCTTGATCGATTTGTTATTGTGTTCATTGACGATATTCTTATCTATTCAAAATCTAAAGCTGATCATGAGCGTCCTCTGCGACTTGTTCTTGCACTTCTAGAAAAGGAAAAGCTTTATGCTAAGTTTTCTAAATGTGAATTCTGGTTAAAAGAGGTGCAATTTCTCGGGCATGTAGTCAATGACAAAGGAATACATGTGGACCCATCAAATATCAAAGCAGTTCAAGAATGGCAAGCTCCACGTACGCCAACTGAAGTAAGGTCTTTCCTTGGACTTGCTGGCTATTATCGTCGGTTCATTTCAAACTTCTCTCGCATTACGGTGCCACTCACGGCTTTAACCCATAAAGGGAAACCATTTGTATGGGGGCCCAAGCAAGACGAAGCTTTTCAAGCTCTCAAGCAAAAACTTTGTGATGCACCAATCCTCACTCTTCCTGAAGGTTGTGATGATTTTGTGGTCTATTGCGACGCGTCAGGGCAAGGATTAGGTTGCGTTCTCATGCAAAGAGGAAAAGTCATAGCTTATGCCTCAAGGCAACTCAAGACACACGAAAAGAACTACACCACTCATGACCTTGAACTTGGAGCCGTTGTATTCGCTCTTAAGATATGGAGACATTATCTCTATGGTACGAAGTGTGAAATATACACTGACCACAAGAGTCTTCAACATATCTTCAATCAGAAAGAGTTAAATATGAGGCAACGAAGATGGGTCGAACTCCTAAATGATTACGACTGTGAAATCAGATATCACCCTGGTAAAGCAAATGTGGTGGCTGATGCACTTAGTCGAAAGGGTTATGCGAACTCCATTCATCTTCTATGTTCGCAAATTATAACCAATATTAAGGACCAAATTCGAGAAGCTCAACACGTTTCAATAACAGAGGAAGATGTACAAAAAGAGATGTCATGCGGAGCCGAGCTAAAACTTGAAACTAAATCTGATGGTATTTTGTATTACCTAGATCGTATATGGATTCCTAACCACATCAATCTTCGTGAAACACTCATGCATGAAGCCCATAAGTCGCGATATTCTATACACCCAGGAGCCGATAAGATGTATCAAGACCTACGGTACACCTATTGGTGGCCTGGAATGAAGAAAGATATTGCCGTTTTTGTTTCCAAGTGTCTCACTTGTTCTAAAGTAAAGGCTGAACACCAAAGACCCTCAGGACTTCTAGTCCAACCAGAAATACCTGTTTGGAAGTGGGAAAATATAACCATGGATTTGATTACCGGGTTACCTCGCACTTCTAGTGGGTATGACACTATATGGGTGATTATAGACCGACTTACAAAATCAGCTCACTTTATTCCTATTCGAGAAGATTTCAAGAACGAAAAGCTTGCTCGTATTTATATCAACGAAATCGTCAGCCGACATGGAGTTCCATTAAGTATTATTTCTGATCGTGATGGCCGTTTCACCTCACGAACATGGCAAGCAGTGCAATCCGCTATGGGCACTCGACTAGATCTCAGTACCGCCTATCATCCTCAAACTGATGGACAGTCTGAGCGCACCATTCAAACCCTTGAGGACATGCTTAGAGCATGTGTCATAGACTTCAAGGGAAATTGGGACGCCCACCTACCGTTAGTCGAATTTTCGTACAACAACAGTTATCATTCTAGCATCGGCATGGCACCTTTTGAAGCTTTATATGGTCGAAAGTGTCGATCTCCTGTTTGTTGGCACGAAATTGGGGAAGCACAAATTACTGGTCCAGAATTGATCCAAGAAACCACAGATAAGATTCATCAAATCCGAAACAATCTTCTAGCGGCTCAAAGTCGTCAAAAGAGTTACGCAGATAAACGACGGAAGCCCTTGGAGTTTAGCGTTGGTGATCATGTGCTTTTAAAAGTATCACCGTGGAGGGGAGTAGTTCGTTTTGGTCAAAAGGGAAAGCTAGCACCACGTTACGTAGGACCTTTCAAAATACTCGAAAGAGTAGGTCCTGTAGCATACAAGCTTGACCTACCGGAAGAACTCGATAGGATTCATCCCACATTCCACGTGTCGAACTTGAAGAAGTGCCTCGCTGATGAGAATCTTCATATTCCACTAGAAGATATTCAGATCGATGAATCCATGCATTTTATTGAAAGACCAGTGGAGGTTATGGACTATGGAGAAAAGCGTCTACGTCGAAGTCGCATTCCTATTGTTAGAGTACGCTGGGAGTCGAAACGGGGACCTGAGTTTACTTGGGAACGTGAAGACTCAATGCGTGAAAAATATCCTCATCTTTTCCCTACTACTTCAACTGTTTAAATTTCGGGACGAAATTCCTAAAAGTAGGGGATACTGTGACATTTGTATAAATCGGGTCTCCAAAACCCGCTCCGTTTTGTAATCAAATACCAAGTTATGAAATTTCATTAAGTATTTATGAGTATTTTGAGTTTAAACGTTACATAATTAATATATAAACTAAACTATAAAAATTATATTTGATAAAAAGTTAAAATAAAATAAATAAAAAACATTTGTAGCTAACCGGACTCGAACCCGGGTCAACTGCCTCCAATAACTTATCAACCGATCCGTTAACCACTCCGCCACCAATTGTTTTCTGTTAACCTTAGGAAAACAATTGAGTTTTATACGCAAACACGAATTAACGGTTAATGATATCTGATTAACGGAAATCGGTAAACCGAATCGCCAAATCAGTTTTAGTTCGTTTAGCTAACTTATAACCGAAGAATATCGGTTTCTAATTAAGTTCAAATTGAATGAACTTCAAGTTTCGGGTTTTGAAACCGAAAGGCATTCAAACTCCAAATAATTCAGGTTCCAATCATTTATGCGATTCAGAACCGTCTCAAATACACTCCAATTCCTTTTCGTCGCGTTTTCAAGTCTTTTGAGCACAAAAAAACTGTTCGCCGGAATTCTCTGCAAATCTCGCCGAAAAACCGTGTTCAACACAAACCGGTAAGATTTTCCTCTTTTGCGGTTTCAATCTATTGTTAGGACTCTACTAACATTAATCCGTCACTCAAAATCAGTCACAGAAGACTTTGCTGGATTTCTGGGTTCGCCGGAGAAATTCTGGATTTTGCCGGAAACTCGCTAGTTAACGATAAACACATTCAATCGTGCTAATAATCCATGTACTCTGGTTCAATTTCAAATCTAATTCTTTAATTCTGTTGTTAGACCCTCTCAGCCGAAGGTTCAAAAACAGAGTTGCCTGTTCTCGCCGGACTTTCTGAAGAAGACGACCTGTCCGGTATTTCCTTTCCCCAAACTGTTCGGTTTTGTTCATTCAAGCTAGTAGTCATGTTATTTAAACAGTTAAATCAAGAACCAGTCGTTTGGGTGAAGTCGGTAATTGTAGTGAAGAAGACGAACTGAAAACCGGGATAAGATTAAATAAAATTCGGATAATAAACGGGTTAGACACACAGTCCAGCGGTGGACTGTGTGCAAAGTTAACATACACGTCCCGAGTTCGATCCTTACTGCGCACACGCTTCACGTAATAACACTCTCTTTATTCATGAATTAACCGGGTTAGAACGGGTAGTTGTTAAGTATAATATAAATCAAAAATATAACCGGGTTAGACACACAGTCCAGCGGTGGACTGTGTGCAAAACAAACTTCACGTCGCACGATCGAGTCCCGTCACAAGCACCGGTTCAATGAGATTAAAACGTTTTGCAAAATAAAGGAATTTTCGGTAAATTCGAATAAGTGTATAAATATAATTAAAACTGGATTTCTAACGGGTTAGTCACGTAGCTCAGTTGGTAGAGCTACGTGCGCGTGAACGGAAGGTCACCGGTTCGAATCCCGCTTGGCGCAAGTATTTACCGCTGACCGAACCGGTCAACGGTCAACGGTCAACGGTCAAACAGTAAAAAAAAATAATATTTTTTTTAAATATTTATTTGTTTAATTTAATTCAAAAATCAATTAAAAATACTTAAAAATAACATTTTTAAAGATAGAAAATAACCATAAACTCACAAAAATATATCTAAAAATCCCAATAAAATCTTTAATAAAATCCATTCATTTAAATATATTTTTCCATTATTATTTAGGTTAGTGATTCCTCGTTGACTCGCTTCGTCTAAATCGTGCGCATCTCACCATCTCAAATTCAACGCACCCAATGTGAGTGAACCCTTCAAATTCCCCGTTTTAACCACGTTTTTGGGGTGTATCATGTGTCTTGTTCATTTACATATTATAACCAAGTTATTGTGCATATATCATATCATGACATGTGTATTAGTTTGTTGCTGTTAAGTAGTTACTATTGTTTGCAAATTATTATTTCAGTACATGCAATTGCCGAGGCCGTAGCTCCCCATCCATCGAGGTTGAGTTTGATCCCCATTTTATTATGCGGTTGATCAGGGCGTGCCCGCACGATCGGCTCCGTTTGATTGAGCCTTGATCGGTCATTTCATTTTACATTTCAATACATGCAATACGCTCGGCTCCGTTTGATTGAGCCTTGAGTGCACAGTTCAATTTACATTTCCAGTTCATGCAATACGTTCGGCTCCGTTTGATTGAGCCTTGAGCGCACAGTCCAATTTACATTTCCAGTTCATGCAATACGATCGGCTCCGTTTGATTGAGCCTTGATCGCACAGTTCAATTATGTTAATTGTTATATGCTGTTGGTATGTTCATGTATGTTATCGATTGTTAATTGATGCTTGCCAATGTTTGATTCCATACATGTGCTCTTTTATGATTATGCACAATATTTTATTGATAAACTAACCAGACAATTATTATCAAATGTTTATCTATAAGGTTCACTCGCCAACTTATGTTGACCCAAAAAAAACCTCCTATTTTACACATGATACAGGTGAACCAGCAGCAGCTAGGAACACGTAGGACCTGGATTAGAAGGAATAAAACGATTTAGTATTTGGATTATTTTTGGTTATTTTCCCTTGTAATAAATGGACATGTTTGGATGTTTGAGAAATGTAACTTTGACTTCATTTAATTATGAAACATAATAGTAAATGTCATGTGCTTTGGTGATAACCCAATTATGTCCCGACTCTTATTTCCGCTGCGGGTCGGGGTGTGACATCGAGGGTGCGGATCGTGCGCTCAGTCTGACCGTCGGTTTGAGGGTGAAAAGCGGTACTGAGATTAAGCGTAGTACCGAGAGCGGATTGAAAAGTCTCCCAAAGACGTGTGGTAAAGCGACCATCGCGGTCAGAGATGATGTCACGAGGCATCCCGTGTCGACATATAACTTCGTCGGTATAGATTCGTGCTAATCGTTCTACCTTAAAGTCTTCTCGTATAGCAATAAAGCGCGCAAATTTAGTAAGATGATCATCGATAACCCAAATGCTATCGTGACCAGAGGAGGTGCGAGGAACTTTCATAACGAAGTCCATGGCTATACTCTTCCACTTCCACATCGAGATTTCGGGTTGTTCAAGCAAGCCAGAGGGCCTTTGATGTTCGGCTTTAACTTTGGAGCAAGTTAAGCATTTTGAAACGTATACAGCGATATCCTTTTTCATGCCTGGCTACCAGTACCTAGGACGAAGGTCCTGGTACATTTTGTCGGCGCCGGGATGAATGGACGGGATTTATGAGCTTCGGTCATTAGCAATTCTCGAAGATTATCACGACTAGGAATCCAAATACGATCGAGATAGTAATAAATACCATTAGGTTTAACTACGAGCTGAGTTTCGACACCACATTTCATTTCTTCTTGCAGGGTATTCTCGTTTTAACAAGCAAATTGGGCGGAGCGAATCAAAATTTCGAGATTATTCAAAGCTGAGGTCACGAACATTATACACATAGCTTCATCGACTGAGAGCATCGGCTACGATGTTTGCTTTGCCAGGATGGTAACGTATCTCACAATTGTAATCGTTGAGAAGTTCAACCCATCTACGTTGGCGCATATTTAGTTCTTTTTTATTAAAGATATGTTGTAAGCTCTTATGGTCGGTGAAGACCGTACACTTGGTACCATAAAGGTAGTGTCGCCAAATCTTTAATGCAAAAACAATTGCACCGAGTTCGAGATCGTGGGTCGTGTAGTTCTTCTCTGGATCTTGAGTGTCGAGACGCATACGCGATAACCTTGTCTCGTTGCATAAGAACACTACCAAGACCAAGATTAGAGGCATCACAATAAACAACGAAATCGTCGTTTCTGTCGGGTAGAGTGAGTACAGGAGCGTTGCATAGCATACGCTTGAGAGTTTGAAAGGCTTCCTCTTGTTTGGAATCCCAAACGAAAGGCTTGTCCTTATGAGTTAATGTGGTAAGCGGAACGACGATTTTAGAAAAGTCGGTGATGAATCGATGGTAGTAACCGCCAATCCAAGAAAAGAACGGATTTCAGATGCATTCTTCGGCGTAATCCAACTCTTTACAGCTTCAATCTTTTGCAGGGTCGACGTGAATTCCTTGACTATTAATGATGTGGCCGAGAAATTGGACTTCTTCGAGCCAGAATTCACATTTAGAGAACTTAGCATAAAGGCAATTTCTTGAAGGAGTTCGAGGACTAAACGGAGATGGCGCGGTGTTCGGCTCTCGACTTCGAGTAAATAAGAATGTCATCGATAAACACAATGACGAAACGATCTAAGAAGGCTTTACACACACGGTTCATCAAATCCATGAAGAAATCAGGTGCATTTGTGAGACCAAAAGGCATGACCACGAGTTCGAAATGGCCATAACGAGTACGAAAGGCGGTTTTCGGAATATCTTCTTCCAACACGCGTAACCGATGATAACCGGAACGTAAATCGATCTTAGAAAAACAAGTAGCACCTTGAAGCTCATCAAATAAGTCGTCGATTCAAGCAAGAGGGTAGCGTTCTTTATCGTGAGTTTGTTAAGTTCACGATAATCGATGCACATTCGGAACGTCCCATCTTTCTTTTTCACGAAAAGAACGGGTGCGCCCCATGGCGAAGTGCTCGGGCGTATGAAACCTTTATCAAGAAGCTCTTGAAGTTGGCTAGATAGCTCGTGCATTTTTGATGGTGCGAGACGGTAGGGAGCTTTAGCAACGAGAGTAGCACCGGGAATTAAATCGATATGGAATTCAACATCACGAGTAGGGGGTAAACCGGGTAAATCGTCGGGGAAAACTTTAGGAAATTCACAAACAAGGGGGACGTCTTTAAAGGTTTTATTTTCTTTCTTCGGGTTCATGATGTGGGCGAGAAAAGCGATGCACTACTTGCGCAGGCACTTATTCGTTGGGTACATGACAGAAGCATCAACTTCTTTGAGGGAGTTTCACCGTATAATGGAGTTGATCACCGTTAGACAGGGGAAAGCAAATCATTTTATCAAAGCAGACAACTTCGTCATGATTTTTACGAAGAAAATCCATGCATACTATGATATCGAAGCTACCTAACTGCATAGGTATTAGATTGATCGAGAAGATGTGCTTGTTGAGATCGAGAGTACAACCACGTAGGACGGAGTTAACGGTAATGGTTCTTCCGGTGGCGACTTCCATGTCGAAAGTCTTTGGGAGTTTAGCGCGTTTACATTTTAAAACCTTTTCGAATTCTAATGATACAAAACAATTATCGGCACTAGTATCAAACAAACATGAAGCATAAATACCATTAACGAGGAACGTACCGTTGACAACATTGTTATCATTCTGAGCCTGACGATAATTGAGGTTAAAGGCTCTTCCACGCACAGCTTGTGGTTGCTCTGTTGGGGCTGCGGTGGTGGCTGCTGTTAAGGCTGAGGCTGTTCTCGCTTCACGGCCTGTTAGGGCAGACATTGCTGAAGTGGTTTGGATCACCACAAGTGTAGCAAGCACGGGCCTTTGGGGCTTGTGCTTGCTGCTAGAACTGCTGCTGGTTAGTCTGAGGAGTGCGAGGTGGAGCTGGTAGAGCTTGTGCTGCTGGAGCTTGTAGGGCTGACTGACGAGGACCTAAACGGCAACTGACAGTAAAGTGGCCGTAAATGTTACAGTTGGTGCAGAAATGACAATTGCCTCCAACTGCATGGTGATAAGTGCACTTCGAGCACACTGGATGAGGACCAGTATACGCACGTTTTGCAGGAGGTGCGTTTGAAGGAGCAGACTAAAGCGGCTGAGGGTTTGGCAGTGCGGTAAGTGCACAGTTCTTGCTCGGGTTTTCCCTTTTGCGACCACGACGATTAGACTTTGACTCTCGAGTCTGATCGGTAGGAGCTGCTGATTCGGTGATGGCCTGGTTTGCGACTTTGTTGTTCTTAAAGTAACCAGCATGAAATCTTTTGTCGTTGATCTCTGCGGCTAGCTGATAAGTTTCCTCAATGGTGACAGGGCGTGCTGCTTGAACAAAATCAGTGACGCAGTCGGGTAAGGCACGCAGATATTTCTTGATTGCCTTTTGGTAGTGTCCACCTGGCCGGGACAGATAATGCTCAACTGCTTGAAACGAGCTGTTAAACCAGCGTTGTCTGGACCGTCTTGTTTGATATCCCAAAACTCATTCTCCAACTTTTGAACCTCATGTGGAGGACAGAACTCTTTCACCATGATTTCCTTAAGTTCCTCCCAAGTGAGCCGTAAGCTTCGTCGTTTCCGCGCTTGTTGCGCTCTGCCGTCCACCAATCAAGAGCCCTCGATTGGAACACGCCGGTGGCGTTGATAGTGCACAGAGCCTCGGGACATCCACTCTGGCAGAATGTGACCTCGATAGCATTGAACCAGTGGAACATAGCACTCGGTCCTTCAGTGCCGGTGAAAGTGAGTGGTCCACATGCTTTAAATTGCTTGAAGATGAAGGAAGTCTTTGGCGTGTCGGCCTTGGAATAAACGGATGAATTGCAGCTGGTAGCGTGGATCTCGCTGACAATTTGGGGAATGACTTTAGCCATCTGCTTGGCTACCAATAAAGCGATGCGCTTTTCAGCGTTGTTGCGCTGGATGTTCCTCCGCGTGTGAGATCCCATGGAAGACATCTACATGAAGGTTTGATTGGATGAGATTCGATTATAGTAGGTTTATGTTTAAAAATTTATTTATTATTATTATTCAAGTAAGGCACATAATCACGTAAGCACGTGTCCACATAAACACGTAAGCACATAAGCACGTAAACACATAAGCACATAAGCACGTAAGCATATAATTCATGTAAACATATACTTTGCACGTATTCACCTTCTTATAAGTAAAGCGTAGCGCGTTCGAGATGCGAGGCATAAGCGTAATAAGCGAGTAAAGCGGCGTATGAGGCACGAATGCCCTCATGAGCGTAGGCGAGTTGCGCGATTAGTTTGGTTGGTGAACTAATTAGCGTTTTAGATTACGAGAGCTGATATCGATGGAGCGTAAAAGCGATAAATCGAGAAATCGATCAAGCGAGAAATCGAATAAAGCGTAAAGTCAATAAACTTAAACACATAAATAGTAAATAAACTCGATGATGCGTAAAATCGACGATGATAGGCTTAAATTAATTGGGAGTGTCCTGGGTTTTGAGACAGCGACTATCCAAATTGGTTCGAAAATTCTCTGAGTTCGGACACACGATTTGGCCTAATAGACAAATGCTCTCGCCGTACAACGGTTAACGGCATTTATCCTTCCAGTTACGTCGTGTTCCGAGTCATCGAAATAATCGAGACTTTGGTAGGATTGAAAATCAAGGAGCGGAACTAGTTATTAAGATGCGGGTTTACCCCTAACTTAACAACCTCATTCCTAGTTGTGGTTATGCTCACCGATCAAATCGGGAGTTCCACTAGATGGATATGGAGATTTCCGCCGAGGTTTGGATATCACTCCTAACTCAACGAATGTATCTCGTGTGACAGAATGCGCGGAGTGAATGATCTTATCGAGAGTTCTTGGTTTTCACACCTATTCTCGACTTGATCACTCGTTTTGTATGATACGAGCGTTTCCGAGCGTGTATATTGTGTTAGCCTTAGGTAAGGCAAATAAGCATTTATGGCAAGTAGTTTAAGCATTTAAGTCAAGATTGGTCAAATCGGGTATTTAAACATATGACTAGGTTGAACATGGCAATATTACCTAATTATCCTATAGTTATGGCTCTGATACCAATCTGTCACACCCCAACCGATGGCGGAAACATCGGGGTAGTGGCACTAGGCCAACCAAATTGTCTGATGAAAAATTCCATAACACTATTTAAGCGACAATATTTAAACGTTAATATCCCATACTACTAAAATATAATCCTTAAGCAAATTACAGAATTTAAGCATTCTCATAATACAAATCAAGTTCGATATCCCCTAGATTTCTATTACAATTCGTTTCTAGAATACCAAATCCTAATCCGTTTGCAAAGTTGTCAAATCCTTAACCTGCCACATATGTTAAAATAAACGTCAATACAATTAAGTAAAGGTGAGCATATAGGTTTTGCGTACATAATAGATAAAAGCGTTTAGCATACAACGCATGACATACGTAAGAGTTGTGAACTATGTAACTCCTTAAATTCAAGTAAACCAACAAACCGCGATTGATCGAGGCATGCGAACAAGTGTCCACATCCAAAAGAGAAAATAAATAAGAAGTGTAAAACGCGAGCCTTAACAACCCCGGGCCTCCAGGTGGCGGGTCAACCTCTAGTATACTATCATGTTAAGGGTGGCGTACAAGCAATCAAGCAATACATACAATTCATCAGATTTCACGTATAATCATGTAACAGCGGGTTGCGAATAAGCATTTGAGATTCGTGTGATGTGATTTGATATAGGAACATATGTGACACCCAAAAGTGCATTTAAGCGTAAAAGGGGTTCAAGTATACTCACAGTTGGTGCGATTAGGGAGAGAGACGGGATCTGATGTAAGTTGAGAAGAGCGCTGGATCAGCCTGTAAGCGAACAGAAGTGCATCAGTCTTCCGAAGTGTTGAAACGGTGAACGGATGAGGGAGCAGTATGGAAGTTCGGGCGAACTTGACCTGTTTTACTTACTAGGGATACAAGTTCGGGCGAACTTGTCTAGTTTCCTGAGAAACTGGACAAGTTCGGGTGAACATGCCTTGTTGTTGAGGGAAAATACAAGTTCGGGCGAACTTGTCCTATTCTTTTGGGAATTGGACAAGTTCGGGTGAACTTGCCTGATTTGCTGAAGTTTAAGGCAAGTTTGGGCGAACTTGGTCACCATTGTGGTGACAAGTTCGAGCGAACTTGCTCTATTCCGAGCGAACTTGACTGTTTAGGCATCCAAAATCGTGCGTTTTTTGCGTCGTTTGCTGAGGAAATCGAGTGTCCATCCCTCCATCCTTAAGCCACTGAGTAAAACTTAGGCTGGAGAGGTCTTTCGGAGCGAGTTTAGCCATTTTACAGAACCTCGGGCTACGCCGGGCGAACTTAATGGTTCGTACAGGTTAGTCCAGCTTGTGTAAAGTGACGATTTCGTTCTTGTGCTTTCGGATCTGAGATCTTGCTTGACAACGGCTCGTTCCACTTCAAAGTGAACGAAACATACGTTATTTAGTCCGAATATTGTGTGAAAATCGATGTTTTAAAAGGTTTTACTCAGATCAAAGAGTAGATCTAAGTGAAAATGAGAAGTTTTGAATAAAAAGATGAAGATATTCTTAAACAGAAGAGATTTCATGAAAACGAAGGCAAAGCCTTGTGCAAAATCGTTGTAAAGCGTTGTTGTAGCTTGAAAACGGGTTGAATCTTACTTAGAAAACAAAGGGTTTCGGTTTTGGGGAGCTCCGGGCGAACTTGCAGCAAGTTCAAATGAGAAGGAGGAGCTGAGTATTTATAGGTCAGGTGAGAATGGAGTGGGCAAGCATCAAGTTCGGGCGAACTTGTATCAAGTTCGGCCGAACTTGCTACAAGTTCGAACGAACTTGTTTGTTTTTTATGCCTTGGAGACAAGTCCGTGCGGACTTGTTAGATTCTGAAGTGTTATGAAGGCTTAGACAAGTTCGGGCGAACTTGTGATACACAAGTTCGGTCAAACTTGACATAGTGGCCAAGTTTTGTTCGATTAATTCGCGTTAAGAGTTCGTTTCGCGACTCGATTCTTATTAGATAGTTATATTAAGCATTATAATTGATTTAATAGTGCGATTTAGCGATTCGTGCGTGTGAGAGCGTTGCGATAGCGATTGTAACCAAAACATAAACAAATATACACATATAAAACATAATTCCATATAATTAACTTTGTTTGCGATGGTACAAGTGTTTATTAAACAATAACACACTCGGCTATTAATTGTGATTGCGTTGAATTAGCGTTGAGTTTAATAAGCGATTAGATGCGACATAATTGTAAACAACATACCTAATTAACATAACTTTCTCATAATCGAATCTCGGAATATAATGACGAAAATAAACGGAATAAACTGAAAATAAAAATAACAACGAAAATTGCGAGTTGTTACAAAGACCTATATACATTAACCGTCCGCTGCTTTAAATGTTATTTTCACGATATTAGTAAAATAACATTAAGATTAGTGCAGTTTCACATTTGCCCCTAGAGCTCCAACACATATATAGTTATATATATTATATGCACATATTGCCTTTTGCCCCTGGGTGTCCACACATATAACGTACACAAATGATTAAATAAATTACAACCTAAATGTTATTCTATATACAAATACACAATGATAACCTCATTATTGAGCCAATTTAGTAAACCAACCCAGTACGTTTAAAAGAAATAAATACGATAGCCCAACTAATCTTGATTGTTTTCAAAAATCATTTTAAAAGGAAAACAACTCAATCAATCACGTATTGAAATCTTTGTGATTTTGTTGTTTGTTGTAAAATACTATTTTTAATACATTAGATATTATTATCTTTAGTTAAAAGTCGTATCCACTATTATTTTATTTGTGCGATGTTCGAATATATACCTAGTGATGCACGTTAACAAATAATTTATGTCCTCTTGACACATAGATATGTGTATGCATACACAAATACATGTAGGCTAAGAAGCATATATATATTATAGACATGTCCTACACAAAAGAAATATTGGATGTCCAACTTGTCACATAGATTTGCATACATTTTGTGTATATCTTAAAAATATTATTAGTGTTATAATATTAACACTACTATGCTTTTGTGTATACAATTAAGCATAAAATTTAACACAAAGTCTCAATCAATCATTAATTACATACCCCAGATCTTAGCTCAATCCCAAAAATAATCGACATCCGACTTCAGATATCAAATTAATTAGGTTTTTTTTTAACGGCAAATTTCCTTTTATTCCTGTTGTCCATTGGACAAGAACCCAAGATCTCCCTCTCCCAAAGTGTTTAAAGGCTTTGCCTTTGCCAATGGACCACCACCCCATTGGTTAAATTAATTAGGTTATTACACGTGAATTTCACAGGCTAAAAAATTAATTTACATTTAATGTAAACTTTATAAATTTTGCACTTTATATATTTAATTTATAAATTTATAATCTTATATTTTAAGGACTTGAATATTTATAAATATTCAACTAATAAAGTTTTATATTAAAATTGTTATTAACGATTTAAGAACATTAATAATTAGAGTATTATATTAAAAATTGAATATTCTTTTCTAAAAATACTGTAAAATGGAATGCTTGACTAATTTAATTTTTTTAAATATATATACTTTTTTCAATTTATATTGTCACATAATTTTATGTATAGATAGGTATATAAAAAATAAATGGCTATATGAACTTGGGATTAAATAATGTGTGACAATTTGTGAGAATGGATATCAAATTTGATTTATTGAATAAAATAAGGTACAAATACACTAGAAATAGAATTAGAAGATATATGTAAGGTTGAAAAAGTCATGGTTGTTACACTGAGTATATTTACTTTAGCAATATAAGATTACAAATATTATAGAAACCTAGGGGAGGGTTTAAATATTTTTTTTTTTAGGTTGATTGTAACATCTTGTATTTTCGTATTCTTATTTTTTAGAAAGTTTGTATTCGCGTTATATTTTTAGAAACCTTACATTCGTATTTGAATTTCAATCTCACAATTCGAGACGTTAATCATAATGGAAATATATATATATATATATATGTGTGTGTGTGTGTGTTACCTTTCATATTTGTTTTATATACGCAATAAATCTTTAACTACATGTTTATGCACAAAATCGAGACTTAAAATACACTTTGGATACCTAAAAACAAGTTAAAATACATGAAAATGACATAAAATAACCTAGTTACAAAGTGAATGAATTAAAAGTGAGCAAAACCAAAAGCTCTTCCACCTCCTTTCTCCCCTAATCATCTTCCATCCTTTTTTTAGCCAATCATATTTCACCATTCTCCACATCCTTTCTCCTCCAATCACCTTCCACCTTCATTAACTCCCAAACTCTAATCCTAACTTATAAATACATGCCTCCACCACCTCCTAAACACGTTCCACACACTAATTCTCTGAAACTCCCAAATTCTCTAAAGTCTTCAAAGCAAGGAAGAAAACTCTAAGTGTTCTAAGTGAGTTTTCACTCACTTTCTTCATCTTTCTTCTTCATTTCTTCTTTCAAACTACTTGGAGAACCTCTAGGAATGTTTCCACAAGTTTGCCATGGCAAACTAAAGTGGAACCTCACCATATTTGAGGTCCAAAGTAGCATAAAATTCTGCTCTACTTTATCTTTTTGTTTCTTATATATAATGTTTAAAACTTAGTGGAATCTTGTACCCACATTGCTCCAACTAAGCTCATAGTTGTGGGTTTGTGTGTGGTTGATTTTCACCAATAAATAAGGCTCAAAACCTCTTTAAAATTTTGCCCAAAATTTTCTAAGTGTTGAAACCATCTAAGCTTTCAACCTTCAATATGGAAAGACTTGTGTATGAGTAATGTGTGAACCATGGAAGCCTTGGCTCTCCAAACTTGTTCCACTACCTCACTTGCATATGTTGGTGTAAAAACAACTTCCATAAAGTGACAAGGCTACATCACGTCCTCGAACACTTTCCATGATCGTGATGTGCGAATCTAGTGTGCTCACTTGGTTGTTTTAGTTAGTTAGTTAGTTTAATTCAATCTTATATTCATGACCTACCGGGTCATCAACTAAGTTGATGACTTTATGCTTTGCTAAATCATACAATGAGGTTAATCTTACCTCCATGCTTGACTTACATTACACTACATGATAATATATGGCGGACATAACTATAAGTATATTATACAATATATTTAACAGAGTTCTTGATACTAACCGAATTATGGTTAGATGTTAAGGACTTAGGTTATACTATCTTAGTTCTAGACTCCTCATTTGTGATTCTAATGGGCACGTTAGGACCTATGAAAATACTTTAAAACTTAGTGTCCAAAAGAGTGTCTAGACAAGATATACTTTTGCATACGCATACTTTTATACTTAATTCCGAATCCAAACATTCCATAAACTCCAACCACCCGAACACCTTCATTCTCCCAATCTCATCAACTCGTCAAAACACGGATAATCGGAAAGCTTTGCAAAATTGTGAGTACTCTCGAAAGCCCTTTTTACGCTTTACACTTTTGGGTGCAATATGTTTAACCTATCAAATTACACATTCAAACTTATACTTTATGCAAACACAAACAATCCATTCATACATGCTTAAATACGTGATACTTGATTTGTATTCTTGGAATATTCTTATGTGATTCACTGGTCATTAGCTTCGAACGAGCCTCTCCTTAACATGTATAGCGTTATAGGAGTAACACACCGCCCGTAGTCTTATGGTCGTGTTAAGTCTTTAATTCATGCGGTAATCAGAGGGTTGAGTTGTAAAATTGCATGCCATACATTAATCTAGTTAACTATTTTTGCCATTAGGATTCGTTTAAACACTATTCACATACTTATGTTATATTAAACATGTGTACTCGCCAATACTTTGTGTGTTGAACTATGCTTTTAAACATGTTGCAGGTTAATGATGTTGATGACGAATGGAACTTGATAGGAAGGGCTAGAAATGCACCAAACTTTAGATTCATGTTTATAGATTAGTTATACATTACTTGTTGTATTTTTGTTTTCCAATTCATGTACTTGAACCATTAGCAATGAAATGAAATATTATTTATTAAATACTTGTCACATTTAGTGTTATGAAGTATCGAGCAATCTATTTACGTCCGCCCCGATGATTCCGCCATCAGTTGGGGTGTGACAGATTGGTATCAGAGCTATAACTATAGGGTATTAGGAAAATTGCATGCTTTTGACCTAGTCTATAATTAAGTACCTTATTTGACCATTCTTGATTATTCATGCTATAATTCTTAAAGTTTTCCTACGTGCTCATATCTACTTTCTTATTTTAAAACATACGCCTTTCCTAAGGCAAATTTACACGACCATGCGAAGGCATGGAAACACTCGCATCACAAAAACGAGGCGTTTCCACCAAAATAGGCGTAAAACCCTCACTTTGGTGGTAAACCTCAACCCGCAAACATCTTTTTAAAAATTTTTACCATCAAGTTAGGAGTGACTTCCGCATCTTGATGGAAAATTTCCTATTCTTACTCTAGTGGACCCTTACCAACGAGTCGTAATTTATTTCCTTGACAATTCGGTAAGTACTAACCACATTTCGGCACGATGCTATCAAGTTATGGGTGATACCCACATCTTGATAACTAGTTCCATTCCCTGATTTTTCAATCCCGCCAAAGTCTCGAAATTTTCGATTGCCTAGGGACATGTAGTAACCGGAATGGTGAATACCGTTAACCTAAACTTCGGCGAGAGTATTTTACCTATTAGGCCAAAGCATACTTCTCAAACTCAAAAGAATTTTCGATCACTTTGGTTTAGTCAAGGTTCCGTTTCGAAACAATCCAAGTTTTAGTCAAAAACCACCATTATACTATTATCAATTTTATGCATAACATAATTCAAGCACCTCTTTTCAAAATTCGAATTATTCACATAATGATTATTCACATATCATACTTATATTTTTCACATACCTTACACTATATGTATATACACGATTTCAAAACGTCACCACAAGATAGACATTTCTCATAATCCCAAAAACGGAAGTCTTATCATCAAGATAGGAGTGATTCCTTTACCTTGACGATTGACTCCGCCCATTTCTCGAAGAAATCTTGTCCTTGGGATAGGAGTGATGTCCACACCTCAATGGAAGATCGAATCACAACTCGACTATTTTCGTAACAACCACTCGATCAAAACTTATACTTAAACCTTTTATCATTATGTCAAATTTTCTTACTTACGCTTGAACCTCGAAATCTCATTGTTTTAATCAAAAACATTTCTTACCCTACGATCTATTTATGCAAATTACATATACGAAGTTCCTAATCATACTTTAAAATGTTTTCTTACCCGATTTTCAAAATCTTATGAAATGCTACCTATCAACTTACTCGGTCTAATGAACCTCTTGCCCTCGATTTTCGTAACTCGTTCAATCACTAAGACACACTCACTTTATACTATCACCCAAAGAAATTTTATTCCCAACAAGAAACTAATGAAAACTTTCTCTCGCATACGTATAAGTTCACTTTGCTAAAATACTTTTCAAAACCAAAGTTTTCCGTGAAAATTATCAAATAAAAAACACAAGTTTCCTTATCTCAATATAGAAATAAAGCAAGCTCACTATTTTAAAACTTTTTTCGAGATCAATAATGCGCAACTCTAAACGTAAACACGTGGGCATGGAAGATCCATTAGATTGGAGAATCTATGATATACGCAAATCCAAACTTTTAAAACAAAGTAGCATTTTTCCTTTTTACAAACCCCATCTTTCGTCATAAGGTAATACTTTCTCAATACTCTCTCGACATTCACAATTCGATCCTTCATTCCCGGCAGACCCGAACTATTTTGTTTCAACAAACTCTATGTTTTGACTCAAGCAACCATGCACATGCATATCATGATACACGTTTCAATTTATGCAACCAATATTTCATGACAATCTTACGCTTACGAATATCGCACTTCGTATTTTTACTCACTCGAAACTTCATGGTAACTTATGTATGCTTAATTTTATTATACTTCAACTTATACGTCCTATACTACATGCTAACGTCATACGTATTTGTCATCAATCACACTCAAAATTCATACATTCGCACTACTTAGTAGTCATACTTGAAATCTATAAGTAGGCATAACCCGAGTGGTTTCGCCTACATTAGACACACTCATACTTAGATACAATCATGCTTGCATACTTAATTTTTTATATGTTATCCCACACACACATTTTCGCTTGTAATACTAGAATGTACCCTAATCCATACACTACTAGTACAAACTATGTAGATCATGCACAAACCAAGATAATCGCTAGTGCATACGGGATTATAATGGTAGGCGCATGAAAACCATAGTGGGTTCTACTCTGTGTCGTAACACGGAACGTAACATGACACCGAATATTGAAACGGACGTAACGTGGTGTGAACATAGTGGATACGTCGCTGGTACTTCCTATATATAAGTGTCCTTACCATGTTACCAAACTTTCGTATAACGTGCCATGAGAAATTCGGTGATTTCCCGGACCTTATTAAAATACGTTGACTAACAACAAACTATGATGCCTCGCAATCCTTTCCTCGATTGTACCCAAACTCGCTTTGAAACACTTGATACTCGGTTCGTCTATAACAAAATCTCATTCCCAAAATCGTTAGCCGCAACGACTACACTATCACGAGCATCCCTCAATGCTTCATGTTCGCATTCTATCTGATATCCATACCATTTTTACCCCTCGTGTATATCTACCAAATCGTTCATTCACTCTCATGCCATGATATTCCCAGCTATTCCTTTAACATTTCGTCCAAACCTTATAGTAAATCGGCCTAAACATTCAATCCATTTTAGCTAACATCCTCACCAGCTTAATTCAGTCAAAATATTTTTAAAAATTTTTTTTATTACACACAAACTCCAACTAGCCAGTCGATTTACCGCCAAAACCTTTTGAAAACCATAAATATTTACCGTTCTATTTTTTTACCAATAAACGTTTTTTTACGACTTGTGACTTTACTAATACGCCTTGGAACTGATAAGACGTTTCTTACAAACTACGGTGCGGGCAACACATTACATGAAATCACATCCTTAGTTATACTAAAACTTTTTCTCCTTAGGATGCATTCTTTTAAGACACTCCTTCCACCGAGTTGTCAAAACTCGGTCAAACTCGCATTTCCAATACGCACACATACACATTTTACTAATTTTTACACTTACTTACGATTAATGTCTTAAATCACTTTAGTCAAATGAGCTACTTATACAAATCTATCTTTTATCCCTCAAAATTGCCTATGTATGCTCAATAAACCACAAACTACCTATTTAGCCAAAACTTTGACTCATACATTTTTTTAAACACGCAATACATAAAACACTAATTTAGCACTAAGCATCAATAATTTCACATTTAGCCAAACATTTTAACCGACTATCACTCGTATGAACCACCAAAATACCATCTTATCCCAAATCTTCCTCTTAAATAAATTTCAGGAGGAAATTTCCTAAAATAGGGGAGACTATAACGCCTCGTATTTTCGTATTCTTATTTTTAGAAAGTCCGTATTCGCATTCTATTTTTATAAACCTTACATTTGTATTTCAATTTCAATCTCACAATTCAAGGCGTTAATTATAATGGAAATTCATTTATATATATATACGTGTTACCTTTCATATTTGTGTTATATACGTAATAAATCTTTAAATACGTGTTTATACGCAAAATCGAGACTTAAAATACACTTTAGATACCTAAAAACAAGTTAAAATACATGAAAATGACATAAAATAACCTAGTTACAAAGTGAATGGATTAAAAGTGAGCAAAACCAAAAGCTCTTCCACCTCCTTTCTCCCCCAATCATCTTCCACCCTTTTTTAAGCCAATCATATTCACCCTTCTCCACATCCTTTCTCCTCTAATCACCTTCCACCTTCATTAACTCCCAAACTCTAATCCCCACTTATAAATGCATGCCTCCACCACTTCCTAAACACTTTTCACAAACCAATATTGTCACACCCCAATCAATGGCGGAAACATCGGATGAGACGAAAACGAGATTGCAAGAGGCTTCTTAACGCTATTCGTGTCCAGTATTTAATAACCTCAATTTACATTGTTGAACTAAAATGTAAAAAATTTGAAATTACAACAAGTATAAAAGAAATAACATCTTCATTTCATCATTAACGATTTAATACAAAGTTTGGAAACATTATACAACGTGTTTGCAATGAAGGTACGATACAACAAGTTTTAAAATTTAATGCATTTCTAGGCAACCCTACTGGATTCTTCGTATCCTCAAGATCCTGCAACATGTATTAAAGCATAGATCAATACAAAAGTATTGGCGAGCATACATGTTTGGTAACAAGTATAAGTATGAAAAGCATGTCACAATTCCATCATGGCAATTTATATTAAAGTGGAAGCTAGCACACGTCAGCAACCTAAGCACAACGAACTATCGTGGACATACAAACTGAAACTAGCGCGCATACTACATAAGCGTAACAAATAACATGTAAGCACAAATTGAATCTAGCACGAATAATTAGCATATGCATATGAGATAAAATACAATTAATGGGTTGTGTGATTGATTACGTTTAGTTTCATATAATATAAATTTTGTTATTTGATATATGTTGCACCCTAAAACGCGTTAAAGTGTAAAAAGGGGGTCGAGTATGCTCACAATTTCGCAACGCATTCCTTGGAAATCCCGCGAGGAGTGAAGAGTTTGGTAATGCAACTCCAAGGTCGTCATACATGGATAACGAAAGTATATAAACATTAGAAGTTGTCGAAGCGCTAATAATATGAATATATATTTATATATTTATAAAAATTAATTAAATTCGAGGGGTTTTGTTTTTATATAAGTTAACGACTTTTGATCTTACGGATTTTACGAAAAACGGGCAGAGTTTCCTCTGTTTTTGGGCAATCCCGACAACTCAAGTTGTCGATTTATTTTCCAAACTCATGAATTCGATAACAACATCAATATATATATTTTCTATTTGTGTTTACAAAGTAGATACGGTTGGTTCTTGTTAAAAGACATACCTAAAAACAATATATTAAAACAAGATAAAAATGGAAATCGCGTTGAAAGGTTTTACCAAGCTCGTGTTGACCGCTGTTGACCGAAGTCGGCTGAGGTTGACCAAGCTGCTGACCGAGTCGATACTGAACCGAGTTGAACCTCACCAGTTGAACCAAAACACCCGAAGCTGAACCGAATCTGGTGTTGACTACGGTTGACTATCTTTGACCAGTCGACCGGGGAAGACCCGAGACCGAACCTGACCCGTGTTAACTAGAACTCGAACCGAGACTGAACCATGTGAACTGAGATCTGAACTTGCACCAAAAACCCAACCCGAAACTGTTGAACCGGACCCGAAACAAGTTTGACTCGAGACACATCTTGAATCGAAACTCGAGATAACCCGAATACGAAAGCGCAACCCAACTGACACTTCACCACGATACCCAACCCAAGTCAAATCTGAATCTGAATCGATTAAACTTAAAAACCGTACCTGAACGGAATCCAACCGAAACTCAAACCGAACCAGAACTGAGTGGAGATGAAACTGACCCGGAGTGAACCTGAACTGTACCGGAGCAAGAGTTGAGACCCGAGCCACCTCCACCGTCGTTGTCATCATCGACACCACTGAGACCTGCACTGAACCACCGCGAATCACTACACCACCGCCGGCGTTGCCGGTGTTTTGCCGGACGCCAAAGGACGGAAGTCACTGTTGAAATGCGACCCCGTCGTTGAACCGCGGTCGTTGCTTCCGTGGTCGTACGCCGCCTCCACGGGAAACGGTCGGCAGTCGCTTGTGTGGTGAGAGAGAGAGAGCGAGGGTGGAGCAGCGGTGGAGAGAGGATTACGATGAGGGGGTGTTGCCGAGAGATAGAAGGAGAGGGGTGGTTGTTGTGTTTATCGGAAAGGCGGCACCGAAGGTTGCCGAAACCCTAGTCCGGTGGCCGGAAGTTTGGGTGAGGGAGCAGGGGGAGAGGAGTCCGTGAGTGTGTGCGTGTGTATTCGATGTATGTGTGTGTGTATTGTGTTTGTTATAATTAATTAGGGATTTAGGGTTTGAGTGTTGGGCCCAAGGCCCGGTAACTAGTACGTAAGGTTTTTGAGCGGTCCAAAATGTTTACGAGATCCGTTTTCAACACGGACTTCATAAAAGTCGTAATATATTATTTTAAGTTGAAAATACATAGAAGGGTGCCGAATATCGATATCTGGCGCATTCGTTTGTCAACTGCGTTAATTGCGCGTAAAAGTGCGTTGTTGTCGTTTTAACTTCGTTTTTCGATCCGATTTCAACTGTGGACAATAAAATGGGGAACGGCATGTATTTTCTCTAAAAATGTGAAAATACTGAAAAATACGGGGCATTATAGTCTCCCCTACTTTTGGAAATTTCGTCCCGAAATTTATTCAAAGGAAAGACTTCAGAAGAAGATAGCATCTTGTAGGATGGGTGTGTATAACCGCGGATTGATTGCGAGTGACTAAAGTGTGTATTTAAAAGCTGGGAATCACCGAATTTCTCATGGCATGTTTTCACGAAAGTTTGGTAGTATGGTAGGAACACTTATATATAGGAAGTACCAGCGGCGTATCCACCACGTTCATACCATATTACGTTCGTTTCGCTAATTGATGCTATGTTACGTTCCGTGTCACAAGCGGGGTTTATTAGCGTATTACGAGTGAGAATGGTATCGTATAACACTTTAAGTAAGTATGATCGTATTTAAGTATGGGAGTGTATACAGTATGAGTATGAGTATATGTGTGTATATGCACATTCTTGTACGATATACATGATATATTTTAGTTAACCAAGATTAACGGATTACTGGCATGTGAATAAACAGGTTAAACCATTGTGTATCCCAATGTAGACTACTCATCATCGTTAAAACGAAGAGGGTGTAAAATAGTTTACTTAACATGACCTCAAGAATACGGGCGGGCGTCACTCCTACAACGCTACACAAGCGCCTTACATGTTAAGGTGTGGCTTGATCAGAGTTAATGACGAGTTCATCACATAAACATGTGAATAAACAAGTCAAACCATCGTGTACGCAAATGTTGACTAGTCAGTATTGTTGAAACATAGAGTGTGTAAAATAGTTTACTTAACATGACCTCAATTATACGGGCGGGCGCTACTCCTATAGTGCTACACAAGCGCTATACATGTTAAGGTGTGGTTTTATAACGAGTTTATCACATAAGAATGTTCCAGTAATCCAAATCAAATATAGTGTTTAGTATGCTTCTATTGAATCGTTGTGTAATAGATTTTGAATAAATGAGAAGTTTGTTGTGCATAAATTCGATTTAGTATAATGTTGACTTTGAAATGAATGAATGAATAAGTATTATTTGCATAAAATTTAAGATAGCGTAAAAGAGAGGCTTGATAAAATGTTGGAGTGTTTTGGGTTTTAGAAACTTCGACGATTCCAAAGTGACTCGTAAGTCCTTTCGAATTAGGGAGACATGATTTGGCTTAATAGGTATAATACTCTCGTCGCCAAGTGATTAACGGTATTTTACCCTTCCAGTTAGTACATGTCCCTAATTTGGTCGAAGATATGAAACTTTGGCGAGCTTGAAAATCGGAGAGCGGAACCAGTCATCAAGGTGTGGATATCAATCCTGGCTTGACAATTTCGTCCCCAAATTGTGGTTTATTGAACGTAACAAGATATAATCTCGAATCGTCAAAAAGGATCCACTAGATTATGAAGTGGAAACTCTCATCAAGATATGGATATCACTCCTGACTTGATGGTGAATTTCGCGTAAAAGTATCATGTAAGGTGGATTGAAATTCGCCACCAAAGGCGGGAATCACCCCTGTTTTGAGGAGTTATTTCGATTGTGGAACAAGAGTATTTGCAAGAGTGTGCATTGTGTTTTGGTGTCTTAGGAAAGACATATTGTATGTTTTAAGACCAAAGTGGAGAGAAAAGTAAGGTAGGAAGAATAACAATTTAGGGTTTGAGTGTTGGGCCCAAGGCCCGGTAACTAGTACCTAAGGTTTTTGAGCGGTCTAAAATGTTTACAAGATCCGTTTCCAACACGGACTTCATAAAAGTTGCACTATATTATTTTAAGTTGAAAATACATAGAAGGGTGCCGAATATCGATATCTGGCGCATTCGTTTGTCGACTGCGTTAATAGCGCGTAAAAGTACGTTGTTGTCGTTTTAACTTCGTTTTTCGATCCGATTTCAGCTGTGGACAATAAAATGGGGAACGGCACGTATTTTCTCTAAAAATGTGAAAATACTGAAAACGGGGCGTTACAAATATTCTCTGAAACTCTCAGATTCTCTCAAGTCTTCAAAGCAAGGAAGAAAAATCTAAGTGTTCTAAGTGAGTTTTCACTCACTTTCTTCATCTTTCTTCTTCATTTCTTCTTTCAAACTACTTGGAGAACCTCTAGGAATGTTTCCACAAGTTTGTCATGGCAAACTAAGGTGGAACCTCACCATATTTGAGGTCCAAAGTAGCATAAAATTCTTCTCTAATTTATCTTTTTATTTCTTATATATAATGTTTAAAACTTAGTGGAATCTTGTACCCACATTGCTCCCAACTAAGCTCATAGTTGTGGGTTTGTGTGTGGTTGATTTTCACCAAGAAATAAGGCTCAAAACCTCTTTAAAATTCTGCCCAAAATGTTCTAAGTGTTGAAACCATCTAAGCTTTCAACCTTCAAAGTGGAAAGACTTGTGTATGAGTAATGTGTGAACCATGGAAGCGTTGGCTCGTCAAACTTGTTCCACTACCTCACTTGCATATGTTGGTGTAAAAACAACTTCCATAAAGTGACAAGGCTACATCACGTCCTCGAACACTTTCCATGATCGAGATGTGCGAATCTAATTTGCTCACTTGGTTGTTTTAGTTAGTTAGTTTAATTCAATCTTATATTCATGACCAACCGGGTCATCATCTAAGTTGATGACTTTGTGCTTTGGTGAGTCATGCAATGAGGTTAATCTTACCTCCATGCTTGACTTACATGACACTACTCACATGCGGATTCGTTTAAACACTATTCACATACTTATGTTATATTAAACTTGTGTACTCATCAATACTTTGTGTGTTGAACTATGTTTTCAAACATGTTGCAGGTTAATGATGTTGATGACGAATGGAACTTGATAGGAAGGGCTAGAAACGCACCAAACTTTAGATTCATGTTTATAGATTAGTTATACATTACTTGTTGTATTTTTGTTTTCCAAATCATGTACTTGAACCGTTAGCAATGAAATGAAATATTATTCATATTTAGTGTTATGAAGTCTCAAGCAATCTATTTACGGACGCCCCGATGATTCCGCCATCAATTGGTGTATGACATTGATAAAACGTAATTTTGTTTGAGAACGTCGGGTCAATTATAGGATGTTTTTTATGTATGTTTGGAGTATTTTATTAGAAAACAAAGCGGGTCAAATGTAATACGTTTTGATTCGACGGTATAAATTTGAGTTTTCATAGTTTTGACGTAAATTGAGTTCGGAAACAAGTCTGGTCAATTGTAGTCTATATGTTATCATTTCGCGCGATGAGTAAAAAAACTAGTTCTTATACTATAAATTATTTACTTTTTATTTAATTATTTTTTTCTTTAATAACTTTCATTCATATTTTTTTAGAAACATTGATACGTATGTGTGCTTAATTGTTTACATGATATTCATGTATAAATTTAGATATAAATAAAGTATATTTAAAATACATGTTTTCTGGTATTATAATCTATATAAGTGCCCATATCGTACTGGAACCATTACGAACAAACTGATTTTTAAAGAAGCCCATTGTTATCGATATCCATATTGTCAGAACCGACACGTATTATTTTAACCGAACAACATCGCTATCGGTATCACTACTGTAACAAACCAAAATGATACAACCAAATTTCCACCGCATATCGTGGAGAAATTCCACTAGTTAGGCTAAGTTGTCGAATAACTCCCCATGCCAAATCAACATGAGGACGTTAAACACCACGCGACGCCAATGGAGGGCATTAATGGTGAGTCCGCCATTGCCTTTACAGGAGCCCATCCCCTTGAGAGATGAAGTTCCACCCATTTAACCAGTCTTGTCTTTTTTAATTTTTTTTCTTTAATTTTAATTATTTAGTTATGGCCAAATTCCTACATGACAGTTTTGTGATAATATATTAGGTATTGAATCATAATAAGTTTTTAAATATAGTGGAGGGAAAGAATAAAAAAATGTTTTAAATTCAATAAAAGCATATATATTTATATTGTTTTATGTATTGTAGGGATATAGGTAAATTATAATTTTTATTGATATAAATATGCCCATAAATGTGTAACTAAATTATATGTTAATATATGTGTAGGATAATTTCTATATGTGTAGATAAAGTGTATGATAAATATTCATATGTGTGAGATAAATTATGAAATATTTAGAGTGTGGGATAAATTTTGATATGTAGATAAAGTGTTTAGACTAATTAAATGAGAGAAAATAATTAATTGAGAAGTTATATTTTTATAAATATTTATTGTTTTACTTTTAAATATTTTCACATATTAAATTTCTTCTAAAATTATCGAGTAAATTACTATTTTAACCTTTGAGGTTTAGTCAATTTAACCACTTCAACCCAAAAAGGATTTTTTTTACATATCAGAACTTAAGGTTGCATTTTATATGATTTTGGCTATAACACTGATTTTGTTACTTTTTTTTGTTAAATGTTAGAGTATATTGGTCATTTTATACATTAGGGGTTGTTTATGTAAATTTCAAGGTTATTTTTTAAATTTAATGGGATTAGTTTTATTATTTCGTTATTTTTACCAACATTTTAAGAAATATGTTTATAAAGAAACAAAAGGTTTTAAAACAAGTTAAAAAGACTCAGTTAAAAATGATCGATTAAAAATGAATGATTTTAATAAATAAAAAGTTTAAAAATTAACAAGTTTTGAACAAATGAACAATGTATATAAATGTTATATTAACAAAAAAGATGAACGGTTTAAAAAGAAGTTTGAAAAACGACGTATCATAAAAAGATGTTTATAAACAGGCGTCTTTAGAAAAGACGTATTTACTTATATATTTAAAATGAAGCTTGAAATACGACTGATCATAAAAAGATGTTTATAAACAGGCGCCTTTAAAAAGAGTATTCTATATATTATATATATATAATGTAAGTATTGAGAGAAAACATTTGTAATTGAGAAAACCCAGGAAACTCTAAACTCCTGACAATTTTAAAAAAAAATCACACATGTAATATACATGTTTTAAGGGTTTTAAGGGAAAAAAATCAAAAAAGCGCCGAGTGGATTTTTTTTAAAAAATAAACAACTTTTGCGCAACGCGACTGTAACATATGTTACACATGAATGAACATATGTTACACAAAAGCTTGTTTATTTTAAAAAAAAAGTCGGTGCTTTTTTTATTTTTCCATCATAACCCTTAAAAACATGTATATTACATTGTGATTTTTTTCAAAAAAAAAGTGTCGGGAGCTTAGAGTTTCCTGAGTTTTCTCACCACAAGTGGGTTTTCTATTTATCATTTCCCATATATAGAGAGAAACGAGATCAGGAGAAAACGCCTAAAAGTGTGAAAACGGTGAGGCGATTTTCAGTTAAGATCTTTGTGATTTGTGGCTAAGATGATGCGGTGACATTTTTGTAAATAATGGGAACCTTAGAACTAACAGGAGGGGTAAAATTGGAAGATTCAAACAAGGGTGCACATGTTAATCACATGTCATTTCCCCATCATAATTAAACGTCGATAACTTTTTTATACGTGATTATTTTTCTTAAAAAATTACACCATAAAACTCAGCGTCTTTTATCTTTCCAACGAGTATCCTATTGATATATTTTCGAAAAAAATGAACTGGGTTTTTTATGGCGTTTTAAACTTTGTTTCTTTTGTAGCGTTTTCAACTGTAGTTTTTCTAAGTGAGTGTTTTTCTGTAGTTTTTCTGAAGTGAGTGTTTTTATGGCGTTTTTCTGAAGTGAGTGTTTTTATGGCGTTTTTCTGAAGTGAGTGTTTTTATGACGTTTTCAACTGGTTTTCCATGGGTTTTTTTCCTGAACTATGTGTTTTATTGCATCTTCAACTGGGTATTTTTCTGGCGTTTTTATGAACTGCGTGTTTTATGTTCATATTTAAACACCCAGTTCAGGGCCGGCCTAGAAGGGGTGCGGGGTGGGCGACAGCTCAGGGCCCAAACCCTTCGGGGGCCCAAAATTTATTTTTTTTAATAAGTTACGTTGTAGAACTTAGAATATATAAGTATTGAATTGGAAAATGACATGATGAGACGCATGGTTTGGTGGTTCCCATATCACTTTATTAGCACCTGGACCTTGGGTTCTAATCCTGATAGCTTCAACTTAGTAATTTTTTCCTTTATGTTTGTTAACTATGCATTAAATGCAAATGACATTGATTGACTAATTTTATGTTACATTAAATCAAAATGCTCAAATCTAGTTTAAAAATGATTAATTATGTTAATTTCTTAAATATTATTTATCTACAATTAGTTTGTGTGTTCCATTTTTTTATGAAAAAAAGTCTTATTTGTTTGTTTTTCTTTCAACTATGTGTATTTTCCAAATAAATTTGGATAGGTTACGATGGTTTACATGATAGTAAATAATGATTTTTAAAGTTATGACGTAATATTCTGTATTTCTGAATTTACCCTTACGCGTTTTCTTTCTACATTTCATTGTCCAAATGCGTGTTTGTGCTTTTTATTTTGTTTCCACGTAAAATGCAGGCCGCCGTAACATGGGGGTGATTCCACAAATTTTAATTCATTTTCATATATTTCAAACTTTTTTGTACATTTTTTTAAAAGTTTATATTTTAGGGGTCCGTATTTTATCTTCTACAGGACTACAGATTTTCGATGAGACGGCCTTGACCCAGTTCATGTCATTTTTTTTTATTTCAAAAGTACAACAATAGTATAATCGTTGGAAAGATAATAAAACACTCGATTTTATGGTGTAATTTTTTTAAAAAAAAATCACGTATATAAAAAGTTACGGGAGTTTAAAAAAGATGGTGGAATATGCATGTGACTTGCATGTGAATGTTTTTTGCATGTGGGTGGCATGTGCATGGACTTTTTGACAATATTACCATTAGTGTAAGTTAGCACCAACGCCAAATGTCAACACCAAATGTTCCATCGTTTTCATACTTTTAGACGTTGTACCCAAATACTATATATATATATATATATTATATAATATATATATAGGAGGTTAATAGAACATAAATATATGAGAACCATGAGAACACAATTTAAAACATAATTTTAAAACCTGGAAAAAAACAATACAAATTCAATATTTCTTTTTACACTTATCATTATTATTCGAATACAATGTTAGAAATTTAATTTACACGTCAAAATCTATGTGAATTCGTAAATAAAGACAATTTACACATGTGTAAATTTGCCATTTACACATGTATAAATTAGTTATATTTACACATGTGTAAAAAATCTAATAACAATGATTTTGAGAGGAGAAATGAATTATTTGATGTTGTAAATTTTTGCTTTGATTTTTATTTTAATTACAATGAGGTTGGTATTAAAAGAAATGGTTTTGATTTGTTTTTTTCATTCGTTCTCACGATTCTCGCGATATTTAGCGTTCTCAAGATAACCCTCTATATATATATATATATTCAAAACGAGCTTTGTTAAATAATAATCATAAAATAACAAAAAAATACTTTAAAAAATAAAACTAACAACATTTTTTAAATATATAGAAGTAAAAAAAAAACTCTTTGTGTATATAATGAAGAATAAGACTGTGGTTTGGTTTTTGTTAATCTAGGTAATTATATAAATAATCCCTTAAATACTAAATGTAACTTTATAATTTACATAAAGAACCTTTGAGGCATAATAGTATTAAAATACCCTTACATTTAACAAAAAAAATAGTAACCGAGGTAGTGCTAAGGGTCAAAAACCTTTACAAAATACAACCTCAGAGTTTGATATATTAAAAGATTCCTTTTAGGCCGAAAGGGTTAAACTCAATGTTTTAAAACCGATTTTTATACCGTATCAGATTGAAATCAGAAATAGTTTAATCAGGTGTATCATTCACTTCAACCAATATTTACTCAAAACAATTCTTTTCCTATAAATATATGTAGGCTATAAATATATTGGTAGTATCTAACAAACTGTGCTGTTAATCTAACCACTGGGTTTACAGCCCACAATGAACAGGTAGAGGCTTGGTCACAAGTTCGAAACCTGGGAGCCACCCCGAGTTTTCAATTACAGAGCATTTACTCCAGAGAGTTGGCTTTCACAATAGGGTCGACTCTTGTGGAGGGAGCAACTCCTGCCAAGTGGTAGGGGGCTGGAAATTTTCTCGGGGATAGCCAAGCCACATTCGACCAAGGCGTGGACCCGGTTTAGACAACATAGTCCTTGATAATGAGTGGGGTGACAGACCTGCGACTAGCAGGTGTGAATTAACCTCTTAAGAGAGCGTGTCTACCGATTTCACCATAGCGGCTTGCTCGAACTCATAATACCCTATTTATATTCAATCGTCGAGATTGAACAAGTCAATTCAATAAAATAAGTTTTTTTTAGTAAAGATTCAAATTGATAAAAAAATGAGTTCAAAAGTCAATTTGAAGGTTCATTAGTTTCATTTTTGACTTTTATTGTTATTCTTTCTGATTTATCTGATTTTATCAATTTAAAACAAAAAATAAATTTGATCAATTAATTTAAAATATGTCAATGAAGTTCACCTATATAAAAAGATATCCAGAATAAAAAAAAAGTTCCCCATTTACCCACTTGTCTACCCTCTTCATTTCAGTCCAACAGTTTCTCATTCGTCCATCTTCATATCTTCCCCAAAATTCTCTCAATCCACCTGCAAATCTCCCACAAACTCCAACCAAATCATGGAAGATCGTATCCATAAACACCATCGAACCCACATCAACTCCGACGTCATCTTCGAGCTCACAATCCCCTACATCACCAACTCCCACGACCGTCAGTCCATCTCCTTAGTCTGCAAACGATGGTACGAGCTTGACTCACTCACCCGCAAACACATAACCATCGCCTTATGCTACTCCTCCACGCCGGAGCAGCTCCGCCGCCGGTTCCCGTATCTGGAATCGTTGAAGCTGAAAGGGAAGCCACGCGCCGCCATGTATAACCTGATCCCGGAGGATTGGGGTGGGTTTGTGAAGCCGTGGGTGCAGGAGATTGCGAGATCGTTAACGTGCTTGAAAGTTGTTCATTTTAGGAGGATGATTGTTACCGATGAAGATCTGATGGTGCTTGGTTGTGGCCGTGGTGGGGGTTCTTCAGGTTTTGAAGCTGGATAAGTGCTCTGGGTTTTCTACTGATGGGTTGTTGCATATTTCTCGTTCTTGCAGGTATTGGTTGTTACAGTATTCGAAGGTAAAAATCTGTAAAATACAAGTACTGAATTGAAAGCACGAATCTCGAAAACGTAAAGAAGTGGGTACCAAATTGGTAAATATGATTTGGGTTACAGTAAATTCGGTACCAGCACCGGTTGAATTTTGGTTTTTGATACTATTTGCTCATCTCTTGTTTGACGTTTGGATTGAGATGTGTGTTTTTTCTTTGCCTGGTTTTGACTGACCGGTGGATGGTCAACGGCCGGTTTGGTAGAAGTGAGAACATACAGTTAGTTGGTAGTTTTGGTACCTAATGTGTAAAAATGGGTTTATTTAGTTATTTTATAAAAATAAATAAAATAAATAAACTGTTTTGATTGATTTTAGGTAGCAATTTGAAAAATTACTAAAAATAGGTAAGAAGCTTGAAAAGTTTTATATTTTGGGTGTGACGCTCAAAATAGGCTTTGTGTTATTGAACTTTGGGGTAGTATATTATTGAATATCTAATTATATATCTTATTGTTAATTCGTACATGAGATGAGAAATTTAGTAGCGAATACCGGTACCGTATCGATATTGTAGGTATGGTTTTTGGTATTGATATTATGTAGTACGATACCGGTTTGTGACGTTTAATTGTACTGTACCATACCGGTGCCGACGGGATATTTACGATTCGGTCATTTTTGGTTTTAGCTAAATTTCAGTATCGGTATTATCCAGTATTGGTTTTAGCTAAATTTTAGTATCGGTATTATCCAGTATGGTACTTGTTTGTTACGGTACTGGTACACATCTCATCCTTAATTTGTACTAATTTAGATTCAAAAGTATGCGAAAATACTCTTCAGATTTTTGAGAAGAGATTCATTTTCAGTTTTTGACATGTATTTGGGATCACAAACAAACTCGAACTATGCTAGAAAAACCTGAAACATTTAGATGGGTAACGAAACTAATATATGGGTGTGGATTAGTTTCAAAAACTTTTACGGGTTTGATGTTAGGTGATACCGTCCCGACTATTTCTTTTGCCTACATAGAAAGCAAATATATAATATATGTATATAATTTTGAAAATGATAAGAAGTGGTATGTTGACTTTGATAGATAATTGTTAGAAATCAATTTATATGACATAAGATGCATAGTTGGATGAAGCTATACGGCAGTTATATTATAATAAGTTAGTAATCTTAATGGAAAAAAATAAAATTCACATCTTGTACAAAATTGAACTAGTTTTGGTATCAACAAATGAAATTTTGTCTGTTGCATTTGCTACTAAATTTAATGGCAACATAAAGTTGATTGAAACTTTGTACAAACAGTGTTAATATATATATATATATATATATATATAGGGTATGGGATCTTAAGAGAAGTCCACCCTATTTGAGAAACTTGAGAAGCATTCTGGACCACACATTTTTTTAAGTTTTTTGTAATATACACATACGTATAGTTTAAAATTCACTATATACATATATGTATATTGGATTATACACATATGTATATAGTCAATTTTAACTATACGTATGTGTATATTACGAAAAGCTTAGAAAAAATGTGTGGTCCAGAATGCTTCTCAAGTTTCTCAATTAGTATAGTGCTTTTCATATAATCCTAACCCTATATATATATATATTATATTATATGTACGTTGTAATTAGGACATTTGACCTTAACCCAGTATCTGTAGTGGTGACATTGAAAGTTGCAACTATCATTTAGAGCATCACTGCAATTTCCTTTTCTTGATGTAAATGACAGGTCCAAATGAAAGATGGCTCATAACACTGGTCCATACCATATGCATTGTACTGTTTGCCGTCAGTTTTGTTTTATTATACTTAAATGAAATTTAAAAAAATAATTCATATCTCACAATAAATATGAAGTAACTATGAACTAAGCATGGTAAAATTTTGTACTGTTAGTGAGATTTACTCTGTATGATGATGATGTTGTTTTAGGAATTTAAAAACCTTGTTTTTCGAAGAATGTCAAGTAACCGAAAAGGACGGAGAGTGGCTACACGAGCTTGCGTTGAACAACATTGTGCTCGAGACGTTAAACTTTTACATGACCGATATAACCAAAGCGAGTTTTGAAGATCTTGCACTCATAGCCAGACGATGCAAGTCCTTAACGTCTGTCAAAATTAGCGAATGTGACAACTTGGATATAGTTGGTTTCTTTCGTGATGCTAAATCGCTTCAAGAATTTGGTGGGAGTTGGTTTCAAGATACACCGGAACACTGTGGTAATGTGGTGTATCCCCCGAGATTGTGTGTATTGAGTCTAAACTACATGGGTACTTATGAGGTGCCGATTGTGTTTCCTGCTGCATCGCGCCTTAAAAAACTTGATCTTTTATATGCCTTGCTTACCACGGAAGATCATTGTTTGTGGCTCCAATGGTGTCCTAATCTTGAAGTTCTTGAGGTACAATCTTTTTTCGTTTTTTTTTTATAATGAGTATAATGCCATTTTCGTCCTTGAGGTTTGGAAAGTTTTGCGACTTTCATCCAAAGGTTTGTTTTTCTTTTGGATTTGTTTTTCTGCATCTGAATCTAAAAGATTTGAAATCTTGCCATTTCATCCGGCTCATTAACTCCATCCATTTTTCTCTATTACGTGGGGTATTTAACTTAAATGGCGATTCGGTCTTTTTATCTTTTTACATAAAGTGAAAAAGACCAAACTGCCCTTTAAGTTAGCAAAAAGGACGCAAATACCTTCAGTGACTTAATGGTGAAAAATGGATGGAATTAACGAGCCGGATGAAAACAGCAAGATTTCTAACTTTTTGGATCAGATGTGGAAGAAAAATCTTTGGACGAAAGTCGCAAAACTGGCCAAACCTCAGGGACGAAAATGAGATTTTACTCTTTATAAATTTTGAGTTTGTATCATGTTAAATTTTGTTTTTTGAACCTTGTATCACTTCACAGGCAAAAAAAGTGATTGGAGACCGAGGCATGGAAGTTCTCGCCAATTCTTGCAAGAAATTAAAACGGTTAAGGATCAAACGAGGGGCAGATGAATTAGAAATGGAATTCGAAGAAGGCGTTGTATCTCAACGAGGATTAACAGCCATAGCACAAGGCTGTTTAGAGCTGGAGTACATCGCGGTATACGTTACCGACATCACAAACGCAGCACTCGAACGCTTAGGACTACACTTAAAAAACCTTCAAGATTTCCGCATGGTTTTACTAGACCGAGAAGAGGTAATTACCGATTTACCCCTTGACAACGGCGTCCGAACTCTACTAAAGTGCTGTGATAAGATTTGCTCTTTATTTAAGACCAGGAGGGTTGACTGATGTGGGTTTGACTTATATAGGTCAATACAGTCAAAACATATGGTGGATGTTGTTAGGGTATGTTGGCGAATCCCACAAGGGTCTTTTAGGGTTTTCGAAAGGGTGCCCTAGTTTACAAAAGTTTGAAGTACGAGGTTGTTGTTTTAGCGAACATGCACTTGCTAGTGCTGTTTTGCAGTTGAGGTCACTTAGGTACCTTTGGGTTCAAGGGTATAGAGGGTCTTCAACAGGGTTTGACTTTTTGACCATGGCTAGACCATTTTGGAAAATTGAAATCATTCCTTCAAGAAAGGTTAGTGTTGGTGAAGATAAAGAGGTAGAACATCCTGCTCATGTCCTTGCTTATTATTCTCTTACCGAATCAAGAACAGATTTCCCCGAGTCTGTTATACCGCTTAGATACCACATCAAGGGTATTTGAGTAGCGAACCGTCAAGTTGTTTTTGTTCTAGCCGTTCAACATTTCGACGTGTTTCATATGTATGGTGTGAGATGTAGTTAAATGCGCGTGATGGAGATGAGTTTATAGGGTTGGTTCTTGTTTAGTTGATATGAGTCGGTTCTTGTTTAGTTGATATGAGAAGAAGTGTTGTAAAGGACTCATGAAATGAAGAGAGAGAGAGGGGTATATTATAGCGGGTCGTAGTGTAAGTATTTTCTGTTTTTAATTAAAACGTTGTCAGTGTAAATAATGTATATTATATGTAATAATAAACATGTGTTTTTTCTTTTGAATGGTGAATACTATTAGTGTTTGTTGTTGTATAAGGTATAGTTTTATGCTTGATAATTGTAATCAAAGAATAGTTTAAAAGGGTGATTCTATTTACACCAAATCTTTTGTTATTTCATCAAGTGATATGATATTAATAAGTACATATTTGTGTTTTTTCTTTAATAACTTTCGATATATAAAGTTTTATTAAAAAATGAATATGGTTTTGCGATATGCTTATTTTTATCTACGTTTTGATGTAAATATTATAAAAAACGGAATATAAAATTTTATAACGACTTATAAAACGTTAAATTGATATGACTTTGTTTTTAATAAAATTTATATCAAAACGTAGATAAAAATAAGAATATCGCAAAACCATATTCGTTTTTTAATAAAACATTATATAAGAAGTTATAAAAGAAAAACACAAATATGTACTTATTAATGTCACACCAGTTGTTGTAAATTGAAAAAGTTTGGTATAAATAGGACTCGTTTAAAATATGGAATTAATTACATGGTTAGTACCTGGAGTTTGCTTATGTTGCCATTTTAATACCTTTTTTTTAAATTACAAAATTAGTATAAACTTTTACGAATCATTACACCATTAGTAAATGTAGTTTTAAAATTTATTATATGGTTAGCATCTGTGATATACTTATTGTGAAATGATTTTGTAAAAGTTGGTACCATTTATGCAATTTTCAATAAACAGGAACGAAAATCGTAAAATAGGCAAACCATGGATACTAATTATAAAATATATACTTTAATTAAACATTTTAATCTGAGAATAAAATATACAAAAGCGCCTGTAGCTCAGTGGATAGAGCGTCTGTTTCCTAAGCAGAAGTCGTAGGTTCGACCCCTACCTGGCGCGATTTTTATATTGTTTTACGAAAACTTTATTCTTTTTGCAAATGAAGCCCCTTATAAAATCAATAAGTTAGATGATGACCCCTTCAAACCAATCACTCACATCTACAATATAATTCTCACAAGGTAAATAAATTTTGACAACTTACTACATGCTCACAGAATCAATAATTAAACACCCAAATTACTGATTCGATCTTTATTCCTCTTTCAAACGCGAAGTAGATTTATGGTTGTTCGCTCATATCCACAATTCAATGAATGTTTTGTCGGAATTTACTCTGACTGTCGTGGTTTCTCAAAATCCTGTCGTCTAACATGTTGGAAGGTCTTTCGGTGGTGGTATAAGAGACTCGTTTGGCCCTTTACCATTCTCCACCAAAAACGCCATCTTTAGCCCCCATGTCGTGTGTACTTCCAAATGACAGTGTAAAAACCACACGCCTGTAAAATGAACAAAAGTATTTACAAATCTTCGCAGGATGGTGCAAAAAAAATGTTCATCTAAATACATGATTTAAAATGAGTAACTATTTGGTATGTTTCGGTCGAGTTGACCAATTTTTTTACTAAAGATCTGTTGATCATAGATAGTTGTAGTATTTACCTGGATTATCAGCTCGGAATCTAATAGCAGTCCATCCAGAAGTAGGTATATTAAGAGTGTTTCTCTCAACAGGATCAACCAAATTAAAATTCTTTGGGTCATTTACCGGGTCGAAATTCCCCACCCCTTTTCCGACAATGAAAAAGTTAAACCCGTGAAGATGTATCGGGTGGCTCTCCGGTGCTATAACCGAATTACCTTGCATCACAACTTGAACGGTAGAATTATACTTCAACGGATAAACTTTGGTTCCGGTGGTAATTTGCATGCTTGTTAGATTCGTAACACCAGTGTAGTTGTAAGGTGTTAGCGGATTTCCAGGGAAATCCGTGGTGAAAACACCACTTATATTATAATAATGTGCTTGAAGCATAGCTGTGTCGGGCATCACAAAAGTAACATTATTGATGCCCGCCACAACTCTGCTTTCATTGACACATGTAGAACAATTATTCACTCCAACACCAGCGACGAATAATAACGAGTGGTCAATTTTTAACGGGACCAGAGCGGGGTACTTTGCAGAATTCAAGCTTCTTAATGACTCGATGAAAGAATTTGTCGCCGGCGTATTGTTTGGCGCTGGGAGGGTGGTGAGGGCTGTCGGCGTGTAGGATTCGACACTTTTGTAGCGTACAGTACCCGTCGCGGTTTGGTTATCAATCGCCACAATGGTGTCCATGAAAGGCGAAATCGCCATTAAATACTTGCCAGGTTCTTGATCGGCGGTAAAAAGGGCATTCGTTGTTTGGCCGGGAGCGATGTATATCGTATCCGTTTTGAACGGTTTCACGTAACACGCATCGACTTCAACAACCGTAAACTGATGTTTCGCGATCTTGAAAAACAGTTCTTCATTCAGAGCAGCGTTGATTATGCGTAGCAAGTATGTTTTCCCGGGTTCAACATGAAATGTGTATCCTAGAAAACTTTCAAAATTAGTCGCTACAAATCAGTTTACTAACGCATTATTGTCGCTAAATGTGTATATCGGTACCTGTAGAAGTACTGCAATTAGGAACCGGGCCTGGATAACCATTGATGGTGTGTGCATCTGATACATTAGGCGGCAAACCGGTTTGCATCCACTGGTTCATCACAGCATCGACATCCGATTTCCACCATTCACCTACAAAAAAATTTATATAAAATACCATAGTTGTTTTAAAAATTGGTACAAATGTAGAATCTAGCTCGAAACATACCGAGAACGATGATTTTTTCGTGGTCGGGTTTAGGAAACGGGTAAGGGACGCCGTGTTTAGGTAAAATGACGATCGCTCCGTGGACAGTTGCTCTTAGCCAGGTGATATGTGCATGCCAAAGAAGGGTACCCCTTTGGCCAGTAACGTTAAACTTGTAGATATAGCTTTCACCGGTCTGTACCGGGCATTGTGTTACGTAGGCGGGCCCGTCTGACCACCCGGTTCGTAGTTGCCGGATTCCGTGCCTAAAGAGGAACAAATAGGCATATGGTGGAAGTAGCAAACCATGAAATCATGTACAAGTTTCTAACTGGGATTTTGACCATTTAAATGACTTTCTATTAAATAAACTGGTAACTAGAGAGACTGTAGAAAAATGATAGCTGAATTAGCGACAAAACAATCGCAAAACGACCTTTTTACTAAATCCTGATTCTTTTTAGACTGGAATAAATCAGTCGCAAAAACTGTCATTAGTTCACTTGCAAGTATTTCAACAGTGAAAAGTTTTGGTTGCAAACATTGGTCACAAACTTGCGACGGTTTTTAAAATTCATCGCAAAGTTTTTCAGTCGCAATACAAATTGACAACAATGTGTCTGACACTAAAATTACGGTTGCAAATGGACCCCTATGCAAACATTTTAATTGCCAGACTATATGTTTTGGTTTAACAAAAAGTGCACAATGCCACACCACCATACCACGTAGGTAGGAGGTTTAACTAACTAACTCTTTAACTATCACGTTTCGATTTAATTATAAAATTTGCTTAAAAAAAGGGTGACTGGTTGATTGAGGTTGGACCCCACAACCTTAACCCTCTCACGCAGTGATCACGGGCGTTATTGGTTGATGTGGGCAGGGGCGTTAACTCACAACAAGTAGCCTCACAAATAAGGCTAAAACTTAAGTCCCTAAGTATATTCAAATAGTTTCTACTTTTAAATGCCTAGGAAATAAGTTTATAACTTTATCATATTTACATGTGTTTGTGAATTATGAATTTAAAATTTAAAAATAAAAAAGAAATTGATGATGAAAATAGTACGTTGGTCATCTGGTTATCATGTGGCCATGACTAAATTTGGACACACTTTTGTGACTGAATTTTTTTTTTTTTTTGAAGAAAAACCTTTTGTTTGAAATCTAAAATTTGTTCATCAGCTCAATATAGAGAATCATACCAATGGATTGTAATGTTGTATGGCACCTTGTTCACTAGTTGAACAACGACGCTATCGTCTTCCCTAGCGTACAAAGTCGGCCCCGGAAACTTTCCATCAATAGTAACCATAGCTTTACTTTCACATAACCTAGTAAAGTTCTTCATCACAACCTGAAAACATTATAGGTATTGCATTTAGTGCTTTGCATCTTAGGGTTTAGCCAATTAGGGTAGCTAATGTATAACCCATTTTAGCAAATCTTTAGATTTATGACCTTAATGCACATAGTCTACATAAACCACTAATAGGAAACAAGGCTTACAGTGAACTTGTAGTGCCGAACATTCGACTCAACCATCATCGGAAGCAAGACCATGGCTAGAACCATCACGGCTGAACGAACCCAACTCGCCATTCTTTTTTGCTTGGCTCGGGCTTGTACTTTTCTTCTAATTTGATTGTAGATTCTTACATACAAGGTTATATAAAGCACCCTGATCAATGAAGTTAGTGATGTAATGTCGTTTTACTAGGTTAGGTGAGCAAAAGGTAGACATGGTATACAACATAGATTTGAACTTCTGATCAAGATTTCTTCAAATCTAAGGTAACTAGTTTAGCATCTTCTTTGTGGTTTTGATTTGCTGTTCCATTTTCATTTGACCAAAACCAATATTGTGCTAAAACTAGCAGTGAAACATACTTCCCACCTTAATCTGATGAGAACTCATTCGAGAGTTGGTACTTTTACGCTAGATAGAGGAAGACAATATGGCGGAAAAGGTCAAAACTTAAGAAATCAACATGTTCATGAACTGTTCAGGAACGCTTACCGAACGAGATTTCTTGTTCGTGTTAGTTCATTAAGGAAATGAATGTGTTCATGAACTGTTCACAAACAATTACCAAACACAAACAAACACAAAAACACAAAAAAAAAAGCTCATGAACATACATGAACACAAACGAACGTTTATTTTAGAATAAAATATGCATTTCTAATCACACAGATTATGAAGAATCTACCAAAAATAAATAAATACTTAACATTATTATTCGAACATAGTTGACAAAATTATCATAAACATAACTAACACAAAAATTAAGAAGTTTATCAAGCGTTAACACAAACTGAAATTAAAATGGTCAAATGAGGGATGCTGGAGCAAACGTATAGTATAACTAGGGTTTCAAAAATATAAAAACTAAAACCAATAACATGAAAATATAACATATAAAAACATTTAAGTGAACAAACACACACAAACATAAACGAGTGAACATAACTAAACACCTTACAAACCTTCACGACATGAACGAACGAACACATCCACTGTTCATGTTCGTTCGTTTAGCTTAACAAACGGAATTTCTTGTTCGTGTTCTTTCATTTAATAAACAAACGAACATAAACGAACTTCCCGTAAAACGATTCACGAACTGTTCGCTAAGTGTTAGATTCGTTTACAGTCCTAACTCTATCAATCAGGTTTCTGATGTCGTCTCATTAGAACTTTCCAAAATCGGGGTGATTTCTTTTTTAGTGTAAACATTTATTTTCTTTATTATGTCTTGAGTTTTAGTATTTATTTCATTTGTAATTTAAAAAAAAAATTGGTAACACATGTCAAATATAGAATTCTCTATAAAATATGTTTGTAATGCTTTCATCATTTAGATATCAATCAATATTTTTCTGGAAAATATCTATGTCATTTTTTGTGTTTCCGCCCTGCGTCATAATCGGATGAAATTTCATAGTCCATGCAACTCATAAGGGTATGTGGGGACAGTGATCGGTGGCGGGTGGTGGTGGTGTTTGGATATGATGAAGGTTAATGTTTAGATGGGTAATGGTTTTCATCAACAGAAATCCAGAAGGGTATGTGGTGATTAACTGTGGTGTTGGGATGTTATTAATTGAAGTATTAGTTTTGAGGTATGAAGTGGTTGTCATGCACATAGTTTGATGGGTGTTGTTCATCTTGTTCATTTGACACCGTTGATATTGGGGCTTCTAGATAATAATACTTGCTTAAAATTGTATAAACTCTAGTGGATAGAGGCACTAACGAAAGCTATGGTTGCTTGTTTCAAACTAGAACAAACGGGGCAATTCTTGTTTCATATGTGTGTATATGTAAATGTATATGCATTGTATGTAGTATATATATATAGAACTTTTTTGCTAGAACAAAATAAGTCATTAGTTTTCTTAGTATTTAAAAATTTTAAAATACACAAAAATTGTTGAAATGCAATGTTTATTTATTTATAGGACCTACACATGTGTAGATAAACGTTTAAAAATTGAACAAGTTAGTTTAATAATTTTTTTATCTACAATAATTTAGTTTTTTGTAACGATGCTCTTCGTATGTATGTATGTGTAACATCTGGCCTATCAAACCATCAATATTGTCTGTTGTACCCACGAAAAGCTCACTGATTTGTTTTTTGTTGCTCAAGTGAAGACTTCCGGGACGTTACTCATACTGATACTACTCACACTTAAACATGCTTTAACTATGGAGTTCTCCTCTCACTCACTACCCCCAAAACGTGTTGGTGATATTTGAGGCGGAAAATTCTTTATGCCTGAGGATCTCTCCTTGGACAGCCCAAAACCATTCGATATCAGATTTGTCTAAGGTTTTACATATATGTATATACAACATGTGCATGTATGCTCACGCCTTTGTATAATCCATCTCAAATCAGTCATTGCTTGTTTTAGATTTTGGAGAGGGATGTGACGAAAATTTATGTCAACGGTTCACAAATAAAGAAACTACCAACAGATTGTGACAAAATTCTGTAGCTATGAATTCGCTAATATGTCGCATAGAGAACAATGTTAGCTAGGGATTGATCAAGGATTCCTATTTAGGGATGGCAATGGGTCGGGTTTGGGACGGGTTTAGGTAATCCCAAACCCATACCCGTTATATATGCTTGTCCCAAACCCGTCCCAAAACCCGTCAGGTTTCTAGCGGGTAAATACCCATCGGGTATCGGGTATACCCGTTGGTTTTTTTTTTTTAAATTACCCGTTGTGTATATCCGACCCAAAACCCATTGTGTATCTATCGGGTGACTACTAGTTAGTTACATTTAATATTATCACTGTAGAAATATATTAAATAACCACAATGTATATGAAATAAAATATATATATGTATAAAAAATATGAATGTATCATATATATACATATTTAAACTATAAGAAAATATGTCGGGTATACAATCAGATAAACGGGTACACGTTATCGGTAATCGGGTCATGTAAATGGGTATATCACCAAATCTCAAACCCGTCCCAAACCCGCGAAAAAAATCCAAACCCGTCCCAAACCCATCCAAACTGATTATCCAACCCTAAACCTGTCCCAAAGGTGTCGGGTTTCGGGTTTACCCGTCGGGTTCGGGTTCAATTGCCATCCCTATTCCTATTATGCTATTCCTCACAAATTGTCAGTAATATGTAGAAATCTTTTCGTCGCAAATGAAAGAACCCTCACAATGATTGCTGTTGGCTTTAGGATTCAAACATATTATCATACTATATGTATAAAACAAGTTTATATTATTGTATTTACTACTTAGCGACCACTACTAGAAAACTTCAAAATTTAAGTAACAATTTAAATTTATTATTTTGTTATTTCTATTTATTTTTACGACCATTGTGATTTCGATTGTTTGCTATATAATTCCATATCGTTTTCTATAGACCGTTTGAGATTGCATCAAGCTGCCTATTTAAAAGTTAGGGCTTGTATTATAGCCAGATCTCGTTTGTGTCATTCTTCGAATGACCGTTTTAGAGTTGGGGTAGTGTAGGAATAGCATGCCTCTAAGTTACAAAATCCAATTCATGTTTAATGTCTTTTCAACGTGGAATGTATAATTTTCACCAAACATTCTCAATTAAAACACACATTTATTTATCGTCATAAAATATCACAACCAATTTTCTCCATTTAGCGACAACTTTTGAAGATGGAAGTCAAATAGTCAACAGTCTTTGTGTAAATTTGTTTAAAGACATTAGCAAGTACAAAATATAAACCCATCGACTGTTAAAATGTTCCCGATGACCTAATAGCCCCTGCGATCTTGTTAATACAAGATTTATACAAATATCCTAGATAATCGATTAAATTCTCTTCCGACGCACCCTCAACCGGGCTTATTTCAAACGACCAATCTACTAAAGTCGAACCAACCTCATATTCTATGAGTTTGAGTGAATTTACGGATCCATCCAAGCCCACATTGCTAGCCTCCATTCTATAAACGTAGCTACGCGATATGGGGTCCATGGAAACTAGTCGTTCCTTGATCCAAGAACGATCTCCATCCTCTTGAGGGAACATGAAGCCCGAGACTAACCGCACATAGCCAGGTTCACCCTCAGTTCCTTTTAAGTGCGTGCACGTTTCAACCATAGGCATCCATTCGGGAGCAGGTCAGTTTGAGACACTATGGACCATACCTTTTCTATAGGTGCGTCGACTATGCCTCCAACCGAGCCTCGCCAAGGGTTTTCGTTCCTTTTTTCCTTTAACACATGTAACATAAACATTGAACTAAATTGGTTGTATGATTGATCAAAATTAAAGTTAAAAAATGTACCTAAAAACATACCATTTGGGTGTGAACCTTCTTAGGTGACAATAAATTCTAAAAATTATATCATATGTATAGTTTATGTCTATGAAACCACACAGAATTTATGAAATTAACTTAGGAACTAATGTTAACTCTTATGGCAAGTTTCTTGGAATATACGATAAATTATAAAATTTCATTAATTGATAACTTCAAAGATTAGATACAGTCCTTTGTACGCAATGGTTGATAATTTCAATTAACCAACTAACTAACAATGCTATCTTGGTTTATTTTTGTTTTATTCAATATTGAGTTTATGCTTAAATTGCCCCTCTCATTAAGCAGACTAGTTTTAACTTATTCTTATTCAAACTTACATTTTAACTTATGTAATAAATGAGCTCGAACCCAATCTTCAGACATTCATTAGACGCGAGCATCCTAATGAGTATATAATTAACAAGATATAATATGTAATATATAACATACATATTATGTTATACACATAATTATAATTTTAAATGATTACACATCAATAATATACAATTTGATATTAGAGATGGGCATAAAAACCGTTCCGAACCCGAACCGGTAGAACCGAACTGGACCCGGTTCCAGTTCCTACCCGACATTAAGTAGAACCGGTTCCGGGTTCAAAATACCCGTTGGTTCCAACCCGTTTCCACAATTTTACCATTTGAACCGGGTCGTACTCGGTTCCTACCCGTACCCAGTTACTACCCGTACCCGGTTTCACTAGTAACCGGTTCCACCAGTACCCGGTAATGCAGTTCCAGTAGGAACCGATTATAGCCGTTATAATGTTACTGTTGGAACCGGGTTTTCCCAGAAACATTTAATGAAAATCTGACCGTTGGAACCGGTTCCCAGAAACATTTAATGAAAATCTGACCGTTGGAATCGGTTCTATATATAGTGTTTAGAAATCTATTGTTTAGCACACAATTTCTCATATATATTCTTCTTGTTACATTTCTTTCTTGTTCTTTTTCACATACTAATCAACAAATGGCCTCAAGAGTTCCAAAAACGCAAATTCCCAATCCGTTAACAATGTTCCTCAAGATCTATCGGTTCCATATGTGGTTGGAACATTGTCTCATAATCGTAATAAGGAAGTTTGGAGCAATCGGGAGTTGGTCGAGATGAGTGACGGCTCGCAAAAAGCTCAATGTAAACATTGTGGATCGTTATTAGCCAAGGAATCAAACTCAACGTTAACGAAACATATTAATAAGTATTGCAAAGCTTTAAAGGAAATGACATCCGGTCAAGTTCCACTATCCAAAGATGGTACCATTTTTCATTACGAACAAAAATTAGCTCGCGATCGGATGGCGAAGTTGGTGATACAAAAAGCGTTGCCGTTTGGACACTTCGACGACCCCGATCTTACTAAGCTTATTCGCGAGACGCTACAACCTCGCTATAAACATGTAAGTCGTCGCACTTTAAAACGTCATTGTTTAAGTTTATGGGAAAATGCAAAAAAAATATTTAATTGTTTTTTAAGAACTTAAAAACTAGTGTAAACCTAACTAGTAATGTGTGGTCGGCTCCACATGGTTTACCGGAATCGTACATATGTGTCACCGCTCATTGGGTTGATCCTGATACATGGCAAATGATGAAGCGTACGATTGCGTTTGACGAGTTTCCTTCTCCTCATACGGGAGAAAATATTTATAAAATTATAATGGCACAATAATTAAATATGGTTTAGAAGATAAAATTTTTTCAATATCCTTTGATAACGCTTCAAACAACACAACGGCGATTGAAAAATTAAAGTTGAAGTACAAACCAATAGTTGATGGTGTTTTTTTTCCACACACGATGTGTTGCACATATTATTAACTTAGTAGTGCAAACCGGTTTAAAAGATCAATTTGTATCGGATTTTATTATAGCATTTAGAGCTATGCTCCAAGATGTTTTCGAAAGTGGAAAAGAAAGATATCAAGAATATAAAAAACTTTGTAAAGATGTCAACCAAAAAATTATTGGACCGAATTGGGATATACCGACTCGTTAGAATTCAACTTGTCATATGTTTGAAATGGCTATAAAGCAAATGGGCACTTTAAAATCTTTTCATACAACTTTAAGTGATGAGTACCTAGTCGTCCCCTTTCCCGACACGGCTTGGGAAAATATTCATAACCTAAGTACTTTTTAACAAGTTTTTAAAACTACAACGACATTGATTTCCGGTGTTTATTATCCTACTAATTCTAAAGTTGTGGACCAATTGTATTTGATAACAACTAATTTTAAAAAGTTTGAAAATTCTAGTGACATGTTAAGGAATATGATGAGACCAATGATTCAAAAATTTAAAAAATATTTTTTAGAATTACCCCACCCGTTTTTCTATGTGCCGCCGCTTTAAATCTAGCTTTAAACGTACCGGACGTTGAAGCTTTAATTGATGAAATTTATGACAAGTTGGATATGCATGAGAAGGATCTAACTTTAAAAGCAAAAACAAAAAAAAATATTCAATGAGTGTATGGCCAAACTTTATGATCATTATTTAAAAAATATGGTGAAAAAAATCATACAAATTTGTTTGAGTCTCGGTCCACGGCCTCTAACGATGAAACAAGCGGGGATCCACTTATAACCATGTTGAATGTCGTTAGAGACGAGACGGCTAGACAACAAAGGGTAGTGAACCAACAAGTGAACTTGGGAGATATAAAAAAAATCAGTATTCGCTTACTATGACCATCGAGGAGCATAGGAAATTTGATGTTTTGGCATGGTGGAAATCGAAAGAATCCGAATACCTGATTCTAGCCACCATGGTTCGTGATATACTAACGGTCCAAGCTTCCACGGTAACTTCAGAAAGTGTGTTTTCTCTTAGTGGCAGGGTTTTGTCAATTAGAAGAACAAGACTAACTCCGGAATCGCTAGAGATGGCAATATGCTTAAAGGACCATTTGGATGCCGTTGATCGTGTTCAACATAAAACTAGTCTAGAAGATGAATTGAGTTAGAACATAAAATTGTTGACGAAGAGGAGGACGAAGAAGTGGAGACTAACGATCGGACGACGATTGTACCGAGGTACCCGCACCTAAGAGAAACTCATCGGAAAGTGTTCCACCTGCCGCTAGTAAACGATCAAAGAAATAAAATCTTACTGGAACCGGTTCTGAGTAATTTTTTATTTTTTTTGTAACCGGTTAAATTTTTTTTATATATTGTAACCGATTAATTTTTTTTAATTTTAACCGATTATTGTTACTATTTCCAACAGTAACATTTATGTGGAACCGGTTCTGAATAGTAAAATGGCAGGTTTGACTGTCAGGAACCGGTTCCCAATACTGTCAGAAACCGGTTCCGCACCATACCCGGTTCCATAATACCCGTACCCGGTTCTACACGGTTCCATATTCTTGGGTGTGAACCCGGTAGGAACTGGACCCGGTTCCACACCATACCCGGTTCCAATGACATCCAAACAGAACCGGTCCGGGTTGGAACCGGTTCCGGGTAATAATAAAACCCGATTATGCCCATCTCTATTTGATATTAAAGAAGCTAAGCCCAAACAAAGCTTTAGCCTTTAACATTACGAGTCGAACTCGAGCTTTAAATATTGAGATCAAAACAAGCTGGAGCACTCCTAAGTTAAACAAATCAAGTTAGAACTTAGTTGAGATAGGATCCACTCATTCATACCCCTAGTTAGGGATGATGGTGGTTCGCAGAGGTGGTGGTTATGGTTAGTGGTGGTGGCTGCGGCGCAGTTGGATATTTGTTAATTTGTCACTTTGGAATACTAAGTATGTTCACATTTGAGTTCTTGATGTGAAGTTGCATCATTGATATTAGTTTAGATTTATAAACAAGACCAAAGGAATTTTATTTTAGTTAAAACGCGTACTAAAAGTAGACATGAAGGCTTTATTTGAATTTGGTGAAACTCCATATTACTAGCGTGTTTGGGATTTCTTCAATTTTCTCCTTTTAACTTCTTTACAACTTTTTTTGAGAAGTCACAAAAATAAACTTCTTATTTTCAACTTCTCAACACACAAAAACTCATTTTCAACTTGTTATCTAAACACTACAAAAACATCTCATTAACTTTTATAACTCAATAAGTTAAAGGTGTTCCATAAGCTAATCCAAACGTGATAGTTGACCATTTGTTGAGTCACTTAGGGTACAACGACATGTTTTGGAATGGAAGATGTTGGAGGTGCTAAAAAAACCGTTACATAACCAAAACCGGTTAATAACAATGACGGGTACCTAGATTACCGGATTAGGTTAATAAATAGCCATAAGTTGGTAATTGGTTAGAGAGTTTTTTTAACCAATTAGTTAGCCAATCTAACTTTTTTTTGCCGACGTTGGAACAAAAATGTAGCCTTCAAGTAGTACTGTAGTAGCTCAAAGATAGACCCAGAGCTAAATTTATATAATACTTAAGAAACAAGAATAGCTAATGGGCTCGAGGTAGTACCCCAAATACTGAACTCAGGTTGTATATAAGAACCTATTTTTTAGCCCCTATGTTATCCGAAGAGTTTCACAACTTTGATATTTTTTGCTTGGTGGAAAGAACGGAAATCACAATTATCTAATCTAGCCATCATGGTCGTGATCTACTAAGCGTCTACGGTAGCTTTGGAATACGTTTTTTTTCTTTTAATGACATGGTTTTATCTATCCGAAGAATGAGACTCACTCCGAAGGTGATGAAAATGCGCATTTGCTTAAAAGAGAACTTGGACGGGTGGAACCTATTCAACATGTATCAAACCTCGAAGGTGAAATCATCGTGGAAGAACAAATACACGATTACGACTACAGTGTACAAAAAGGACAAGCGCTTCCACTTTCCGGTGACGAAGCCGTGTCCGATTAATAGGTACGCTCAACTTGTCCCAACTCCCAATAGAGGAAAACGAACAATCAATGAAGACGAAGATTATATATCAAAATTGAAAATGTATAAAGCTTTAAAAAATAAATAAAAACTGAATTTAATTGAGTTTATTATATGTGTTGGTTATGTTTATTTATTTATTTTGGGATTAAAAAAAAGGGTTTTTTTTAACTAATGACGGTTAACCAGTCCTAACCGGTTACATAGGTTAGGTTTTTTCACCCTGCATAACCCCCCCCCCCCCCCCCCCCTTTTTTTTTCTAAACTGGTTTTGACCAAGTTTGAAAAGAAAAACGGATCATTTTTTAATCGTTTTGAGCACCTCTAGCCAATGTAGAACACACTTTAAAAAGTTTGATTGAAAGAAAATTGATATACAATTAGTTCATAAATCATAGCATCTCTTAAATACTTTTACCACCTACACGTAAAGGTACCAATTTCCGTAAAAGAGTGTACTGGTAAGGCTAAGGGGTACGGGATCGAGAGAGGATCGGGAGTGCCTACGTGGCCTCAAGACCAAAAGGGAACACCGCACCCCCTGATCAGGATTCAATATCATCGTGATACCCACCACAACCTACCCGATTCAAATTGAAAGTCCGGACCATACCCCTTGTTCGGGGTGGAAGGGGATGATGATGTGGCGTTGAGGTGGAAGAGAAAGCATAGCCAAAGGTTAAGTGAATTTGATTTAGATAACCAAGACATGTTTTATAAAGCCCTATTGTTAAAAAAGAATCATGTTTTATAAAGCCCAAAGGTTACTAACTAATAAACTGGTCATTTTTGAGTGAATCGGTGAAAGCAGATGGAAAACGGCCAATCTTACCTCCTTTTGAACCAACTAACCGCTGTTTGGCTTCGTTACTGGTCCGATTTTCGAAACATTGCCATAGCAATAATCAAAATCGCAAGTCGCAACCACCAGAATTTGATTGTCTGGGACTACTTTCATTCAATACTTGAATATGTAACCACAAATAAGAATCTTGTCCAATCAACAAACGAGATTCACGAGCCTCCATCTTGTCATGGCCAAGACTCCAACAAACATGACACTTAAAATCAAATTTGACCAATCATTGGACGACACTATCCATGTTAGATGTTGATTGCTTTTGATGGTTGATTTTTAGTTTGCTTACAGTCAAACATATTGTTCTCAAAGATAATACATTTTTATTATAAATTTTATATTATGGGGATAACTTCTAAAGTTTTAGGTTTTTATTTTCTATGAGTACTACATTATATCTTGTTATACCATACAATCATTTCAGGTATTCGGGCCGATAGGTTCGATACCTCTTTTTACAAGGCTCTATTTCAAACATTATACAAGCCCATACAAACCAAACCAAACCAAACCAACACACTCAGCTAATACGAGACAAAAAAGGACTCGACCCTTTTGCAATCCTGACGAAGCCGATTATCAAAAGGCAGTTTCTGTTTCAAACTAATAACTAAATTAGGCGATACAAGTTCTATCATTCATAGGTTAAGCAGATTAATTAACATACAATTGATAAAACAACTTATGATATCTCACCTTCCGCGGATGTTCATGACGCTCCTTTTGTTGCTGATGTCATCATCTATGTTTCCATCGAAACACATACCGTTGTTATTCACACTCATTTCGGAGCTGGCATTGCTGCTTGTTGCACGTGGCGAATCGGAAACACTAAGTGTTCGACTTCTTGTGGGACTTGTTCCGGTTCTCACACTGTACATTGACGACGCTGGAATATTCGTCATCAATGGCCTCAGGTTACCTGGTACTGTTTTCCTTATATCCTGTTCCAAACAAACAATTCATAACCAAAGTTTATGTTATTATAATAATAATAATAATAATAATCTAATAGTGGACAAAGAAAATTACCATATGTCGTATAGCCATATCCAACGATTTCTTCAAAAGCGATCTACCGAAACCGGAACTATCAGGAGATGACTTGGCAGACAAGTTACTATGAGGCGAATGCTTGTCATCTTGTTTCGGTGGAACCAATTTCCTCATATTTATCACCCTTTCAACCATCTTTGTCCCATACAATCCCGGGCTCGTGTTATCATTAGCTTTAGCATACGCACGGTTCAATGCAGGAACCGGGACGGAGCTTCCACTATTATGCATCACACCGTTGGGTGGCCGTCCTCTTGACGGTGAACAAGACTGCCTTCTACCTCTTCCGGTAGTCACCCCTCAACCGACGAAGACCGGCTACTGGGCGCACCAGGCCTCCCCCTTGTAACCGAAGGGGGCCTATCAGCAAGTGAGGTCCGTAAATTCGGTGGCGCTTCAAGGGAGTAACCGGGCATCTCTTGTGGGTTCCATGGTCTTGGTCTGGCACTTGGAGAATTTGCAAGTTGTGGTGGCGCTCCACCGCTAGTTCTTGTTGCATTTAAAACAGACTTTGTGAGTGTAGGAGATTTAACCATAGGTGTGGATGGTTTTGTTATGGTTGTTGATGTGGGTTTCTACGCGTTGGTTTTGAGGCGCGTGATGCGGGTTTTGTTACGGACAGAGACGGTCGGCTTGTGGGAGTTGAAGATCTTGCGGTGGACCGTGGTGTAGGTGTAGAAGATCTAGCTGGTAGTGTGGGCTTGGTTGAACCCATGGTGGGCCGAGAAGTAGGTGTAGAGGATCTTGACGGTCTAGATGTTGTTGTCGAAATAGATCTGGATGTTGTGTTAGAAACTGTTTTGGTTGAATTTGATACGGGCCTAGTTGACTGGCCCAATGTGGGCCTTCCGGTTGGAGTAGCGGGCCTTCTAGTTGGAGTAGCAGGCCTTGAAGCCGGGCCTCCGGAACTGGAGGGCCGACGGATTCCGATACTTGATGTATTTAATCCAGAAGATGGCACTTGTTGTCTAGATATCATACCATTCCTATTTATAGCCTCCGGTTGGGAATTTGATAGCTATAACATAAGCAAAGTAAACAACATCATTGATTAACAAGTTTAACGTTCATGAAATTGCTCCTAAATTTATCTCAAACCGGTATCACTGGAATAAAAAAAATTATATAAAGCTATTTCGTTTATAACCAAGATATCTTACTCGAGACTTTAGTGCAGTAGGGCGGACTTTAGGTGTTCCTGCTTGGGCCCTGGCGGTTTTTTGTGATTCCATTTCAAAAGCCTGAAAACATAACAGGATTCAATAAACAATAACCAAATGAACCCTTTAACTCATACGACATGTGCAGACAAGGGTTGTGCTAAATATACAACCCCCCCCCCCCCCCCAACACACAACTAAATCAGTCACATCATCTCTCTAATATTTCTCAAATAAGGGGTGCCTTAAGCATACAAACGTTTAGCCGCACCTACTAAGAATCAAGTGACATAACAAATTGATTATAAAATAAAGACAATATAAAACTAAGATGAAGTACCAATCATAATCATTCTTATCATTTTCAGAGTCGAGAAATTTATCAGCGCCTGTCTTTCTAGCAGGCGTTGCTGCAGGCATGCCAAACGATCCTGCAAAATCAAATATAACAGTTTAGAGAAATATAACACAATCGTCAAGTTACATAGGTAAGTGACATTTCGAACAATAAACAAATAACCGATTAGTTATACCCCCCCCCAACCAACATTTTGAATAGGGAATGAGGCCCTAATCTACTCTTTTCAAATTGTTTTGTAATTAATTAATCTCAACTTGAAATGGAATCTTTCTAATCATAGTAGGTTAACTCACTAATTCAATCAACTGACAAATCCAGAGTATATAACATATTATAATTCTTTGAACAGTTTCACAAACATATCAATAAAGCAAATCAAATTACAGAACTACCTATCGACGAATCGAATTCGGCTTCGGTATTTTGAAGCAGAAGATCACGCTCCTTCTCTCGTTTCCTCATCTCCATAAACAAACCTAACTCCTCATCCTTCTCTTTAACCACAGACTTCCTAAAACTCCCCATCATCTGCGGCTGCCGCTGCATCACCGCCGCAGCTGCCGGCATTCCTTTTTCCGGCGCCCGGAAGCTCCGATTCATCGCCACAACAACCAATAACCACTGTCTCACTATTCCAAAACCCTAATAAAAACACATCGTATGCACGCAAATCAATGCACGCGCCTAATTTTTAAAAATCTTAAACCCTAGCTTTCAAATTTAGAACACGAAGCTAATGCGTACAGGTATATTGTGAGATTATCAGCTACAGATCTGAAAACAGAGCTGAAACGGTTTGAAATGGTGGAAAAATTGACCGTTTGAATTCAAATTTTTTGAACAAAACTGAACATTGTTAATGAATTTATAGAACAGAAGTATAAATAGGTGTTGTTATGAAGATGAAGATGAAGGTTTATGGGGGATGAGGGGTTTGAGGTTCGAAGTGTTTTGAGAATATGAATTTTAGAGAGAGAAAACAAGACAGGAGTTTTAGAGAGAGAAAGTTGGAGTGAATTTGAAAAGATGGTTGTAGGGGGAGAAAGAAAGAAGAGAGGGTGGCAAGGGGTGTAATTAATGACTGTTTTAAGGGCTTTTATTGTTGGGGATGATAATCAGACAAAACAGATTTGTTTTGAAATAAATATTCTCTCTGCTCTTCAATGTAATGTTTTGAATTGTTTTAAGGATAAAAGATTTTATTATTATGCCGATTGTGTAGGAATAAAATATTTTGTTATTTCAAGGGTTTTTTCAGACAGTCGTTATCTATTTATTTATTTATTTATTATTATTATTTATTTATTTTTGAAAAGTATATATCATTCGCAAAGCCACCTCACTTAAAACAACAGAACCAATACCAACTATTTATCTCTGCTCTTCACGCAAAAATGTTACATTTAGATGGAATTCACTTGCACTAATCTAAAACATAAGCTTGAATTATATTCATGGCCTCTTGCTAGCGGACACTTCACCGATCGAACAGAAAACTAACTCGATTCCTCTCCCTATCAATCCTATTGATATTTATTTGCAGTGATTCGAACCGAAATCAGTTGGTTGTTGCAAACTTGGCATTTTGATAATTCCCTGGTTAACAAAGGAGTGTATTTACAACATCATTTCCAAACAATGCTCTGGTCATGTCTTTAGAAACAATCCAAGATCTTGTTTTTTTTTTTTTTTTTTTAACTCCTTCACACTATATAAATCAGGCAAAATATATTTGAGGGGTTCATTACACAACCACATATCAACCCAAAACCTAATGCTTTCTCCGTTTCCAATCACCGCTTTGATTAACTTGTAAAATTTGAGGCCTCCAATAGTAAGCATGGATTCCAATTTAACTATGTTATTCCAACCCCTTGAAATAGCTTTGTTGGATGGCAAACCAACCATCCATCTCTCTATTAAAGTTACAATCCTCAATAACTTTCATCCTTAAAGTTTGATCTTCATTCCTATATCTCCACGCTCAATTCGCTAAAAGGCCATTATTAATGTCTTTGAGCTTACTAATGCCAATACCCCCCCCCCCCCCCCCCCATCCCCACTCTTTATGGAGCCGTCAGTTGATTCCAAGCAACCCAATGAATTTTTTTAAGAGTGATTGAACCAACCTATATAAATCTCTTAATTATAGTCTCCAAACCCTCAATCACTTTAACCGGAGCTTTGTAAAACGAGAAATAGTAAATATGGAGACTCTTTAACACGGATTTGATTAGTGTCACTCTACCTCCGATGAAAAGGGTTAAAGCTTTCCACGAATACAACCAAGATTCGAACACATCGAATATAGGCCTCCAGTTATTAACTTTATTCGTGTTAACTCCTATTGTAAGCCCCAAATACGTAAACTGAACACAACCCGCTTTGCATTCTAACACCGAGGCCATAGTATTTATATCAACCAAATCAACACCAACGCCATAATAAAATTGTCCAATTTGGAAAAAGAGATGATTTTATCTCATTTAAAATGTAAATACGAATTGTTTGAGAGAAATAACCTATATTTAAAAAACAAAATAGAAAATGCCACTTGAGTTGTAGTCTAGGGGTAAGAGGCAAACCTCTTTAAAGAAAACCGAGGTTTAAAATTTTAAATTTGGGCAATGTGTAACTTAAAATAATGTGTAATGTATTGGCCATTCAAAAAAAATAGAGTGTGAAATGTATTGGACATTAAAAAAAAAAGGAAATAAAAGTATAAAACTAATAATATAAGGCGGGGGTTTGGGACGTTGGGTGACACGTGAAAAAGGAGGGGCCCCGCCTATGAATGGGCTCAGCTGTGGGTATGGTGGGGCAGGGGTTTGGGGCGTTGGCTAGGCCACGTGGATTTTTTTTAATAAACACAATATTTTAATTAAGAAAACCTAAAATATTATTAAACAATCCTAAAACATTACCAAAAAAAAATACTTATTAAACATTACAAAAAAAAATATACTTATACATTACATATAAAAAAACCCTAAAGCGTTAAGTAGAACTCAAAGAGGGCTAGCTTGTCGAACACCCGCCTCTCCTTGGACCGGTACTCGATGTTGGCCACCTCGACTCGGTCGTTGTGGCTTATGTCCCCACCCGGGACACTTTGGTAGTAGGCCTTAAATAGCGGTGGTGGAATGTTTGGGTTAGCGGGGGGGTTATTTATAACCTCTCGGGTTAGCTGTTTGGCCAAGACAAACAGTTTGTTTTTAAATTTAGAATGGCTAGGTTGACCCGCCAATCACCACTCGCCACCTCACCCACCTAGCCCCGCCCAATGCCGGGTGCCAGAGTACCGCCCAACAAGCCACGCCATAAACCAAGCCCCTCCGGGGTGGTGACTTGGGCTTTGCCCGCCAACCCACGCCCAAACCCCCACTTCATAACCCCATAGTCTAAGGTGGTTGGTTATAACTACCAATCATCCATGTATGCTTTTCATTGACTTACCCATAACTAGCCGTTTAAAAAACAAACAACCACCAAATCATGACATAATCATAGCCTGAAAACTATGACAAAGGGTATCCGGAGTGTTCTCGGGGACGGGGTTTAGTGAGCGGGTTTGCCGTGCGAGCACATTATCGCCTACCCCTATCGATGACCGGTGAACTAGTGTCTTTGGGTATTAGTCATTGTTTGATTGTTATTTTTTCTAACGTATGAAATTTCCAACGGCTTTGTAGCCATTAAACAATTAATAAATAAATTACATTTTTTATATTTAAATCACACAATTCAAAACCATTTCTCACAATCTAAACTATTCTCAACCAAATCATTTCTCTTCTCGTACCTCTATTTTTTCAAAATGGTAGGTGAAATACCATTGTTAATTTCACCCGACGTTAATGACGATGATTTATCCTCAAGCGTGGTAGCTTATTTTTTTCAAAAAACTCATCGAGCAAGCCGAACTAGAAGACACGGGCACATCTAGTAAAAAGGATATGTCCGTCGGGTGATTGGGAGAAAGGCCACGAAACCCTTATGGCAGATTATTTTGTCGAGGAGCCAACATACAATGATGATTTTTTTCGTCATAGGTTTCATATGTCAACAAGGTTGTTTTTATAAACCGTGTGCGACGTGGAAGCAAATAACCCATAGTTTCAAGAGGGCTTGGATCGGAGAATGAAGAAGAGTTTTACATCGTTGCAAAAAGTTACATCGGCGATTCAACAACTTGCAATCGGTAACCCCCCAAACGAGAACGAAGAGTATTTAAATATAGCTGAAAGGACTTCGCTTTAATGTCAAGAATATTTATGCGAAACAGTATATAGTTATTACGCTCCTGAGTTCTTAAGTACCAACAAGCCACAACGTTGCGTTTTTGTACCAAACTCATGAGGAGAAGCATCACCTTTCTGGGATGTTGGGTGTAACATTTGTCAAAAACGGGTTTCCAAAACCCGCTCCGTTTTGTAATCGAATATCAAGTTATAAATGTCACGTTGTGTATTTATGGTTATTTTGATTTTTAATGATACATAATTAATAAACAAACTAAACTATAAAAATTATATTTGATAAAAAGTGAAAAAAAATAAATAAAAATAAAATGTTGCTGCCGGGGCTCGAACCCGGGTTAGCCGGAAATTGAAATCCAAAGACTTAACACACACACAACACATCACCACTCCGCCACTTGTTGCTTTTCTGTTATCACTAGGAAACAAATGAAACTTATATTCAAACAGAAAACAACCTGAATGCCAAACCATAACCGAAATCGGTCACCAATCGTCCAAAGACGATTGATTACTCGCGAATTACTGAACAAAATCGGTGCACTGACGATCCTAATCAATTCGGATTTGAATGAACTTCAATTTCGATCATGATCGGTTTTTATAACCGAAAATAATCAATGTTTGAATTACTTCAATCAAGACCCCTCTCCGACTCAGAAACATCACACAAACTTTCCATTTCACTTTCGTCATACATTCAGTCCATCAGAAAGCTTAAATCAACTCGCCGGAAAAATTCTGCAAGTCGCCGAAAACTGTATTCTTCATCAAAACAGTAAGTCTTTCAATACCTTCGTGGTCTATCGATTGTTAAGCTATTTCTGACTCAAACCTTCCAATTGAAATCAAATTCAGACGTCGTCATCGGATAATTTCTGCTCGCCGGAAAACTTCTGAAAATCCTTATCTTCCGCTGTAAAACGGTATAGCCATTCAAACTTGCTGATAACTCTTATTTAGTACTTCAATTCCACAATTAACTAAATCGAAACTATTAATTTGTTCGCCAGTCGAAGTTCAAAAAAACAGAGCCGACACATTGCCGGAAATTCTGTGATAAATCATTCCTACGGTATGTTTACTTCCAACACCGTCTCTGCCATTTCATTTTAGTCTTATGAATGATTGATAATCTAAAAGCAAGAAACAGATTAGTAACACAGTCGACTGTAAATTGAGCGAAGAAGACGAAGATAGTTAAGTTATAAGTTTATTTAAAATCAGTAATATGAACGGGTTAGACACACAGTCCAGCGGTGGACTATGTGCAAACAAATTTCATACGCGACGCGAGTTCGAACCCTGATACACGCACCCTCTCTATTATAAAAATGTTTTATTTTTCTAACCGAACCGGGTTAACTCAAATAGATGTTAAGTATAATAAAAACCGAAATATTAACCAGGTTAGACACACAGTCCAGCGGTGGACTGTGTGCAACACTAACTCGCACGTCACGCGTTCGAGTCTGGTTAACGGCACCGGTTCGATGATTTAAAATCTTTTTTAAAACAAATGAATTTTGAATAAATCGAATTAGTATATAAATATAATTAAAAACAAGATTATTTCGGGTTAGACACGTAGCTCAGTTGGTAGAGCTGCGTGCACGCGTACGGGAGGTCTCGGGTTCGAGTCTCACCCAGCGCATACATGCACACTGACCGAACCGGTCAACAGGTCAACAAGTCAACGGTCAACGGTCAACGGTCAACGCAAAAATAAACAATTTTTTTATATTTTTTTTATTTATTTTTAAAAATCAATTAAAAATACTTAAAAATAATATTTTTAAAGATAGAAAATAGCCTTAAACTCACAAAATATATCTAAAAATTTTATTAAAATCCTTAATAAAATCCACTCATTTACTATATTTTCCGTTATTATTTAGGTTAGTTAATTCTCGTTGTCCCGCTCTTCCAACTCGTGCGCATCTCACCATCTCAAATCAAACGCACCCAATGTGAGTGAATCTTTACAAATTCCCCGTTTTAATCACGTTTTGGGGTGTATCATGTGTCTTGCTATATATTATATTTAAATCATTGTGCATACATCATATCATGAACTTGTGTATTCAGCTTGTTTCAACTGTTTGTGTGGTTATTGTTAGATTCAATTTATTATTTCAGTACATGCAATTTCATAGGCCGCCGCTCCCCATTACATTATGAGCGTTGAGCATGTTCCCCATTACATTATGAGCGTGAACCTGGCGTGCCCACATACGATCGGCTCCGTTTGATTGATCCTTGATCGCACAGTATCATTCATGTTATTTATCGTATGATGTTGGTATGTTAATGTACGCTATCATGTGTTATTGTATGTTATAGATGTGATTGCAATTGCTACTGCTTGATTATTTACATTTGCTCATTTATGATTATGCACAATTTTTCATTGATAAACTAACAAGTAAATCAATAATAAATGTTTGTCTAACAAGGTTCACTCGCCAACTTATGTTGACCCAAAAAACCCCATTTTTACACATGATACAGGTGAACCAGCTGCAGCCAGAAACACATAGGATTGGACTAGAAGAATAAAATGATTTAGAGCTTGGAATTATTTTGTTTGGTTATTTTCTTTGTATTGTATGGACAAGTTTGGATTATTTGGAATGTAATTTTGACTTTAATAAATATGAAACATATTAGTAAATATCATGAGCTTTGGTTATAACCCAATTATGCCCCGACTCTTATTCCGCTGTGGGTCGGAGTGTGACAGATTGGTATCAGAGCCATGACTATAGGGATATAGGATAGGTTATTAGACCCTTAGAGCCTATACTATAGTTGATTAGAAACTTATAAGATTTTTGTGTGTTACATGCCAAATTTCATGATGTTTATATGTTTTATGTTAAATGTTACATTCAATGTTATACAAGCATGTTCATAAGTATATATTATCATATAATGCCTATCATGAATCATATTCTCATAACACATCATATCCATGAAAGCACACACCACATCGTTTTCATGATTGCTTTTACAATGATTTTTGTGTTTTCAAATCTCATCAAAGTGAGTTCTCATGACGGGCATGTAGTAACTGGAAGGGTACCAGTACCGGTAGCCGGAACGTCCTGTCTAGGCTGGCATTCGTATAAATCCAAAATAAAGGACCAGTTTGCCTACCTGGGAACTAACGATGAGAGTACGAAGTACCTATTAGGCCAAAGCATGCTATACCAAACGTCGTGTGAACTAACCCCACTTTGAGTTGTCATTGTGTCTACACCTGGACACATTCCGACCATACATCTCGTAAACATATTTTGTGGTTTGCATTCGGGTGATGCGAGTGTTAAATCGCCAATACTAATGTGAATCCTACCGAGCCAATAGCCATGGGGGCCCACATGACTATACAGGTGAAGGTATGGGGGACATTTGAGGCCCAACATGAGCAAACCCAAGACATCCTATGGATGTAGTTGCATTATTGATATTTATGTTATTTTCATTTTCTTAAAGACACATGACACCTAAAAAGACTCCATAAACTCACAATCTTCTTATGTATGCTCCTGTAGATGTCGTCTAGACAACAACGAGGGGGTAGAAAATCAGGAAGGTCTCACGGATGCTTGGCCACACAAATCGCGAAACAAATGGCCGCAGTGCTTCCTGACATTGTGGTTCAAGTACAACAAGCTCTCGCCACAAATCCCACTAATCCTCCCCAACAAAACGACTAGAACATCGGCCACCCACCTACCAGCAAGTGCTCGTACAAACATTTCAAGTCTTGCGATCCTCCTAAATTTGAAGGGACCGAAGGTGTCACTGCTCTCCTCCACTGGTTTGAGGAAATGGAAAACACTTTCCTCAATTGCGATTGTCCCGAGGATCGCAAGGTACGTTACTCAACCGGGAGACTATTTGGAGTAGCCCTGACCTGGTGGAACACAGAGAAGGGTAAGAGAGGAGTCGAAGATGCTATGGCCTTAACATGGGAAGAGTTAAGGGAAATAATGACAAGGCGCTTCTGTCCAAGAAGCGAAATCAAGAAGCTGGAAGATGAATTCCACTCGTTAAAACAAAAGGAAGGAGATCATACTTCCTACAACAAAAGGTTTATAGAGTTGAACCAAATGATCCCCAACTTGTTCACACCAGTGTACCGCTTGGTTGAACACTATATTCGAGGTCTCCCCTCAAAAATTCAAGACTCAGTTCTAAGCACTTCGCCTGCGACACTTGAAGCCGCGATGGAACTAGCTACCGAACTCACCGAAAATCGCATTCAGAACGGTAAATTCAAAGAGGAGAAAAAGAAAGCCCCCATCGAGGCTCAAACTTCAAATCATTCTGGTTCCTCTTCGAAGTTTACTGGTAAAAGGGATCGAAACATAAGAAACTTTGCTGTCACACAAGCAAATTTCCCTATCCCTGCTGCACCCATCACTCAAGTTGCCCCTTCACCTGCACCATATAAAAAGCCATACTCCGGCCCATTACCAAAATGCAACCGTTGCCAATACCACCATTCTCCTGATCATCCTTGCCAATATTGCACCGACTGTGGTCGCGCAGGTCATACTGTTCAAACCTGTCGCATACCTCAGCGAACGAACCGCCACCAGCCTTCAACCCAAACCCACCAACAAATAATGGGTCAAGCCCAACAACCCCTACTACTACCACCTACCCAACATCTAGCCCAAACATACTACCAACCCAACTATCCCATGGTACAACCTATGCGGGCTTGTTACAACTGTGGAGACCCAAACCACTTTAGAAACACTTGTCCACGTTTGGTGAACATCATTCATGCCCAAGCTCAAGCAAATCCGGTGAATCAAGCTAACCAAGCTCCACCACCTGCAAGAGGAAGAGCTTACAACATCAACGCCAATGCTGTTGAAAATAATAACGGCTCAAACGAATCACCCAACTAGTTTTTTTCCTCACCAAGAATCAAGACTCAACTCCAATCGTCTAGTTTTAATGTTTTCTTTATGTTATCTCAATCTTTCCGTATCCCAGTTGTAAAATTTGGAAATTATGTATCCAAGAATTTTAATGCGATTTGATATTACAGTTTTGTTTTATACTCATTGATTTAACATTCATATCATCATACATCTCGACGTATCTCAATCTCACCAATTAAAGAAGTTGGTTGTGTCACACTTTTACATAGACTGACCCCTTCATCATAACCAACGAGAGAGGTACTGTCATCATTTAGTCATGTATCATTTCAGAATTGAGACTCAAGTTTTGTTCGTTGTGTTGTTTATGTTTCAGAGTCACATAGAACTGATCATGATTTACTGATAAAGCCAACGAAAATTTGACAAGAATATGGTGGATACGCACTGGTACTTCCTATATATAAGTATTCTTGGCGAAGGATCAAAAGCATTACCAGGGGTTATGAAAAGTTCCGTGTAGGTTTAATATCGTCATGGTTGAAGTTTTTGTTTTATGATACATACCTTATCATTACAAATGTATCAGTTCCCTCAAAACTATTATGCATAAAATCGTAAGCGACATCAAAGATCAAAATTCGAGAAGCCCAACATGTTTCAGTAACGGAAGATGATGTATGAAAGGAGCTGTCCTGTGGAGCTGAACTTAAAATTGAAACTAAATCCGACTGTATTCTATACTGTCTAGATCGCTTATGGATTCCTGACCACAACAATCTTCGTGAAATTATTATGAATGAGGCTCACAAAACACGATACTCTATACACCCAGGAGCCGATAAGATGTATCAAGACCTTCGATACACCTATTGGTGGCCTGGAATGAAAAAGGATATTGCTGTTTTTGTTTCTAAGTGCCTTACATGTTCCAAGGTGAAAGCTGAACACCAAAGACCCTCAGGACTTCTGGTCCAACCTGAAATACCTGTATGGAAGTGGGAAAACATAACCATGGACTTCATTACCGGGTTACCTCGCACTTCTGGTGGGTATGACACTATATGAGTAATCATTGACCGACTTACAAAATCAGCTCACTTTATTCCTATCCGTGAAGATTTCAAGAACGAAAAGCTAGCTCGTATTTATATCAGCGAAATCGTAAGCCGACATGGTGTACCGTTAAGCATTATTTCTGATCGTGATGGTCGTTTCACTTCACGAACATGGCAAGCAGTACAAGCCGCTATGGGTACGCGATTAGATCTCAGTACCGCCTATCATCCTCAAACTGATGGTCAATCTGAACGCACCATTCAAACTCTTGAAGATATGCTTCGAGCATGTGTTATAGACTTCAAGGGAAATTGGGACGCTCATCTACCATTAGTCGAATTTTCGTACAACAACAGCTATCATTCAAGCATCGGCATGGCACCTTTTGAAGCCTTATATGGTCGTAAGTGCCGATCTCCAGTATGTTGGCACGAAATTGGGGAAGCTCAAATCATTGGTCCGGAATTGATTCAAGAAACCACAGACAAGATCCATCAAATTCGAAACAATCTTCTAGCGGCCCAAAGTCATCAAAAGAGTTATGCAGATAAATGACGGAAGCCTTTAGAGTTTAACATTGGTGATCATGTACTTCTAAAAGTATCACCGTGGAAGGGAGTAGTTCGTTTTGGTCAAAAAGGCAAGCTAGCACCACGCTACGTAGGACCTTTCAAGATACTCGAAAGAGTAGGACCTGTAGCATACAAGCTTGATCTACCAGAAGAACTCAACAGGATTCATCCCACATTCCACGTATCAAACTTAAAGAAGTGCCTCGCTGATGAAAACCTTCACATTCCGCTGGAAGATATTCAGATTGATGAATCTATGCATTTTATTGAAAGACCTGTAGAGATCATGGACTTCGGAGAAAAACGTTTACGACGAAGTCGCATTCCAATTGTTAGGGTACGCTGGAAGTCGAAACGGGGACCTGAGTTTACTTGGGAACGTGAAGACCCAATGCGCGAAAAATACCCACATCTTTTCCTACTACTACTTAAATTTCGGGACGAAATTCCTAAAAGTAGGTGATACTGTAACATTTGTCAAAAACGGGTTTCCAAAATCCGCTCCGTTTTGTAATCAAATATCAAGTTATAAATGTCACGTTGTGTATTTATGGTTATTTTGATTTCTAATGATACATAATTAATAAAAAAACTAAACTATAAAAATTATATTTGATAAAAAGTGAAAACAAAATAAATAAAAATAAAATGTTGCTGCCGGGGCTCGAACCCGGGTCAGCCGGAAATTGAAATCCAAAGACTTAACACACACACACATCACCACTTCGCCACTTGTTGTTTTTCTGTTATCACTAGGAAACAAATGAAACTTATATTCAAACAGAAAACAACCTGAATGCCAAACCATAACCGAAATCGGTCACCAATCGTCCAAAGACGATTGATTACTCGCGAATTACTGAACAAAACCGGTGCACCGACGATCCTAATCAATTCGGATTTGAATGAACTTCAATTTCGATCATGATCGGTTTTTATAACCGAAAATAATCAATGTCTGAATTACTTCAATCAAGACCCCTCTCGCGACTCAGAAACATCACACAAACTTTCCATTTCACTTTCGTCATACATTCAGTCCATCAGAAAGCTTAAATCAACTCGCCTTCATCAAAACAGTAAGTCTTTCAATACCTTCGTGGTCTATCGATTGTTAAGCTATTTCTGACTCAAACCTTCCAATTGAAATCAAATTCAGACGTCGTCATCGGATAATTTCTGCTCGCCGGAAAACTTCTGAAAATCCTTATCTTCCGCTGTAAAACGGTATAGCCATTCAAACTTGCTGATAACTCTTATTTAGTACTTCAATTCCACAGTTAACTAAATCGAAACTATTAATTTGTTCGCCAGTCGAAGTTCAAAAAAACAGAGCCGACGCATTGCCGGAAATTCTATGATAAATCATTCCTACGGTATGTTTACTTCCAACACCGTCTCTGCCATTTCATTTTAGTCTTATGAATGATTGATAATCGTAAAAGCAAGAAACAGATTAGTAACACAGTCGACTGTAAATTGAGCGAAGAAGACGAAGATAGTTAAGTTATAAGCTTATTTAAAATCAGTAATATGAACGGGTTAGACACACAGTCCAGCGGTGGACTATGTGCAAACAAATTTCATACGCGACGCGAGTTCGATCCCTGATACACGCACCCTCTCTATTATAAAAATGTTTTATTTTTCTAACCGAACCGGGTTAACTCAAATAGATGTTAAGTATAATAAAAACCGAAATATGAACCAGGTTAGACACACAGTCCAGCGGTGGACTATGTGCAACACTAACTCGCACGTCGCGCGTTCGAGTCTGGTTAACGGCACCGGTTCGATGATTTAAAATCTTTTTTAAAACAAATGAATTTTGAATAAATCGAATTAGTATATAAATATAATTAAAAACAAGATTATTTCGGGTTAGACACGTAGCTCAGTTGGTAGAGCTGCGTGCACGCGTACGGGAGGTCTCGGGTTCGAGTCTCACCCAGCGCATACATGCACACTGACCGAACCGGTCAACAGGTCAACAAGTCAACGGTCAACGGTCAACGGTCAACGCAAAAATAAACAATTTTTTTATATTTTTTTTATTTATTTAATTTAATTTAAAAATCAATTAAAAATACTTAAAAATAATATTTTTAAAGATAGAAAATAGCCTTAAACTCACAAAAATATATCTAAAAATTTTATTAAAATCCTTAATAAAATCCACTCATTTACTATATTTTCCGTTATTATTTAGGTTAGTTAATTCTCGTTGTCCCGCTCTTCCAACTCGTGCGCATCTCACCATCTCAAATCAAACGCACCCAATGTGAGTGAATCTTTACAAATTCCCCGTTTTAATCACGTTTTGGGGTGTATCATGTGTCTTGCTATATATTATATTTAAATCATTGTGCATACATCATATCATGAACTTGTGTATTCAGCTTGTTTCAACTGTTTGTGTGGTTATTGTTAGATTCAATTTATTATTTCAGTACATGCAATTTCATAGGCCGCCGCTCCCTATTACATTATGAGCGTTGAGCATGTTCCCCATTACATTATGAGCGTGAACCTGGCGTGCCCACATACGATCGGCTCCGTTTGATTGAGCCTTGATCGCACAGACATTTATCATTTTCATTACATGCAATACGATCGGCTCCGTTTGATTGAGCGCTTGATCGCACAGTTTCATTCATGTTATTTATCGTATGATGTTGGTATGTTAATGTATGCTATCATGTGTTATTGTATGTTATAGATGTGATTGCAATTGCTACTGCTTGATTATTTACATTTGCTCATTTATGATTATGCACAATTTTTCATTGATAAACTAACAAGTAAATCAATAATAAATGTTTGTCTAACAAGGTTCACTCGCCAACTTATGTTGACCCAAAACCCCCCCATTTTTACACATGATACAGGTGAACCAGCTGCAGCCAGAAACACATAGGATTGGACTAGAAGAATAAAATGATTTAGAGCTTGGAATTATTTTGTTTGGTTATTTTCTTTGTATTGTATGGACATGTTTGGATTATTTGGAATGTAATTTTGACTTTAATAAATATGAAACATATTAGTAAATATCATGAGCTTTGGTGATAACCCAATTATGCCCCGACTCTTATTCCGCTGCGGGTCGGGGTGTGACATTGGGTAGCCTTGATTGTACGCATTTCATTTGGAGAATGTGTCCCACATAGTTGCGCAACCAATATATGAGAGGCAATCACATGTACCTGAAAGTTATGCTCGAAGCGGTGGCCTCTCAAGATTTGTGGATTTGACATGCCTTTTGCGTTCCACTAGGTTCACAAAATGACATCAATGTGCTCCAACAATCTCCATTATTTCTTACTCAACGAAATGGAACTGCGTCAAAATGTCCATTTTACGTGAATGGCCACTTATACAAACGTGCATATTATCTTACTGATACCCTACTTGGTCCGTTTTTGTGAGAACATTTCCATATCCTCACCTTCCGAACGAAAAAGTTCAAGAGGCAACATGAGGTGGAAAGAAAACATATAGAACGGGTTTTTGATGTTTTAAAGTCAAAATGGGATATATTAAATATACCAATGCGTGCTAAGACTGTGAAAAAAATTAGGTATGTCATATATACATGCATTATTTTACATAACATGATTTTACAATACGACGAAAGCACGATAGCACCTGTACACATTTGGGACCCCCAGTCGAGCTCGTTTTTTATTATACTGTTTTTAACGAGCTCATTGGTGAAGATACACATTAGAGACTAAAACATGATCTCGTAGAGCATCTTGGAGAACTAGATTTACCCCACCTTGAGGCGGATTCCGACTCGATTAGTAATATTAGTTTTAGTTTTATGTTTTTATTTTCCTATCTTTAATTTTATCTAATGTCTTATTCAAATTTAATGCAATTTTACTTATTTTACTTTAATGTAATATCTTTTTTTATTTTAATATAATTTTATTTTATTCAAAATATGTTTTAATTATTAATGCATAATTTAGATTTAAAAAATGGACTAATCCCCACGATCGGAGCACCCTTTATATTTGAGTGTAAAATGAGAAGTGGATGAGTGAGTTGACATGGCATGCTCTCTCTCTCTCTCTCTCTCTCTCCCTCCTCCAACTCATCATTCATGTCACAAATGCACCCCAAATGCATTGCACTGGGGTTGGTCTAAGGGTGTAAGTTCCACGCGAGGGGAGTAGTCATGTCTCCACCCCACTAAATAATAGTTTGCCATGTCAACTCCTCTCTCTATTTTGCTCTCAAACGTATGGTGTGCTCACTCGAGGGGAGTAACCCATTTCATTTTTTTCTGAAAATTATACTTAATAATTAAAATATATTTTAAACTAAATAAAATTACATTAAATTAAAAAAATACATTACATTAATTTAAAATTAGGAAAATAAAAACATAAATCACAACTAAAAATTAGATATTACATAGCAAATTATATTTTTTCACAATCTCGCGTTTTCGGGATAGAGTAAATGGCAACATCTCAGGTGGATCATTGTCGTGTGGCTTAGTATACGTCTCCATATCCCGATCATACATTAGTTGTCTCACCGCCCGAGTAGTTCTGTAATTAATGCTATAGTGTCGTCCTCTCGTTTCTTTCTTATTTCCACCAACTCAAACACTTTTTCTTCTTTTGATTCTTTCGTAATTATGTATTGTTCCAACTTCTCGCCAATCGAGTTGAGTTTTCAGACGTTGTGGCAGCTCTCTTATCTTTACTTTGTGGTCTTCTGGGTGAGGGGTCTCCGTTTATGTCGGGTATAGAACTATTGAATTCAGTTCCAGGTGTACTCATGTGGTAGTTACCCGAATCCGATGACTTTCTTTTTCTGGCCTGATCTACTACTTTCTTCACCCAACAATGTTACTTTGGCCCATTTGTCATGTTTTCTAACCACCTCCCACACCTCAACATGTTGAAAACCACTCGAATATTTTGATTGGAATTCTTTCAAGGTCGTTTTCATGACGTCAAGATTGTCACACCCGCTACCATGTAAATGATCCAATATATTATAACAAATGTAAACTTATAGATATAAACAAAAATAAAGTTGTAAAGAATATAAGGATAAAGATATAAACAAATATAAAGTCATAGAAAATATAAAGTTAAAAAAATTATATTGCTTGCTGCCAAAGGCCGTTGAAGTAGCTCAATTTAGTCAACATAGGTTGCCATTTTGAACATACTTGGTTTCAGGTCTTCCGCCAACTGTCTCGTTGTAATGCTTGAGAATTTATTTCCAAAAACCATCATAGGTTTGTTGATTGTCGTATTTTTTGAACAATGAACCCAAGCCTTGGCTAACGCCTCTTCTTGTTTTTTCATCCAATTTTGACGCTCCGTCTTTCTTCCCTTGCTTCTCGGTTCACTTGCTCCACCAATATCTTCATCTTCATATTCGTCTTCGCCAAGTTCTTCATCTTCATCCAAATCTTGCGTTTCGGGTGCAACATCTTCGTAGTCGTTGTCATCGTAAATCGGGAGCGAGCATTCAACATTCTCCCGTGGTGATTGAATTGGTGGGCTCCTATATGCAAACGGGTTGAATGAGTTTTGCGCTTCCATGGAATATTCGTATCGACTAATATTTATCGATCGAATACTAAAGTGACACATGTCTAAAACCCTTCACATAATTCACAATCTTAAAATAGAAGTGTTAGAATACTCAAAAAAAGGAAAATACGAAGTCGAGGGGCTAAAAAGAAAGCTTTGTTGCATCAGAGGTCCTTGCGGACCGTATCAAGAACCCCTTGCAGTGCACAAGGGGTGCCTGCAATTATGATGCGCTGACAGTGCTTGTAGACTGTATGGGATTTCCTTTGGTCCGAAAGGGATACCTAACAACAAAAAAATGCTGGCAGTTGTAACACCCCGAAAACGGATTTGGTAATCAAACCACGTTAACATTAAAGAGCGAGTAAAATACTGTAACATTTGTATAAATCGGGTCTCCAAAACCCGCTCCGTTTTGTAATCAAATACCAGGTTATGAAAATACAGTAATTATTTATGGTTATCTTGAGTTTAAACGTTACATAATTAATAAATAAACTAAACTATAAAAATTAAATTGGATAAAAAGTTGAAATAAAATAAATAAAAACATTTGTAGCTGACCGGACTCGAACCCGGGTCAACTGCCTCCAATAACTTAACATCCACTTCCCAAACCACTCCGCCATCAAGTGTTTTCTGATAACTTTAGGAAGACAATTGAATCTTATACGCGAACTCAATCAACCGTTAATGCCATCTGCATAACGGAAATCGGTAAACCGAATCGCCAAATCGGTTCAAACTCGTTTAGCTAGCGTATAACCGATGAATATCGGTTTCTAATTAAGTTCAAATTGAATGAACTTAAAGTTTCGGTTTTTGAAACCGAAAAATATTCAAACTCCAAATAATTCAGGTCCCAATCATTTATGCGATTCAGAACCGTCTCAAATACACTCCATTTCCTTTTCGTCGCGTTTTCAAGTCTTTTGATCACAAAAAAAACTGTTCGCCGGAATTCTCTGCAAAACTCGCCGGACAACCGTGTTCAACACAAACCGGTAAGATTTTCCTCCTTTGCGGTTTCAATCTATAGTTAGGACTCTACTAACATTAATCCGTCACTCAAAATCAGTCACAGAAGACCTTGCTGGATTTTCTGGGTTCGCCGGAGAAATTCTGGAATTTGCCGGAAACTCGCTAGTTAACGGTAAACACATTCAATCGTGCTAAAAATCCATGTACTCTGGTTCAATTTCAAATCTAATTCCTTAATTCTGTTGATAGACTCTCTCAACCGGAGGTTCAAAAACAGAGCTATCTGATTTTCGCCGGAATCCTTAAAGAAGACGACCTGTCCGGTATTTCCTTTCCCCAAACTGTTCGGTTATGTACATTCAAGCTAGTTGTCATGTTATTTAAGTAGTTAAGTCATGAACCAGTTGTTTGAGTAAAGCCGGTAATTGTAGTGAAGAAGATGAACTGAAAACCGGGATAAGACTAAATAAAATTCGGATAATAAACGGGTTAGACACACAGTCCAGCGGTGGACTGTGTGCAAAGTTAACATACACGTCCCGAGTTCGATCCTGACTACACACACGCTTCACGTAATAACACTTTTTTTTATTCATGAACTAACCGGGTTAGAACGGGTAGTTGTTAAGTATAATATAAATCAAGAATATAACCGGGTTAGACACACAGTCCAGCGGTGGACTGTGTGCAAAACAAACTTCACGTCGCGCGATCGAGTCCCGTCACAAGCACCGGTCCATGAGATTAAAACGTTTTGCACAATAAAGGAATTTTCGGTAAGTTCGAATAAGTAGATAAATATAATTAAAACTGGGTTTCTAACGGGTTAGTCACGTAGCTCAGCTGGTAGAGCTACGTGCGCGTGAACGGAAGGTCACCGGTTCGAATCCCGCTTGGCGCAAATAATTACCGCTGACCGAACCGGTCAACGGTCAACGGTCAAACAGTAAAAAATAATATTTTTTTTTAAATATTTATTTGTCTATTTTAATTTAAAAATCAATTTAAAATACTTAAAAATAACATTTTTAAAGATAGAAAATAGCCATAAACTCACAAAAATATATCTAAAAATCCCATTAGAATCCTTAATAAAATCCATCCATTTTAATATATTTTCCATTATTATTTAGGTTAGTATCCCTCGTCGACTCGCTCGTCTAAATCGTGCGCATCTCGCTATATCCAATCCAACGCACCCAATGTGAGTGAACCCTTCAAATTCCCCGTTTTAATCACGTTTTTGGGGTGTATCACGTGTCTTGTTCATTTACATATTATAACCAAGTTATTGTGCATATATCATATCATGACATGTGTGTTAGTTTGTTGCTGTTAAGTAGTTATTATTGTTTGCAAATTATTATTTCAGTACATGCAATTGCCGAGGCCGTAGCTCCCCATCCATCGAGGTTGAGTTTGATCCCCATTTTATTATGCGGTTGATCAGGGCGTGCCCGCACGATCGGCTCCGTTTGATTGAGCCTTGATCGGTCATTTCATTTTACATTTCAATACATGCAATACGCTCGGCTCCGTTTGATTGAGCCTTGAGTGCACAGTTCAATTTACATTTCCAGTTCATGTAATACGTTCGGCTCCGTTTGATTGAGCCTTGAGCGCACAGTTCAATTTACATTTCCAGTTCATGCAATACGATCGGCTCCGTTTGATTGAGCCTTGATCGCACAGTTCATTTATGTTAATTGTTATATGATGTTGGTATGTTCATGTATGCTATCGATTGTTAATGTATGTTATAATTGTACTGATGTTTGCCAATATCTGATTTCATACATGTGCTCTTTTATGATTATGCACAATATTTTATTGATAAACTAACCAGAAAATCATTACCAAATGTTTATCTATAAGGTTCACTCGCCAACTTATGTTGACCCAAAAACCTCCTATTTTACACATGATACAGGTGAACCAGCAGTAGCTAGGAACACTTAGGACCTGGATTAGAAGAAATAAAACGATTTAGTATTTGGATTATTATGTTTGGTTATTTTCCCTTGTAATGAATGAACATGTTTGGATGTTTGAGAAATGTAACTTTGACTTCATTTAATTATGAAACATAATAGTAAATGTCATGTGCTTTGGTGATAACCCAATTATGCCCCGACTCTTATTTCCGCTGCGGGTCGGGGTGTGACAGATTGGTATCAGAGCCATGACTATAGGGATATAGGATAGGTTATTAGACCCTTAGAGCCTATACTATAGTCGATTAGAAACTTATAAGAATTTTGTGTGTTATATGCCAAATTTCATGATGTTTATATGTTTATGTTAAATGTTATATTTGATATTGTTCAAGCATGTTCATAAGTATGTATTATCAAACAATGCCTATTATGAAATCGTATGATTATAGCATATCACATCCATGCAAGCACACACCACATCATGATTGATTTTACAATGATTTTCGTGTTTTCAAATCTCATCAAAGTGAGTTCTCATGACGGGCATGTAGTAACTGGAAGGGTACTAGTACCGGTAGTCGGAACGTCCTGTCTAGGCTGGCATTCGTATAAATCCAAAATAAAGGACCAGTTTGCCTACCTGGGGACTAACGATGAGAGTACAAAATACCTATTAGGCCAAAGCATGCTATACCAAACGTCGTGAGAGCTAACCCCACTTTGAGTTGTCATTGTGTCTACACCTGGGCACGTTCCGACCAAACACTTCATGAACATATTTTGTGGTTTGCATTCGGGGGATGCAAGTGTTAAATTGCCAATACTAATGTGAATCCTACCAAGCCAATAGCCATGGGGGCCCACATGACTATATAGGTGAAGGTATGGGGGACATTTGAGGCCCAACATGAGCGAACCCAAGACATCCTTTGGATGTAGTTGCATTATTGATATTTATGTTATTTTCATTTTCTTAAAGACACATGACACCTTAAAAGATACCATAAACTCACAATCTTCTCATTTTATGATCCTGTAGATGTCGTCTAGACCGCATCGAAGGAGTAGGAAATCGGAAAAGTCTCGGGAACGTTTGGCCACTCATATCGCAAATCAAATGGCCACGATATTACCTGACATCGTAGTACAAGTACAACAAGCCCTTGCTGCAAATCCTACTAACCCTCCTCAACAACAGGACCAGATCATCAACAACCCTCCTACCATCAAATGCTCCTACAAACATTTTAAGTCCTGCGATCCCCCGAAGTTCGAAGGGACTGAGGGAGTCACTGCTCTCCTACATTGGTTCGAGGAGATGGAAAACGTTTTCTTAAACTGCGATTGTCCTGAGGATCGCAAAGTTCGTTATGCCACCGGGAGACTACTTGGGGTAGCTCTCACTTGGTGGAATACCGAGAAAGGAAAGAGGGGAACGGAAGATGCGATGGCCTTAACTTGGGAGGAGTTAAGGGAAATCATGACTAGGCGATTTTGTCCTAGAAGTGAAATTAAGAAATTGGAAGATGAATTTCATGCCTTGAAGCAAAAAGATGGTGATCACTCTACTTACAACAAAAGGTTCTTAGAGTTGAACCAAATGGTACCAAACTTATTCACTCTAACCTACCGTCTGATCGAACATTACATTCGAGGACTTCCCTCGAAAATCCAAGATTCGGTCCTCAGCGTTTCACCGGTAACACTCGAAGCTGCCATGGAGTTGGCAACAGAACTGACCGAAAACCGAATTCGCAATGGGAAGTTCAAGGAGGAAAAGAAGAAAACCCCTGCTGAGGGACAAACCTCAAACCACCACACTCCTTCCTCTAAATTTGCTAACAAGAGGAAGCGTAACACCAGGAACTTTGCAGTCACCCAAACCAACACCCCTGTTCCTGCTGCAACCATCACTCAAGCCACTCCTCCACCCGCGCCATACAGAAAACCATACACAGGGCCACTACCAAAATGTAACCGTTGTCAGTATCACCATTTCCCTGACTATCCTTGTCAATACTGTACCGGCTGCGGTCGCGCTGGACACACTGTTCAAAACTGCCGCACGCTTCAACGAACAAACCGCCACCAACCTATAACCCAAACCCACCAACAATTAATGGGTCAGGCCCAACAACAACAACCATTTCCACCCACTCAACATTTAGCCCAAACATACTATCAACCCAACTACCCTATGGGCCAACCTATGCGGGCTTGTTTCAATTGCGGTGATCCAAGTCATTTCAGGAACACATGTCCAAGGCTGGTCAATATTATTCATGCTCAGGCCCAAGCCAACCCTGTGAATCAAGCAAACCAAGCTCCTCCACCTGCTAGAGGAAGGGCTTTCAATATTAACACAAACCAGGCCAGAGCTGACGGCAATGTGGTCAATGGTACGTTTCTTATAAATGGTAGATATGCCTCTATGTTATTTGATACTGGTGCGGATAGAAGTTTCGTGTCATTAGAATTTGAACCTATCTTAAGCAAAAATCGGGATAAGCTCGCGGAATCCATAACGGTGGAAGTTGCGGACGGAAAACCAGTTTCGTTAGACTCCATTCTACGCAACTGTACGCTCACCCTAAACGACCACGATTTCTCAGTCGATCTCATTCCTATGAAGCTGGGAAGTTTCGACATCATAATCGGAATGGATTGGCTCAGTCAGCATCATGCGGAAGTTGTATGTCGTGAGAAATTTATTTGTATTCCTCTTTCAAACGGTCAGACTCTTCGAATTATTGGAGAAACCTCGGCGAAAGGGGTCAAATTAATGACTTGTCTTCAAGCTCAAAAATACTTTCGCAAGAAACATGTCGCGTTTTTAGCCCATATCATCAAGAAGGGGACCTCAGAAAAGAAACTTGAAGATATCCCTGTTGTAAAAGATTTTCCACAAGTTTTTCCTGACGACATTTCAGGACTTCCTCCAATCAGAGATGTCGAATTTCGTATCGATCTTATACCTGGTGCTTGGCAAAATCTCCATATAGGTTAGCCCCCTCTGAAATGCAAGAGCTAGCCAGTCAATTGCAAGAGTTGACTGACAAGGGATTTATACGCCCCAGCTCATCGACTTGGGGTGCACCCGTACTCTTTGTAAGAAGAAGGATGGATCTTTTCGCATGTGCATCGACTACAGAGAGCTCAACAAGTTAACTATCAAAAATCGATATCCTTTACCTCGCATAGATGATCTTCTTGACCAACTACAAGGTGCCAGTTGCTTTTCAAAAATCGACCTTCGATCTGGCTATCATCAGCTTAGAGTGCATGAAGAAGACGTCCCTAAAACTGCTTTTCGAACTCGATATGGTCACTATGAATTCATGGTTATGCCATTTGGATTAACCAACGCACCAGCTGTTTTCATGGACCTAATGAATAGAGTCTGCAAACCTTACCTTGATCGATTTGTTATTGTATTCATTGACGATATTCTTATCTATTCAAAATCTAAAGCTGATCATGAGCGTCATCTGCCACTTGTTCTTGCACTTCTAGAAAAGGAAAAGCTTTATGCCAAGTTCTCTAAATGTGAATTCTGGTTAAAAGAGGTGCAATTTCTCGGGCATGTAGTCAATGACAAAGGAATACATGTGGACCCATCAAAGATCAAAGCAGTTCAAGAATGGCAAGCTCCAAGTACGCCCACTGAAGTAAGGTCTTTCCTTGGACTTGCTGGCTATTATCGTCGGTTCATTTCAAACTTCTCTCGCATTGCGGTGCCACTCACGGCTTTAACCCATAAAGGGAAACCATTTGTATGGGGACCCAAGCAAGAAGAAGCCTTTCAAATTCTCAAGCAAAAACTTTGTGATGCACCAATCCTCACTCTTCCTGAAGGTTGTGATGATTTTGTAGTCTATTGCAACGCGTCAGGGCAAGGATTAGGATGCGTTCTCATGCAAAGAGGAAAAGTCATAGCTTATGCCTCAAGGCAACTCAAGACACACGAGAAGAATTACACCACTCATGACCTTGAACTTAGAGCTGTTGTATTTGCTCTTAAGATATGGAGACATTATCTCTATGGTACGAAGTGTGAAATCTACACTGACCACAAGAGTCTTCAACATATCTTCAATCAGAAAGAGTTAAATATAAGGCAACGAAGATGGGTCGAACTCCTAAATGATTACGACTGTGAAATCAGATACCACCCTGGTAAAGCAAATGTGGTGGCTGATGCACTTAGTCGAAAGGGTTATGCGAACTCCATTCATCTTCTATGTTCGCAAATTATAACCAATATTAAGGATCAAATTCGAGAAGCTCAACACGTTTCAATAACAGAGGAAGATGTACAAAAAGAGATGTCCTGCGGAGCCGAGCTAAAACTTGAAACTAAATCTGATGGTATTTTGTATTACCTAGATCGTATATGGATTCCTAACCACATCAATCTTCGTGAAACACTCATGCATGAAGCTCATAAGACGCGATATTCTATACACCCAGGAGCCGATAAGATGTATCAAGACCTACGGTACACCTATTGGTGGCCTGGAATGAAGAAAGATATTGCTGTTTTTGTTTCCAAGTGTCTCACATGTTCTAAGGTGAAGGCTGAACACCAAAGACCCTCAGGACTCCTAGTCCAACCGGAAATACCTGTATGGAAGTGGGAAAATATAACCATGGATTTTATTACCGGGTTACCTCGCACTTCTAGTGGGTATGACACTATATGGGTGATTATAGATCGACTTACAAAATCAGCTCACTTTATCCCTATTCGAGAAGATTTCAAGAACGAAAAACTTGTTCGTATTTATATCAGCGAAATCGTAAGCCGTCACGGGGTACCAATAAGTATTATTTCTGATCGTGATGGTCGTTTCACCTCACGAACATGGCAAGCAGTACAATCCGCTATGGGCACTCGATTAGATCTCAGTACCGCCTACCACCCTCAAACTGATGGACAGTCTGAGCGCACCATTCAAACCCTTGAGGATATGCTTAGAGCATGTGTCATAGACTTCAAGGGAAATTGGGACGCCCATCTACCGTTAGTTGAATTTTCGTACAACAACAGTTATCATTCTAGCATCGGCATGGCACCTTTTGAAGCTTTATATGGTCGAAAGTGCCGATCTCCTGTTTGTTGGCACGAAATTGGGGAAGCACAAATTAATGGTCCAGAACTGATCCAAGAAACCACAGATAAGATTCATCAAATCCGAAACAATCTTCTAGCGGCTCAAAGTCGTCAAAAGAGTTACGCAGATAAATGACGGAAGCCCTTGGAGTTTAGCGTTGGTGATCATGTGCTTTTAAAAGTATCACCGTGGAAGGGAGTAGTTCGTTTTGGTCAAAAGGGAAAGCTAGCACCACGTTACGTAGGACCTTTCAAGATACTCGAAAGAGTAGGTCCTGTAGCCTACAAGTTTGACCTACCGGAAGAACTCGATAGGATTCATCCCACATTCCACGTGTCGAACTTGAAGAAGTGCCTCGCTGATGAGAATCTTCATATTCCACTAGAAGATATTCAGATCGATGAATCCATGCATTTTATTGAAAGACCAGTGGAGATTATGGACTATGGAGAAAAGCGTCTACGACGAAGCCGCATTCCTATTGTTAGGGTACGCTGGGAGTCGAAACGGGGACCTGAGTTTACTTGGGAACGTGAAGACTCAATGCGTGAAAAATACCCTCATCTTTTCCCTACTACTTCAACTGTTTAAATTTCGGGACGAAATTCCTAAAAGTAGGGGATACTGTAACATTTGTATAAATCGGGTCTCCAAAACCCGCTCCGTTTTGTAATCAAATACCAGGTTATGAAAATACAGTAATTATTTATGGTTATCTTGAGTTTAAACGTTACATAATTAATAAATAAACTAAACTATAAAAATTAAATTGGATAAAAAGTTAAAATAAAATAAATAAAAACATTTGTAGCTGACCGGACTCGAACCCGGGTCAACTGCCTCCAATAACTTAACATCCACTTCCCAAACCACTCCGCCATCAAGTGTTTTCTGATAACTTTAGGAAGACAATTGAATCTTATACGCGAACTCAATCAACTGTTAATGCCATCTGCATAACGGAAATCGGTAAACCGAATCGCCAAATCGGTTCAAACTCGTTTAGCTAGCGTATAACCGATGAATATCGGTTTCTAATTAAGTTCAAATTGAATGAACTTAAAGTTTCGGTTTTTGAAACCGAAAAATATTCAAACTCCAAATAATTCAGGTCCCAATCATTTATGCGATTCAGAACCGTCTCAAATACACTCCATTTCCTTTTCGTCGCGTTTTCAAGTCTTTTGAGCACAAAAAAAACTGTTCGCCGGAATTCTCTGCAAAACTCGCCGGAAAACCGTGTTCAACACAAACCGGTAAGATTTTCCTCCTTTGCGGTTTCAATCTATAGTTAGGACTCTACTAACATTAATCCGTCACTCAAAATCAGTCACAGAAGACCTTGCTGGATTTTCTGGGTTCGCCGGAGAAATTCTGGAATTTGCCGGAAACTCGCTAGTTAACGGTAAACACATTCAATCGTGCTAAAAATCCATGTACTCTGGTTCAATTTCAAATCTAATTCCTTAATTCTGTTGATAGACTCTCTCAACCGGAGGTTCAAAAACAGAGCTATCTGATTTTCGCCGGAATCCTTAAAGAAGACGACCTGTCCGGTATTTCCTTTCCCCAAACTGTTCGGTTATGTACATTCAAGCTAGTTGTCATGTTATTTAAGTAGTTAAGTCATGAACCAGTTGTTTGAGTAAAGCCGGTAATTGTAGTGAAGAAGATGAACTGAAAACCGGGATAAGACTAAATAAAATTCGGATAATAAACGGGTTAGACACACAGTCCAGCGGTGGACTGTGTGCAAAGTTAACATACACGTCCCGAGTTCGATCCTTACTACACACACGCTTCACGTAATAACACTTTTTTTTATTCATGAACTAACCGGGTTAGAACGGGTAGTTGTTAAGTATAATATAAATCAAGAATATAACCGGGTTAGACACACAGTCCAGCGGTGGACTGTGTGCAAAACAAACTTCACGTCGCGCGATCGAGTCCCGTCACAAGCACCGGTCCATGAGATTAAAACGTTTTGCACAATAAAGGAATTTTCGGTAAGTTCGAATAAGTAGATAAATATAATTAAAACTGGGTTTCTAACGGGTTAGTCACGTAGCTCAGCTGGTAGAGCTACGTGCGCGTGAACGGAAGGTCACCGGTTCGAATCCCGCTTGGCGCAAATAATTACCGCTGACCGAACCGGTCAACGGTCAACGGTCAAACAGTAAAAAATAATATTTTTTTTTAAATATTTATTTGTCTATTTTAATTTAAAAATCAATTTAAAATACTTAAAAATAACATTTTTAAAGATAGAAAATAGCCATAAACTCACAAAAATATATCTAAAAATCCCATTAGAATCCTTAATAAAATCCATCCATTTTAATATATTTTCCATTATTATTTAGGTTAGTATCCCTCGTCGACTCGCTCGTCTAAATCGTGCGCATCTCGCTATATCCAATCCAACGCACCCAATGTGAGTGAACCCTTCAAATTCCCCGTTTTAATCACGTTTTTGGGGTGTATCACGTGTCTTGTTCATTTACATATTATAACCAAGTTATTGTGCATATATCATATCATGACATGTGTGTTAGTTTGTTGCTGTTAAGTAGTTATTATTGTTTGCAAATTATTATTTCAGTACATGCAATTGCCGAGGCCGTAGCTCCCCATCCATCGAGGTTGAGTTTGATCCCCATTTTATTATGCGGTTGATCAGGGCGTGCCCGCACGATCGGCTCCGTTTGATTGAGCCTTGATCGGTCATTTCATTTTACATTTCAATACATGCAATACGCTCGGCTCCGTTTGATTGAGCCTTGAGTGCACAGTTCAATTTACATTTCCAGTTCATGTAATACGTTCGGCTCCGTTTGATTGAGCCTTGAGCGCACAGTTCAATTTACATTTCCAGTTCATGCAATACGATCGGCTCCGTTTGATTGAGCCTTGATCGCACAGTTCATTTATGTTAATTGTTATATGATGTTGGTATGTTCATGTATGTTATCGATTGTTAATGTATGTTATAATTGTACTGATGTTTGCCAATATCTGATTTCATACATGTGCTCTTTTATGATTATGCACAATATTTTATTGAAAAACTAACCAGAAAATCATTACCAAATGTTTATCTATAAGGTTCACTCGCCAACTTATGTTGACCCAAAAACCTCCTATTTTACACATGATACAGGTGAACCAGCAGCAGCTAGGAACACTTAGGACCTGGATTAGAAGAAATAAAACGATTTAGTATTTGGATTATTATGTTTGGTTATTTTTCCTTGTAATGAATGAACATGTTTGGATGTTTGAGAAATGTAACTTTGACTTCATTTAATTATGAAACATAATAGTAAATGTCATGTGCTTTGGTGATAACCCAATTATGCCCCGACTCTTATTTCCGCTGCGGGTCGGGGTGTGACAAATACCATTAGTGGTAAATGTGAAACCGTAAACAAACTAACTAGGAATAAAATAACCTAGTTAGTAACATGAAATAGTAATAAATAATGAGTTGTAGCTCTTTAAAAATAAAACCTCAAACATGAGGGAGCAAAATAGGAAAAACTGAAACTTTAATATATAAAATTAAAAATAAAACACAACACACACAAAATGTGTGTGTGTGTGTGTAACAACCAGGAGCAAGACAAGGGGGAAAACCCTAGTTCATCTCAAATCATCAAATTGGAGGTCAAATTCGGATCTTCAAATTGTGCATGAACTAAATTATCGATCACCCAAGCTAGGAGATCATGAGGTATGTTGAATTTTGATGATTTGTGAAGTTGTGAAATTTGAGTAAACATCATAATCGCGAATTATGTATGGATTATAGAAGCTATGGCTGAGAATGCTAGGGCATTAGGATAAAGTTTTATTGTTCATAAGTGATGGAATTCACACGAACAATAAAAGTGATAGATTTCGCTAAGACGACCAAGTAAATCAAAACGAAGTTTTAATGCATACCGGAATGGTTGTTTTGATAATAACTTCGGTAAAATACCCAATAGATGGGTAGGATCTCAAATATATGTGTAAACCAAGAGACAGGAACGCGGATTAAAGTCAAAAGACTCGGATTATGAGTTATGACTAAAAGACTAAAATTTCGCAAACATAAATTTTGATAACTATGTTCAACTATTTCGAGGTTGAATGGGTCGAATAAAGAATAATATTTGACTGTCATAAGTGATGAATTTCACACGAACAAGTCAAACGGGTCAAATAAAGCGTAACGTTTGATAGTGTAAGTAAGCGCAAACCAAATAATGAGAGCGCAAAATATTATTAAACCTATGTAATGAGTCATGAGAGAATATAAAAAAGAGGAAAAAACGCAAACCGAATAACGGGGAGCGTTAAAACATTAAGATAAAGAACTTAGGTAACGGGTTGAAAAGAAATAGAGGCGTAAACCGAATAACGGTAAGCGTGATACAAACCGACACGTAAATGACGTAGGAAGTCATAGAGTCGGAAGAATAATTCGAAAGAAAACGATTCTAGTCACAAACTACGGTCGGAGTTAACGAATTTTAAAAGTGAAAATAAATAATTTTCCTTTCAAACATAAATCAGATGCAATGACACCAATTACGTTAAAGAGATGACACAGATAAAAGAATGATCTACGGGATCACCATAACCTTCGGGTCATAAATGATGTAAAGGTCTACGGGACCAAAATGACATTCGGGTCAAGAATCGAGAGGAATGAGCTTTAGAGGCCTCACCTTAAAAATGTGAAATTCTAAAGAAAAGCCTATGAAGCTAAATGAAAGAACCTATAGGTTACTTAGACAAGCGAGGGAACCAGTTGAGAATCCCCGCGTAAAATGAGGACAGTAGAAAGGATAAATGCTAAGTTGCCAAATTGCTTGACATAAATTAAAGATAAAACGTTAAACTAAATTCAGTTTTAGTCGAAAACAACGTTTTAACAAACATAAATAGTATGAGATGGATTGGGAAATGATTAATATTAAAAGAAACAAGTCTTGACACCAATAGGTGTAAGACGATAAATTCGAAAGGAAAATTTCGAAAACAAAAGATTGTTGTGAACTTAAACATAACATGAAGCATAACCCCATTGTAGCACGAGCTACGGGATTAGAGGTCATAAACGCTTGTAAGCCTCGGGAAGGCAATGTGAGTATACCTGAGCGATAGGATACAAGGTAACCGGTGACTGATAAGTCGAACCGGCAAGACTGGTCAAGACTCATACGACTGAGTAGCCAGATGGTGACTCGCTCTAGTGAATTACAAAGAAGAGGAAGGCCAAATGGATTTGATGGCCTGAAGGCCTTACACAAGAAAGGCGCACGAGGCAAGGCATATGACAACCTTTGACCGAAGGATTGAATGCCTTGAAAACAAAATATAAAAAAAAGAGTCCAAAGGACATTTTCACATCTTCCTGGTAAGATTTTTGAATGATTAAAATATGAGCAACGCTCAGCTGAAAACGAAACCAAGTCCATTGGGTTAAACCCACGGAACTATGTAAGAAAGGTTTCCGGGACGAAACCTCTTTAAGGGGGATAGACTTGTAACACCCCAAAAACGGGTTTGATAATCAAACCACGTTAACATTAAAGAGCGAGTAAAATAACGTTAGTGGTAAGGTGATGTAACATCCGTCGAAAAACGGGTTTCAAAACCCGCTTCGTTTATTAATCGAAGAGTCAGTTATAAATTTCGTTGCGTAAATATTGTCCATTTTAATTTTAAACAATATATAAATTAATAAATATATTAGAATTTAAAAACTATAATTAATAAACAATAAAAACAAGTGAAAAAAAAATAAAAGGAAGCTGCCGGGTTTCGAACCCGGGTCAGCCGATTCAACAAACAAACACTACACCACTCCGCCACTTGACTCGTTTGTGTAATCAATGAAACAAATAATACTTAAGTTAAAACTCGAATTCAAAAACCGGACTTCAGCGCGGCAGAACTCGCAATCACTGGAAAATCCGGCAATCCGCGAGTTTAGCCATTTTCCTGTTGACTATAACGTTATAACCGACGTCGACATCGGTTATAACCGACGCCTAACAGTCAATTGCAGTCGTAACCGCCGGAAAAACCTTGACCACGAATCAAGACCAAATTCGGCTTAATACATTCTGTTTCTTCCTTATAAATACCCTCCCAAACCTCTGGTAATCTTTTCGCTCAAAATCGCACAAACTCTCGAAGCTTTAGCACTCGCCGGAGATATTTTTCAGTCGCCGGACTTTCACTGGAAAACCGAGACTTACTTCAAATCAGTAAATTTCTCGACTCTTTCGTTTTCAATCCATTATTAGACAAGTAATAACATAAATCGTTCAACCAGAATCCGACTCAGACAACGTTGCCGGGAATTCCTACACTCGCTGAAAAATCTCTGAAAATTCCAAAGTTTCGCTGTGAATCGGTACAATCATCTAAACCCCCTGATATCCTTTGTTTAGTACCTTAGTTGCACAACTCATTGATCAAAACCGTTGATTGATTCACTCAGATGGAGATCACCAATCAGAGCCGACGCCCCCTTGCCGGAAATCTGAATTAAACGCGCTGTTTTGGTACATTCTGTTCTTCAATCTTGTTAACTATTACATTTCAACTAATTATAAGTTTTGATAATCGAGTTAAACAAAACAGTCGGAACTATCTGATCTGGGTGTTTGTAAACGAAGAAGACGAAGTCAGGAATAAGTATAAGTATAATTAAAATCACATAATCAAACGGGTTAGACACACAGTCCAGCGGTGGACTGTGTGCGCAAACAAAACAAACGTCACGAGTTCGAATCGCACAACGTACCGACTTTCAGAAATAAAACCAATATTTTTAGAACATAATCAGAACATGTCACAGTATGTTTATAAGAGTATTATAATCCGTGAATTAATCAGATTAGACACACAGCCAAACTGGTTGGGCTGTGCGCATACGAACCGAAGGACCCGAGTTCGACTCCGGGTCCCTGCAACCGGTTCGGCTATATAAATTCGTTTTAATATAAGCCAAATAAAATAACAGTAATTAGTATATATATAATTAAAACAGAGAATATTTCGGGTTAGACACGTAGCTCAGTTGGTAGAGCTGCGTGCACGCGTAGGAGAGGTCTCGGGTTCGAACCTCACTCAGCGCACACTTAACCACAGTCCGACCAGTCAACGGTCCGGTCAACGGTCAAAAAACTCAAAATTTTTATTTCTTTTTATTATTTATTTAATTTAAAAATCAATTAAAAATCCTTAAAAATAATATTTTTAAAGTTAGAAAACGTCCTTAAACTCACAAAAATGAATCTAAAAACCCTATTAAGATTATGAATTAAAATCTATTTATTTACCGAACCACTTTCGTTATTATTTAGGTTAGCTTTCCTCGTCGATCAAATCCCAAAACTCGTGCGCATCCAACGTCATCAAAAGAACGCACCCAATGTGAGTGAATCTCTACAAATTCCCCGTTTTAATCACGTTTTGGGGTGTATCATGTGTCTTACAATTCTGTTATTATATAAATATAAACACCTGTGCATTCATCATATCTGTGATCTAATGTGTATCAATTGTGTACAAATTGTTGTGTGAATTATGTTAAGTTTGGATTTATCATTTTCAGTGCAAGCATTTCATTAGGCCCATCAGCTCCCCGTGGGATACGGGTTGAGTACAGGTGCCTCATCCGATCGGCTCCGTTTGATTGAGCCTTGATCTCACATACATTCATGTCATACGATCGGCTCCGTTTGATTGAGCCTTGATCTCACAGTCATCATCAATCATATCATATACTCATCCAATGTGGTTTGTGTTTTTGTTATATACATACGTTTGCTCACATATGATTATTGCACAATTTTTTTTAATACTAAATACAACAAGGAATTAATAATAATGTTTTAACAAGGTTCACTCGCCAACTTTTGTTGACCCAAAATATTCCCCGTTTTACACATGATACAGGTGATCCCGTTGAGACAAGAAACACATAGGAACGCTTAGAAGTATAATTCAGTTTAAGCTTTGGATTGTATTACTTAGTTTCATTTTCCTTGTTATTGTATGGATTTGATTTGACTATTTAAGTTGTAATTTGAATTTAATAAATATGAAACATTTTAGTAAACATCATCAGCTTTGGTGATAACCCAATTATGCCCCGACTCTTATTCCGCTGCGAGTCGGGGTGTGACAGGTGAAACCGTAAACAAACTAATTAGGAATAAATTAACCTAGTTAGTAACATGAAATAGTAATAAAATAATGAGTTGTAGCTCTTTAAAAATAAAACCTCAAACATGAGGGACCAAAAGAGGAAAAGCTGAAACTTTAATATAAAATTAAAAATAAAACACAACACACACAAAAGGTGTATGTGTGTGTGTAACGACCAGGAGCAAGACAAGGGGAAAAAACCCTAGTTCATCTCAAATCATCAAATTGGAGGTCAAATTCGGATCTTCAAATCATGCATGAACTAAATTATCGATCACCCAAGCTAGGGGATCATGAGGTATGTCGAAATTTGATGATTTGTGAAGTTGTGAAATTTGAAGAAACATCATAATCGCAATTATGTATGGATTATAGAAGTTATGGCTGAATTAGTGATGTATACTTGCTTAGGAACAAAACCCTAAGTGAAAATTATACATTTGATGCTATGAATTGAATGTTTAGATGATTTACCACATTAGGATAAATGGGTTTTAATCATATGATGAAATTGATGATATAATTATGTTTAGAATCTGAAGGGGTATGGTCCCAAAAACCTTGCGCTAAGCAAAGGAACCATACCCATAAGCAACTGACAAGCAAACCTTGTGCAACAGAACCACTAAAGAGGATCCTTATTAAACATTGCGCCAGACACCTAAAGAAGGAAAAGGTCATTCATCTACCTTGCGCGGGCTCGCGTAAGGAAATAGTTAACCTTGAGACTTTTCCCTTAGTGGTCGTTTGGTTAAGGATCCTTGCGCAGGATATAGCATAAAGGAAAAGCCTTGTAAATCTTTGCGTCAAGCATGTAATAAAGGAAGAGTTCACTTAAATTACCTTGCGCGGGCTTGCGCAAGGAAACAGTTAGCATTGAGCTTTTTTTTCCTTAGCGAAATGTTGCCAATATACAAGAAACAAATCAGAGACAAAGGAAATCTTTTCTGTTATAACAGAACGTGCACGTGGCAGCAGTTCAGCAGGTCACAACTGTATAACGTTCTAGAAGCATTTAATGCCAATCGTGCAAGGCCAATTTTCGGTTACAACCGAATGCCACGTGGCAGCATCTTAGACAATCAAAAAGATCACGTTGATGGCATGGTCACCTCAAGAAAGCATAAGTGATCTCACGATGACACGTGGCATCTCCCTAGCTGTTGATAATAAGTCAATCCGTGTGCATTAACTGTAACGGCAACACTTAACGGGATGGAAAGATTCCGTTAAGTTTTCATCTCTCCTTTTTGGCGCCTAAATCTGGCTATAAATAGATAACTTCGGCTTCAAGGAAAGGTATTCACTCTCACTTACTCTCTCTCCTACTTCACTTGAACTATTTCTCCAAGTACCGATACTTATTCTCATGCCGGATAGTGGTCACGGAGGGAACCCCCTTCTCCCCGTGGCGAGGCTGACGGCGTTCTGTTTTGCAGGCATCGTCGGAGTGTAGTTGTGATCATTTCGAAACCAAACGAAGGATTAACCATTTTTGTGCAAGAAGCCAAACCCTAGAACCGGCCAATTCTGATCTGTTTGGTCTACGTTTCTTGAGAATCATCATACATGAGGGAAGTACTTGAACAAATTGTGTGTTTGAGTATATAATCATACTTACTATGAAATGGGCTTTGTATGATAAAATAAAAATGATGATAGATTCATGTTAAAATGATGTTTGATATCATCATGTGTTAAGAATGATTGATGTAATGATAATTTAATAAGTTATAATTTCGATAACTTGATTTATAAGTAGCTAAAACGGTAATATAAGTATAATGCTTACCGGATATTTGACAATGTACTTAAACGAGTAGTTGAGCTACATCGTGTAAATACTTATGTCAATAGGCAGTTTGACTTTAAAAGTCAAACTGACCAATGATATGATCGAATGATAAATTCGATATAAAATCGTAGGATGGAATAGTCGTGAATGATTATGACTAATCTAACCATCTTACAAATTACAATGAAAGTTTGACGCTTAACAAGCTAGGTGGAAGCTTGGGAAGGAAGCGGGTCAAACAATTCCAGTGTGAAGGAAAAACATAATTCGGATGCAAGGTAAGTATAGCTTACACTCTTCTTAACTTGTAGAATATTCTCTTATCATATTAATTACGAATAAAATAAGTACGCAATTGAAATATGATGTTCTGACGCGTAGTCGTACGGAAAACGAAATATGTGAAAATGATATGAAACCATGTTAATGGTTAAAAAAAAGAAAAATAATATGATTATTTGGTCATACAATGACAAATATGCAAAGAGATTAAAATGGTTACCTTATAGGGTAAACCCAAAATAAATAATAAAGGTAAAACGGTAATTCGGTTACGCATTGACAATAACCGTTAGTTTTTGAAAAGACACTTTATGGCGTAAGCCATATGGGTCAAAAGAGTGAAGAAATGATTTTAAATACAATGACAGTACGGTGTCAACCGGAGCGAGTCATGTAGATGAGATGGTAATAAATATCATCTCGCAAAGGTAAACGGTCACTTAGACCAACCAGATCAAAAAGGTGAAGGTCACCCTTTGACAATATCGACTAATGATTATTTTTCGATTTATAAGCTTACAGAAATAGATATCTAATGGATATTAGCATCGCTATTAATTAGCGGTTATTAAAGCAAGGTATTAAAACGGGTCAATATATTGATCTGATCCAGGTATGCGTAATAGATTAACTACTCATTTAGAACTTAAGGTTCAATGATAGATAAATGAAGTCAAAATTTGACATTTGGTTACCTTAATAGGTAAACCCGATAATTTCAATAATAGTCGTTGTGTTTCAAGAAATATAATGATTTCGAAACAAAATTATAGTTACAATATGGGATTTTGGTCAAACATATTATTAAAAAGTCCTTCGTCGTAAAAGAAGGGTTAAAGATGACCAAAACTCCCTTGTAAGCTAAATCGGGCAAACTACCCTTAAAGGTTGTTTGAAAACGAGTTTTATGACCAAGTAAATACTTAGAATAAGTATAAAAAGCGAAAGGTATGAACCTTTGGGTCAGTTGACTCTAAATGAGCCTTTGCCGTAAAATGATAATCTGAGGGATAAAACTCGGAATAAATGGTTTACCACATTAAATCCACCACAAATGTAATTGTGGTGGAAGACAATTCATAGGAAAATGTGGAAATATGATGCTAGTAATCAATGAGTGTGATTTATGCTTAAAAGTTGCTTAAATACCCTTAACGGGTCGAAATAGGCATATAAGCGAAAACGGGTTAAGAATGCATAAAAACCCGTGGTTTGAACCTTGTATAATAGGAAATAATTATAACATGATGTTCATGAGAGTTTGAATGCTATAAACAAGTTTGTTTGATAAAGACACGAACGGGTCAAAATTTTATAGAAATATATAAAGCCGAAGGCTTAAAAAGTTTAGAAAAATTGTTAATCCGGATGTCGGATTTCGACTCCATATGATGGAAAATCGAATTACAATCATGTGGGAAGAAACGAGACGTAAATCGGATAAATATTGAAAGAGTCATGCTCGTTTTGGTGAAAATTAGAAATTCGGGAAATATGCAACATTTCAGCTGCAAACTCGCTGGAAAAACTGCCTCCTCGCGCCACGCGACGAAGGAAGGAATTCCTGGCGCGACACCTGCGAAAGAATCTTGTAAAGGTGTCGCGGCCCGCGAGGGTCACTAAACCTGGCAAAAGTGTTGTTGTACATTGTTTTGATATTGGATACTTGTTAAAACATGTTTTAAACTAGTATCACTAACTCATTTCATTTTTATGAAGTGTAGGTATAAAGTAAGTTACCGGAGAACGATCAAGCTCACCAACGAAGAACCCAACACAATCAAGATTCAAGCTTCCGCGTTAAGTTTCGTCGTCACGTTTTAAACGGCGAATATACATACAAGATGTTAAGATGTTTTATTTCTTAGATTTTTAACAAATTCGTATTTTCAAGTGTATGTTTAATCGTAAATACACTATATTAATCGAAATCTATAAGAAAATCGTATAAATTAAGTAAGGGTTTTACAGCAGTAGCCTTCTTCAACCTTGTGCCACCTATCTCTAAACTTTGCCACCTTGAACCTGCTCTTGCCACCTCCATGACACTAATCAGCTTCAAGACCTCCAAGGACACTTGTCTCACCTCTTGAACTTGTTTTGGCTATAAATAGACTCCTTATATGCCATAATCTTCATTCCAAAACACTTCACTTGCAAAAAGTCTTTTGCAAAATCTACTCTCTGATCTCTTAAGCTCTTCCTTGAATTTTCTAAAGTTCTCCTTTGAACCGGTAAGTCTATTGTCCTTAGCTTTTTCTTTAGCAACAAGTTTCATAATTTAATTTTGTCTGAATGTCAAGAATTGTCAACAATGTGACTTTTTTGTTTGACATTTGATTTTGACCACTTTGGTCAACGAATTTTCAATCAAGCTCAACCATATGGTTTTCATAATGTAGAGATTAAAACCCTACATTCACATTACATGCTCTAAAAAGTCAAGCTCAGCTTTATGTAGTCATCGACAAATGAACTTTGAAGCATTATAACCTAAAGTTTTGACACCAAAACAATTTGTACAACACACCACAAAAATATGTTCTAACATATTTGACTTATCACGGACCCATTTGACCGTCTGAACCCGTACCTATGCATACGACTTGTTAAAATGATGTAAACCATATAAACAAGTCGTAACGGGTCAAATCATTTTCAAATCAAAATGTAAGGTTATTCAACCATAACACACGAGATTCTTCACTCGTATGGTTGTAAACCACATTCTATCCGGTCAATGCTTAATCTGGCGGAACCGTGCTCAAATCTTTGTTAAACTGGTTAAGTCCGAGAGGCTTATAATGACCCATAAACTATTCTCATGGATATTATTTTCATCAACTCTGGATTATAGAGCCTTCCAGTAAACACACCATAGGCTAATAAACCTTGGATTCGACTGTAGTACGATCCATATGTGCTGTGAGCACAACTAGTACAAATAAATACTTTTTATCACTTTTATTAGAAAACTTGGGATATGGTACAAAACCACTTAGTTCGGGTATCGCAATAGGCATATGCTTTCAGAATGTTGATAATCTGATTTTAATCTGTATTGCTTGATTAACATAAAGCATTTGGAGGTTAATAATACCATATTCGGGCATACCAATTCATTTATTGTAATGGCCATTAAGTGCGGGGTGTAGGCATACACCTGATAGACACAAATATATGGTGTGTATATTAATTAAAAGTCGGTTTTGAACATTGGATCCCGAATGTGACAAACATGTAAATCTAGTAACAAGATTATTATCCCAATGACTATCAAATGATTTTCAAATGTTTTACAAATGTGTCAGTTAATTGTATTTATGAGCGAAAGTTGACGTAAAGTGACAAACCTCAATAACAGTCTGGATAAGGCTCGGTCTATAAGCTTTGGAATTTGCGACTCCAATGACAAGGACCTATGATGTAACAACTCGAAAATTCGATTGTTATCTTTTCATTTTGTTTTCCTGTTTATCTTTGTAATCCCAAGATTCGGTTAATAATAAAGTTTATGCTAATTAACTATGGTATTGTACGTTATTATCGCATCTAATCGCTTAATAAATCGCATCGTTAATCTCATCGCATCGCAAATCGCAGTTATTTATGTGGTTTTATGTTATTTATGTGTTATGTGTGTTTGTGGTTATGATTACGCTCGCCATCGCATCGCTCTCGCACTCTCGAATCGCTAAATCGCACTATTATACAAATTATAACTCTTAATATAACTAACTAATACGAACCGAATAACCAAACGAACTCTTAACGCGAAACAAACGAAGAAAACCCAAGATTGGGTCAAGTTCGCTCGAACTTGGGTGACCCCATGTTCGGCCAAACTTGGCTGATCAAACTATATTTCTTCATTAAACCTCAAGTTCGCTCGAACTTGCATATACATATGCAAGTTCGGCCGAACTTAGCCATCCACACTTGAAAACCTAGCAAGTTCGCCCGAACTTGCATGGAAACATGCAAGTTCCACCGAACTTGGCTACCACCAGCTCTCTTTTTGCCTTCTCCTATAAATACCAAGCTCTGTTCTCTTATTTGAACTTGTTGCAAGTTCGCCCAGAGCTCTCAAAACCCGAAACCTTCGTGTTCTAAGTAAGAATCAACCCGATTTCACTGCAACAACGTTTATCAACGATCTACAAAGGTTTACAACGATTTTGGCACAAGGCATAGCCTTCGTTTTCATCAAAACTCATTCTTTTACGAAAATCTTCATCTTTTTCTTCAAAAACTTCTGTTTTAAGCTTAGATCTACACAATACGAGTTCGTTTGGCGATAGTAGAGACTTCCCAAACACGAGTTCTGCAAGATCTCGGCTTGTAAGTGATAGATCTGAGGAAAACCTTTGAGAACCATTGATTTCTACACAAGATACAGACTTTTGATGATGTTTTGTTCATTTTCTGGTATGAAACGAAGCATCTATCATTCAAGATCCCAGCTCTGGAAGCACAAGGACGTTTATGTTGGTGTACACAAGCCAGACTAATCCGAACGAACCCCGAGTTCGCCCGGATTAGCCCACGCTTTTGTAAAACGGCTAAAACAGCTCTAAAAGACCTCTCCGACCTAAGTTTGCTAAGTAGCAAAGGGTTGGAGGGATGAACACTCGATTTTCCTCAGCAAACGACGCGAAAACGCAAGATTTTGGACCCGAAAACATCAAGTTCGCTCGAGAATCACCAGCACAACAGGTCAAGTTCGACCGAACTTGAGCCAATTTCATCAATCTTCTCACAAGTTCGCTCGAACTTGCCTAATTTCCCAAGAAATCAAGCAAGTTCGCCCGAACTTGTCTTTCCAGTAAGAGTTTTCTTACAAGTTCGCCCGAACTTGACAAGTTTCCTAAGGAAACTCATCAAGTTCGACCGAACTTCACAAGTTTCCTAAGGAAACTCATCAAGTTCGACCGAACTTCACTCACAACTCACCCAAACCATACAAGAAAATGTATCCTTGTCAATCCACTTTCAACTTTTGAGTTAGGTACCAAATTATGTCAATTTATTTTCTTTGAAAGGTAAGGTGCATATTTATGATCAACCAAAAAACACAAGTCTTTCTTGCAGTTTAAGTAATTAGAATTTCTATTATTTCTAAAGTGATAAGAAATAAATGACGATGACGTTGTATATCATGTATTGGATTTCGGTTATATTATTTAATTATCATTATTATTATTATTTTATTATTAATAATAATAATAATTATTTATTAATTATTAATAATTAATTAAGTAATACAAAACACAAATGGGTAAGACAGTTTTTTAACCTTAATGGGGCACGTTCTATCATTGGGCCACGTATCAAGTGTTAACCTTTTGTTTTCCTCTTGTTTTTATATTATCAATACGCATCTTTCCTTCATTTTTATGTCGTGGTGGATCGAAATTATGGGGATGAGCGTCTAAACATATGAATATGAGTATAGAGATTCAAATACCAATAATATAGAGATACATCTTGATATGATATGAACATAACATACTATCCATCTACATGAGTGGAGTAGTTTAACTTGTGAAATTTTTCAACAAAGCTTCTCTCCCAGTTGATTACTCTACGAACATGACAAGTACTCTTAATGTTTATCTAAACCTGTAAATAGATGAATTATTGGCTTTGGAGTAACACATCACCTATGATAATAGTTAAGTCTAGCAAATTAGGTGGGTCAGGCGAGTTTGGGTGATGGGTCAAAATGGACTCAGGTCAGTATAAGTTCTAAGCAAAATGAGTTTGGGTTGAAAATTGCCATTTTTTAAAGTAAATATCAATTAGGTTTTGGGTCAAAACAGATCGTGACCAAAATGGAGTCTGGCTAAAATGAGTCGGGGGGTGGTGATGGTGATGGCGGCGGTGGGTGGTGCACATGGTGGTGGGTGGTGATGGTGGTGCCGGTAGGCGCGTCAATGGAAGAGACAGTGATGAAGTACCAATGGTGGTGGTGTGGCGGCGGCGTTTCATGCAACTACTAGTTGGTGGTGGAGAAAAACAATTGTCATGGTGGTTCTAACCCGCTTGGACCCTATTTTTAAATTAAGTTTTATAGTAGTTGTTCGTTTTGACCCATTGATTAATTTAGGTAGACTCAAAAATCAAAATAACCAATTAACAAATTTAAGACGACCCAATGAACCCATATACGATTTATTGGTCTCCGACTATGTAGAATAGTAACCAGTTTTAGAAGTGGTTTCAATTAGGTCACTCAAGTTTCAAAAGTGTACCAATCAGGTCACTCAAGTCAACATTCATTTTTCATTAAAACTAAGGGTTTTTTCATCTATTTTATAGGTAGCTGTGTTGTTGTGAAATTTTGCTTTTTTCCCTTTTATTTGATGCTAACGTTGAGTGATGATGTGGATTGTAACTTCTTTTTTGTACTTTTTAATGTAATTAAAGTATTTTTATTTTTAATAAATATAATTTCATATATTAAAATAATCCGACCCAACATCTTACGCTTCATTTTTTTCTTGACACACGGAAAAAGGACATGGCTCGATTTGAATGTTAAGTTATTTAATTGGGACAAAAATAATACGAATGACCTAATTAGAACACTTTTTTTTAAATTCCAAAATTTCAAAAGATGTCATGCTGTATAACAATTTCGTACTCGACTTATAATTTTTTTCAAAGCTAGTTAGAGATAAATAATGTGTTTTTTCGGGTGTAAAAACCGATTGCTACGATGTGTTACTTCAGAGAGTACTGTAAAAATTCCAGTCCCTTCATCTATCTTAGCTAACATGTTTAGGGAGTTTGGTGAATTTTATCCCAAGATACAATGAAATACATGCATAGGAACTTAGATTTTGTATGTAGAGATGACAAACCGAATTACTAGTGAGTGATGCATGGATTTATGGTTGCCAGACTTTTAAAGCCACTTATGTCCACCGCCACAGTCATGGCGCGCGTTTGCAGGGCGGATATACCTTATAACAAGGGTAGGCCCTATTACCTCTCTACGCTTCGGCGGTAGTGTAATTATTTTGAAATTTTAACTTTTTATTTTTATTTTGCTGTTCCAATTTTTTGAAACATTGCCCCTCTAATTATATTCTAGATCTGCTGGAGTTGGAGCCCCCACCTCTTCCTTTACTTATATACCCTCTTGCGCTTTGACCCTTCTAACAACATACTTGCAAATTTTCTTCCTTTTTAATTTCCGTTAGAGTATTTAAAATTCTGAAAATCACCCAGGTTCTAGGTTCTAACTGATGAAAGAAAGTTCATAATAATCTAAGTATAGTAGATTTCTTTAGTAATTTTACCTACTGAACAAACGGAGTACTCCACCGCTCATAGGCACGACGGTGAAATTACCGGTAAAACCCGTGTGACTCAAGGATCAAACCCAGGTTAACCTGGGTCTCCTATCATTGCCCACCAGTGCCTCACTCCTTTTTGCACCAAATGAGAATTGAACTTGAGTCTTCACAGAAGAACTCAAGTCCTCTTACCACTTGAGCTGGAGGTCATTGACAGATTTCCGTAGTATTAACTTCAACTTATCCAACTACATCTGGCATCAAAGGCTAGGGCACCTTCTATCCTGTTATTCAAGTTTTAAAACCAAACTATTATTTAAACTTGTTAAAAATCAGTTTAAAATATCAGCAAACATCATCTTCAATCTCCAGATACCATCTTTTTTTTTTCCAGAAATCAAATTTGTGTTTCATTCACAAGGAAAGCAACAATCCATAACTTCATAACCGACAACATTAGAACGAAAAAGGGTGTGAGAATTTACAATTTTCATTTCACTTTCCAAATGTAGATTAATCATCAAACTTGATCTTCTTCACCTCCACTAATGATATGTGTTTCGTGACGGACCCAGTAATTGCTTCCATCTGGCCCCGAAACCTTATACCTGCATCCGTCAAATTAACTTTAAGCTCATGTAAACTTCATTAAAAACATATCTTTAATTCTTTAGTCACAAACTAACCGCTCCAGGACAGATTTTCCCTCCTTGTATTTTTGGTCCTCTTCATGTGCGGTTTCCTGAAAGCCACAAATCAAACTTCAAACTTCTTACAGACCTCGGTTTAAAAACGCTTGAGGCACTCCGACGCATTTAGAACCCGAAAGCCGAGGGTGAGGCGAGAGCTTCATGTACGCAATTGTTTGAGTGGAATTTAAAATCGCACATCTTATTGCTTGACAGAACGTATAAATGTTACCCGTAAAATGAAAATGTTAATGGTGAAAACGTGAAGCGTGTGAGATCTTACATATGTCCATCCGACAATCGATCCACATTTAACGCAGAAAATGTCAGCAACTGTGTGTAATCCTGTCATCATCAGTCTATCTTCCTTCACTCCAACTGTGACGTTTGCTCTGTAAAACATGAGAATGTTGTCAAGTGCGACAACATTAAGACTACTACTAGGACGCACAACATGGAAACCTTGAAAGGAGAAAAGTCAATGGATAAAATGATCTTTGAACCGCATGCCTATAGTTTATGTTCATCCTTAAGGGTAAACGTGTAATTTTGAATCAAACAAGAATATTTGGTGTGAAATAAGCAACCAAATTGCATACTGAAAACAACTTACTTCACCCTAAAATAAGCTAATAATCATGAGCATTTTTCTATGTCCAAGAGCTCAAAAGCACTTTCATGTTTCTAAGAAAGACGGTCAATGGTGTATGTTGAACGCAGACACAGCTAAAGATAGATTCTGAATTCCCTTGATATAAGAGTTATTGGATGAGCTATGTGATGCTACTACTATATTCTCAACACTTGACTTATGTTCGGGTTACCACCAGATTGAATGCATAGTGATGATCTATACTCATCTATAGTAAGAACATCCAACAACACGTGTCCCATTTGCAAGAAGTTTGGGCTTTATTAAGAAAGAATCAGTTATCTGCTAAGAGGTCTAAGTAATGTTTCCGAAGAACTGAAGTTGAGTACTTCGGACATGCACTAAAGCAGTGACACTATTTTCTGATATTTTGGTCATTTCATTATTAAAACTAACCAGAAGAGTTTAAAACATTTATTGCAGCAGAAAATAACTTCACCCTTGAAACACGTATGGATTTCCGAAAAGTTACCTATGTTGTATGGTATCTGAGTGGCTGGAAACTTGGTCTAAATGGTGGTACAACACTAACAACACACTTCAATCAACATGACTCCTTTATTGGTATCCCCCCTCCACTACATATTCCTTATGTGATAAAGTGACAGCTCATTAGTTGCAGTTGTCGATGAAATGATGCAGAAACGTGCGATTACTAGTTACTACTCAATCGCTTAAGCATGCTCTAAATAGGGCGAAAAACATGAAAAAGCAATTCGCAGACCAGCATAGAAGTGAAAGAACCTTGGAAGTAAGGAAATGGGATTACTTGAAACTACAACCTTACAGAAACACAACTAAAAGAGGGAAGGCAGGCAGGCATACTAACGGTTCATTCCTAATCTAGGAGTTGATACGAGAAGGTGTTTACACGTTGGATCTGCCCAATGATGTTTCTATCCATCCCATTTTCCAAATGTTATTCGTGAAAAAGGCCCATGAGCCACCTGTCAAGATTGAATCTCTACGAAAACAGCCTCGATTCAGTTTGCAGCGAGCTGCTACTTTGGAACACAAACTAAATAAGCAGGAAGGATAGCCACAAGGCCCAAAATGAAGATGTGTGTGCAATGGAAGGATAAACCAATCACAAGGGCCATTTGGGAAATATCGTAAGATTTCCATCTTCGTTTCCTAATTTCTTGGGTCAGTAAGGGCCATTGTTATGGTATTTTTGTTAGTTGGAAATCGAATGATCATTCTTGTAAACAGTCAATATAGAGGCCTAGTTTGATAATAAGTTCCAACCATAGTTATTAAAGGCGTTAGGCGCACCCAAGGCGCCTAGGCCTTGCCTGGGCCTATGTGCAAGGCGCAAAAAAAAGCGTGGGCTTGAGAAAAAAAAAGGCACACAACAAAAAAAATTAAAAATTTTTCTATAAATAGAAAATCAATACTATTCTTCAAATAAACTAAACTACAGCTATTATATAACATTTAATATCCTCTATTTAGTACCAAAAGTTATAAAATGCTAGTTTATTATTAGTGTAGAAAAGTAGTTTCGTTAGATAAAAGTATAAATCTAGCAGTAATCTTGCGGGAATTTAGAGATTTTGGCCGGAATCTGTGCATGAACCATCACATCATGGAGAATTCAAGCGCAATTGCCTTCACTTAAGGCGCAATTGCCTCGCCTCGCTAGGAAATTGGGCCTAGGCGCAAGAAGCGATGGCTTTTAACAACTATGGTTCTAACTACCATAACTAAGTCGTTAGCCGTTAATTTTTGTAAGGGAACTACTTAAGCTGGATTCTACGATCAATAAACCTTACGAATTTGTACTTTCGATAACATAAAAAGACATGTTCAAAACAAACCGAAAACAAATCATAGCCATAACTAATTCATATAACTTCATATAGAATGCAAAGTGGCAGTCACATTGTCAACAAATCATTCAAAATAAACCGAAAACAAACGACATTAACGCATAAAAGCATCAGAAACTTACACTTTACTGAACAGATAAGCCTTCCCATGCCTGCAATGAAAGGACTAAACAAACAAAACATCAATAAACTTCAGTCCTCAAAATTAAAAAAATCAAAATGATAAAAACATCAATAAATTGCCCTAAAAAATACTCCTATTAGCACAGTAACACACACTTTAATCCAATCGATCAAATAAATAAATTATAAACCTGTAAATCTGCAGCAGTTGGTGAAGGTTTTTAGGTCAAATGAATGAAGAACAATCGAATATTGCGTAACAAAAGTCAAAATGAAAACAACTTTTACAATAAGAAATCGATCGGCATAAATGATGAAAGTAAGAAGATACCTTTGAAACGACGTCGTCGCAGAGAGCAAGATGAGTTTTGCAGTGTTTACAACTGTAAGTCTTCCCCTCTAATGTTACTAGAAACAATCGCCCCATTCTTTTCTGCAATTTTGATTGATTATGAAAATTTGGGGAAGAAATAATTTAATTAACAAAAATATATCAACCAATCTGACCTCAGTGATCTTTTTTGCTGGAAACGTGGACCCCACGTCCATTGTTTATTAGACACGTTTAATATGTCGAAAGTACAACTAAAGTTTCAGATAATACAAATTGGAAAATAGTAAGGGGCGTCTTAGTCCTGACAAATTGGTGTAATGGTTAGTCATTTGGTTTATCTTTTCGAGGTCTCAAGTTTAACTCCCACTAGCATCATTATAAAGGGCATTGGTAGTGACAATGAAGTTTAGAACTAGACATCTTTGGAGGTCGTCAGTTCGAAACCGAGCTGAACCGGGTTTTACGGCAGTGGGCCTTCGGGCGGGCGGGTTTCCCCGGAACTGGTGGCTTGGTGGCTCGGGTATGCATCCAACTCTGACCGTTATGGAGAAGGGGATGCATTTGCTCGATTAAGGGCATCATATGATGTTTTATCCGGTGATTTAGTTGACCGTTCAAAAAAGTAAGGGTCGTATTATTCAAGAAATCCTTCCCATATTTTTGACATCCTTGATATGACTCCTATAACATAGATCTATACGGGTCATATAGTGTTTTTACTTTCTAACAAAACTGATGTGTAAGATCCTATCTAGTAAGTTAGATCTATGTGCCTCATATAGGTCTATATTAGTCTTATAGGTCCTCTTCGTATAAGTCTCGTATGGGCCTCTATACTCCTCGTATAAACTACCCGTATAGGCCTTTTTAACAATTATTTTATACAATGATCTATATTTTAACAAAGTTTTCTAAAATAAATATTTATTTTTTAAATAGAAAACATTTTTAAAAATTTAGCGTGTAATATAGGTTTGGTACATGTATCATATAGTATAGTATAGTCTTGTATATGCTTATAGTTGTAGTATAGGTGTAGCATCGTATAGATATAGTATAGGTCATGTATAGACCTCGTATAGACTTATAGGTGCAGTATAGGTTCCGTATAGGTCTTGTATAGTATATGTATAGTATAACATAGGTGTAGCATCGTATAAATGTAGTATATGTATCATATAGTATAGTATAATATGGGTGTAGTATAGGTCTCACATAGGGCTATAGGTGTAGATATGTCTCGTATATGCCTATAGTTGTAGTATAAGTCTCATATATGCTAATAGTTGTGGTATAGGTATAGTATAGTACAAGTGTAGTATATGTATCGCATTGATATAGTATAGGTCATGTATAAACCTCATTTAGACATATAGGTGTAGTATAGGTCTCGTATAGGCCTGTAGTTAGGGCTAACAATTTTAGACACGACACGACCTTAACATGTTTCGTGTACTAAACAAGTAGACACGAGAGAACCAGTTAATTTTTGTGTCTAAACAGGTTAAATACATGTTTACCTGTTAACCCGTTAATACATGTTAAGATTTTTTATTAACTAAAAAATAGGATATGGGATAGTGTGTTAAGTATCTGTATATGCAAGATGCTTGTAACGACATTTTGATTGCTCTTCTATTTTGTTTTACTTGATTTCATTATTTAAATACTTGTGGAACAGGTCTTAACAGGTATTTTTTGTGTATACCAGGTTTCTAAAGATGTGATTATTAAGTGTTCCAGTAAACAAGTCTTAACATGTATTTTTCATGTATACCTGTTAAAAAATAATTCGTCTTCGTGTTTGAAAAAAAGGACATGATAACTTATCGTGACGTGTTCGTGTATAATGTTTCGTGTGTCCTTGTCTTATCATGTCGTGTATACACAATATGCCAACCCTACCTATAGTATAAGTTTGGTACATGTATCTTTTAGCCATAACATTAAAAACCAATTGTGGTAGTTGGTAACATTTGACCACACTTTTTTATAGTGGCCAATGATTGTAACATTTTTTATTGAACGTGTGACTAGAGGTTTCTAAGAGATGTGTTTTTGTCACATGAATTAAGAAATAAAATAAACACCCTAGCAAGAGGTCACATTTAGTCTCACTTTTCGAGTTGTGGCTAGTAAATGTCACAATTTTCTTTGTAAAAGTGTGCTAAAGGTTTTGAACTGTTATACAATGGTCACATTAATAAGAAAATGTGTGGCTACAAGTGTTTTAAAAACTTATAAATGACATTTGGCCACACATGTATTCAAATGTGTGGCAGGGCGGTTTGAGAAAAATAGTGGTCCTAGCCCCTTTACAAGTAGTGTCTATAGCTAAATTGGAAAATCAATTGGCTTTCTCTAATGTGTGCCAAGCAAACCTCATTAAAGGGGAGTATGGGTTGGGGGATAAGGGATTGATTCATCGGTAACTTTGGATTCGTTGAAGACATTATTCCATAGTTTATTCATACTCGAAAAAGAGAAGGCATGTTTAGTCATGGATTCATCATCATCATACTCAGTAAATCCCATGCATAGCAAAGCTAAGGTAGTGTCTGAGGAGGGTAGGATGTAGACAACCTTACCTCTACCCTGTAGGATAGAGAGACTGTTTCCGGTGAGACCCCCGACTCGATTGTAGTTTTGCATCAAGCCTTGGACATAAGGCACATAACACTTAGCAATCTGGACAAAGACCGATTGGTGCATGTACCCCTTGTCTTTCGGCAATCAACACCACTACATAATGCATGATTAACCGTCCGTTTCTTTTAACGTTATTTTCACGAAATTAGTAAAATAACGTTAAAATTAGTGCAATTTCACTTTTGCTCCCTAAGCGTCCACACATATATACATTATATGTGCACAACGCAAGCGGGCGTTTAGTCATGGATTGCTACAACATAATTGGTCAAACCATATATTGGAAATGGAGATGGAAGAGAGACAACTTTAATCAAGATGATGAATTGGAATTCCAGGATTGCAGGTTTCGTTGTACTAGAGGCCAAAACCGGTGGGTCTAGTTGAATGAGGCTAGCGACTTTTTTTCGGTGAAGTCCATAAAAAGGATTTTGTTTGATGCTTCCCTTATTGTTGCCCTGTTCGTGATGGAATCCAACGCTTGGATTCCGAAGAAAGTTAATACATTAGTTTGAAAATCGGAGATGGATCAGATTCCAACTCTTTTAGCATTAAGCAGAAGAAATATTAATGTGAGACCTGTGCCATGTAGATTTTGTTGAGATTACAAGGAAACGAGTGACCACTTGTTCACTTCGTGTCGGCAATATGGCATTTCATTGGCAAATGGTGTGGCATACCGCCTATGTTTGCTTTATCGGTTCGTGATTTACTTTTGATTCATAAAAATGCGAAGTTGGGTCGGATTAAAAATATTTTTTTTTCTTGGTATTGTTATGATAGCGTGTTGGTGCGTTTGTAAATCAAGAAATGAGCTCATCTTTTCTAATAAGGAGACAAGCCCATTGAAAATTATTTAGGACATTAGGGTGAAGGGTGACGTCCCATTTTTCCTCGTTTTCCCCGTGTGACACGTCAGCTCCACATCGGCTTTTCTAGTTTTCCTTATATTTCCCCATATTGCACAATGTCGTCCCAGATTTCACCAAAACCAAACTTCAAACAATTTATATATTTAAATGTTTTAAATGCAAATAAAATAAAAGATACATAACTAAAATTACAAAAAAATAATAATAATAACAATACAATAAACCTAGTCATTCATTTGTAAACAATACAATAAACCTAGTCATTCATTTGTAAACTTTGGAGGTAGAGTAGATGTCGTTGCAAATGCTCGAAAAAATCCACTTTAAGGTTTTGGTGGATAACTCATGATTGTAACGATGAAAGGATAACTCGACAAAGTCGTGGTGTCTTGAGTTTCGTCGTCCTCGTCGGAGCTTGATGAACCGTACAAATATGGTGCACGTTAGGGTATTTTGAACATATCCATTTTGAGTGGGAAAATCTTAAAACAAAAATTGTAGAAAATGATATGTGGGTGAAGAGGGGTTTTTTTTTTTGAGAGAGAAATAAAGGGTGTTGAGTGAAGAGGGGTTTTTTTTTGTGAGAAAAATGGAGTAGGTTAGGTTATAGTTACAGGTAATTTTAAAAAAAAAAATTTTTGGCATTTGACGGTTGCCAACGGTGAAAAACAACATTCCCCCACCTCATTTCTCGGGTTTTTTTATTTTCTCACCGGGTCCAGGGGCGGTGTTTTCGGACGGGTCTGGGCTTCACCAGCCCTTCCCCGACCCCCACACCCCGTCCACCCTTAAAACGCTAGGTATTTATGGGTTAAGAATAGATCTCCTTGTAAGACTAGCTTGAATAGACTGGCGTAACTTTTCTTTGTAATTCTTATTTGTTGTTTAGCAGGGGCGCAGGATATAAGGGGCCGGGAGGGGCGCCCGACCCCCGAACTTTTCGCTCAGTAGTGTTATATATGTAGTTTTCGTATGGAAATTTTTGGGTATATACGTTGTCGACCCCCCGGTTCTATAGAAATTTTTGGTATATACGTTTTCGACCCCCCGTAAAAAGTTTCAAGCTTCGCCACTGAGCCCAGCGTCTTGTTACGTGTCGTTTTGAATGAAATTATCCGTGCCAAAAATAAATAAAAAAGCTCTGTTGATTGGAGAATCATGGATTCATGGTTGCTTGACTAACCAGATTGTTGGGATGGTTGACTGACTGAATTGGTCAATGGAGTTAGTAGATTTACCAAACGTGTTGACCAAAAGCCAACTCAAATTTGCTATGTATCACCACCATCATCCATATCTCACACCCACATCAATGAAATTGGTTCCATGATTCTTCTATTCTCATGTGTCTTATACTTGCTTCTGTCATCTTGTGCAACACTAGACACCATATCTACAAATCAAGTAATTAGAGATGGAGACACAATAGTTTCGGATGATAATATGTTTGAACTCGGGTTCTTTAGCCCCGGAAAATCCAAGTATCGGTACGTAGGGATATGGTACAAGAAAATATCAACGGGTACAGTCGTATGGGTTGCTAACAGGGAGACACCAATCACAGATAAATCAGGCATGCTCGAACTAAGCAAACATGGAAACCTACGAATTCGCAGTGGTGACAATACAATGATCTGGTCATTGAAATCAACAATATCGAAGATGAGTAAATAATCCGGTGGTGGTTGTGATGCAGCTTCTAGATACTGGTAATCTTGTCGTGTGGGATAGAAGTACCACGAACGGACGTGTAATCTGGCAAAGTTTTGATCATCCGGGTAACACATTCTTACCAGGAATGAAATTTGGAAAAGATCTGGCGACGGGAAGAGAACGGGTTATAACACCGTGGAAGAGTGCAGACGATCCTTCACCAGGTCCATATTTGCACTATCTAGATACAAATGGTTATCCACAAATATTTGTGAGACAAGGTCGGTTATACGATGGAGACATGGCCCATGGAATGGTCTTAAATTTCAAGCTTCACGCATGGAAAACCCGAATCCTATTTACGTGGTTTTAACGAAAAGGAAATATATTTCAAATACGAGCTAAAAACTTCGGTTGTTCAAAGGGTCCTCGTGTTGCCGGATGACATCACGGTGCAATTGCAATGGATGGATCAAACCCAAGAGTGGGCTGTGCATACTATTGGAGCAGCAACAGATAGTTGTGGTGGTTATGGACTTTGTGGGCATATGCAAGCTGCAACGCTAATAGGTACCCCCCTTGTAAATGTATGGCTGGTTTTAAGCCAAAGGTCCCAGATGAATGGGATAGAGCACATGGATCGAGTGGGTGTGAACGTAAACGGGCTTTAGATTGTGGGAGTGGGTCAGGGTTTAAGAAAATCACAGGAGTTATATTTCCGGACACACGTCGTTCATGGTATAATTATAGCATGACGCTCGAAGAATGTGAGATGGCTTGCAGAATGAACTGCAATTGTACGGCTTTTGCAAATTCAGATATCAGAAACGGAGGAAGCGGATGTTTGCTTTGGTTTGACGAGCTTATGGACACCACAGAGAATGATGATAAGCAGGATATTTACATAAAATTAGCTGCCTCTGAGTTAGCAGGTACACACTCTGAGCTGCTATAAACTTGATACGCTTGTAACATATTATCATTAATCGTTCGTGAAGGAAACGAAGATTCCCCATCTAGCATAAACAAGAAGAAAAGAGTATTAAAAGCGGTATTCTTAACCACATCCGTTGTGCTACTTTTATTTATGGTGGTAATTTTAAATAGCTTTTTATGCTTTTAGAATTAAAATCATCCTTACACTACACTTTGGAAACTTGCATAGTTTTTGTAGGCGACATGTATGCCCGTGATAAAAAGGATAACAGTGTTCGGATGGAAGATCTTGATGAGCTACCTTTAATTAGCCTAAATAAAATAGTTAAGGCTACAGATAACTTGAACATCCATAAAAAGATGGAGAAGGTGGATTCGGTCCAGTTTACAAGGTAACTTAATATAGAACGGAACATGTATGTGTATCATTATTCAAAGGGATATTGGATTTAATTAACCCAAATTTTCACCAATTGGCCAATAGCACTCCTAACTTTCGATTTGTACACTAGCACTCCCAACTTTCAACTAATTGGTAGATAACACTCCCTAACTAACTTCACCCAAACCCAGTTAGCTGATGCCAGCTGCCATGTCACTGCCACATCAGCTGCCACGTCATTGAAAAATGCCACGTAGACTGCCACACATCAGCTGCCACGTCAGCAAAAAGGGCCACATCAGCAAAAACTAACTGGGTTACGGTTCAGTTAGTTGGGAGTGTTATCGGCCAATAAGTTGAAAGTTGAGAGTGATGGTGTACAAATTGAAAGTTGGAAGTGTTATCTGCTAATTGGTAAAAGTCGAGGTTACTTAAATCCAGTATCCCTTATTCAAAAGTGGAAAATAAAACTGTAACCTTGCTATTTTAGGGTGTGTTGGACGATGGGCGAGAGGTAGCTGTGAAGAGGCTCTCAGAAACATCCCAGCAAGGGATTGAACAATTCAAGAATGAAATCTTTTGTATTGCGAAGCTTCAGCATCGCAATCTTGTGAAGCTTCTTGGATACTGCAACGACAGAAATGAACTGGTTTTAGTTTATGAATACATGACAACAAAAGCTTAGACTTAGATCTATTTGGTTCGTTAGGTTCTCTCTCTATGATTTCAAATAGTACCTTGTTTTCGCACTTTCCTATCAAATCGGTGATCTAAGCATTTCACTTTTGTCAGACGAAACGAGGAGCGCGATTCTTGACTGGCCACAGCGATTTAATATTATACATGGGATGGCTCGAGGTATTCTTTATCCACATCAAGATTCCCGCCTTCAAATCATCCATAGAGATCTCAAGGCAGGTAATATTCTTTTGGATGGTGACATGAATCCCAAAATCTCCGACTTTGGCCTGCTAGAAAGTTGTAGGATCCGATACTGCCACTAAGACAAAAAAAAGTAGTGGGAACACAGTAAGAATCTTAAACAATAGTTTACTGAAATATTTTGGCGACTATATCCCCCTAATGAATAAGTTGTCGGCAGTGGTTATATTTCTCCAGAGTATGCAGTATACGGACGATTTTCTGTAAAGGCTGATGTGTATAGTTTTGGTGTGTTGATGTTGGAGATCGTAAGTGGTGAGAAAAACCGAGAATTCTGTCATTATGATCACAATGACAACCTTCTTGGACATGTATGTTACACTTGATGTTTTTCATTAAACAATGTTATTTTGGTAACTTATATGTTTGATCTTATTCAGGCATGGAGACTTTATAAACAAGGCAGATCGATTGAACTTATGTGTGCATCTTTGCGTGCCTCTTGTGTCATCCCTGAAGTACTAAGAGTAATACATGTTGCATTATTATGTGTGCAAAATCATGCAAAAGATAGGCCAGCTATCTATCAGTGGTTTTAATGCTGGTCAGTGAGAGCGTGTTGCCTCAACCTAAACATCCTGCTTTTTACTCTGAAGAGATCAGTAGTGTGTTAGGATTTAGATCACACACACACGATCAATAAACGAAAGCAATAAGAAAAGTAGACACGAGATTTACGTGGTTTGGTCACAGTGTGTAACCTACGTCCACAGGGGCAACTAGGTTAGTATTTTTTATTGAGTGATAATGTTAACAAGTACAAGAGATATATTTATAGGCTAGAATTAGGGTTAGTCCCTTGCTAAACAAATAACTAAACAACTGGGCCTAAAACACTTAAAGCCCATTAGGGTTAGGGCCGGCCGAACCCTTTCCCTTCTTCTCTCTAATTCTCGACTAGCCTTAATGGGTTGGGCTGAAGACAACATCTCCAACAATCTCCCACTTGGTGTCTTCGGACCTCGAACTGCACTATCTCTTCTGTACTTCTGTAAATGAAAAACCCCCTTGATCTTCAAATCTCCCTAGTTACCCCGTCTTCTCAGCATTATTCCTGAAGGCCAGCTGAAGCTATGCATAGCTTCATCTTATCCAGCACCACAACCTTGGTAAACATATCTGCTGGATTCTTAGCACCTGGGACATTCTTCAGACACTGATCAATCCTCTGACAAAATGATACCTCATCCCTATGTGCTTCGTCTTCCCATGATAAACGGGATTCTTTGCAAGTTTCATTGCACTTTCATTGTCACAATACAACGGGTAGTCAGCTTGATTCTTCCCTAACTCTTTCAGAAAAGCTTTCAACCATACTAGTTCTTTGCTGGCCTCAGCTGTTGCCATGTATTCAGCTTCTGTAGTAGATAAAGCCACACTTTTCTGAAGTCTAGACATCCAACTCACTGCTGTTCCTCCCACTGTAAAGACATATCCTGTAGTGCTTTTAAATGTCTCTTTACAGCCACCCAGGTCGGCATCTGTATAACCCTTGAGAACCACATCTTTTCCTTTAAAACACAACCCCATTTTTGACGTACCTTTCAAATAACGAAGCACCCATTTAACTGCTTCCCAGTGTTCTCTTCCTCGGATTTGACATAAAGCGACTGACAACTCCAACTGCGTGTGCTATGTCAGGTCTTGTGCATACCATAGCATACATTAGACTTCCTACAGCAGATGCATAGGGAACTCTAGCCATATCAGCTTTTTCTTCTTCTGTTCTGGGACACTGATCTTTAGTAAGCTTGATGTGACTTCCTAAAGGCGTGTTTCTAGGCTTGGTCTTCTCACTTTCATACCAAATCTCTCTAACACTTTCCCGATGTACTTCCCTGGGATAGTGTCACTGAGCCATCTTTCTTGCTTCTGGTTATACTCATCCCGAGTATCTGTTTGGCTGGACCCAAATCCTTCATCTCGAATTCTTTGGACATTTGCTTCTTTAACTTGCTTATTTCTTTCATATCCGAACCTGCAATTAACATATCATCAACATAAAGTAACAGTATGATATAAGAGTTGCTAAACTTCTTCAGATAGCAGCAATGGTCCATCTGACATCTCTTGTACCCTGACCTCTCCATAAAGTTATCAAACTTTATGTACCACTGTCTAGGTGCCTGTTTAAGACCATACAAACTCTTATTCAACTTGCAGACCCAGTTCTCTTTCCTAGCAACCTTGAATCCCTCAGGTTGTGCCATATAAATGTCTTCATCTAGGTCACCATGTAGAAAAGCTGTTTTCACATCTAGTTGCTCTAGATGAACTTCTCAGCAGCTACAATGCTAAGAACCAACCTCATGGTAGTCATCTTCACCATCGGAGAGAAAATCTCATCATAATCAACTCCCTTTTTCTGCTGAAACCCCTTGACTACTAAACGGGCTTTGTACTGTTTAGAACCATCGTGTTCTTTTGACCCTGAAGACCCATTTATTTTGTAAAGCTCTCTTATCTAGCGGAAGCTTAACTAAGACCCAAGTCTTATTTTTATCTAAAGAGCTCATCTCATCCTTCATTGCATGCTCCCACTGGAGAAAATCTCTCGTCTTGACTGCCTCAGAGTAGCTTTTTGGTTCACCGTTTTCTGTCAAGAGAATATAATTAACTGAAGGATTATATTTATTAGGCGGTTTACTAACTCTGGTGGATCTCCTGACCCAATTTTCTGACGGGTCAGGCTGCTGTGGAGGCTGTTCTTCTTCATGCTCTGAGCTCCCACTGTCAGAGACTTCCCCCGTCTCATTATATCCACCTTCAAACTCTGGTCCTGCGTCATCTTCAGAATCTGATTCGGGTTCTATAACTGGTTCATTCTTTTGACCGTCAGTGTCAAACTCAACCGCTTTTTCTGAACCTCTGACTTCTCCGTATTCCTGTCTTTGTACAGCTCTGCTTCATTGAATTCGGCATGTTTGCTTCTGACTAGCTTTCTGCTTTCATGATCCCAAAGCCTGTAGCCCATTTTATCGGACCCAAATCCAACGAGCGTGTACTTCTTTGCTCTGGCATCTAACTTGTCACCTTCAAGATCAATATCATAAGCACTACACCCGAAAATTCTCAGGTGATCATACTCAACTGCTTTACCCTTCCATTCTTCCTGAGGAATCTTGAATCCCAACGGTACTGAAGGCCCACGATTGATAAGATAGGCTGCGGTGTTAACCGCATCAGCCCAGAACATTTTTGGGAGCCCTGCATTTAATCTCATACTTCTGGCTCTCTCATACAATGTTCTGTTCATCCTCTCTGCAACCCCATTCTGTTGCGGAGTTCCTGGAACAGTCTTTATCATCTTGATCCCTCTCTCAGCACAATAATCTGTAAATTCTTTGCTGATGTATTCACCTCCGTTGTCAGACTTTAAGCATTTCACCTTCAAATCAGTTTCAAGTTCAACAACAGCTTTCCATTTCATAAATTTATCAAAACTTCAGATTTATGTTTAAGAAAGTAAACCCATACCTTTCGTGTTGAATCGTCTATGAAGGTTACATAATAGCGAGATCCTTCAGGTGAAGCAACTGATGTCGGCTCGTACACGTCTGAGTGAATCAACTCCAATTTCTGAGCTTTTGGTGCTCTCCCTGTCTTCACAAAAGTCACCCTCTTTTTCTTGCCTAGGATGCACTGTTCACAAAACTCAGACTCGACCTTTTTCAGTTCTGGAAGCTTTCCTTTGGTAACAAGCATCTTCATCCCTTTTTCACTCATGTGGCCGAGTCGTTGATGCCATAACTTTGATAGACTCGGCCCATCAGATACTGCATTAACCCCATCGGTTGGTACCTCAACCATGTATAAAGTACCCCTCTTCTTTCCTCTAGCAATGACCATACTGCCCTTCACAACTTTCCATTGTCCTCTACCAAAGTGGACATCATATCCCTGGTCATCAAGCTGACCAATGGATATCAACATCCTCTTCAAACCAGGAATGACCCGAACATTCTTCAAGGTCCAAATGGTTCCCAATGGTGTTTTTAAGTCAATGTCTCCAACCCTTGTAATATCAAGACTGTGATTATTAGCCAAACGAACTTTACCAAAGTTGCCTGTTCGTAGATTCTTCATTTCTTTGCTAGAAGTAGCATGAAACGATGCTCCTGAATCCATAATCCAATCTTCAACAGTATTTTCGACACAACAAATAAGGGCATCCTCTGAATCTGAGGCTGTGGTAGCATTCACCTCATTTTTATCTCTATGAGGTTTAGTACACTGACTTCTAAAGTGCCCATGCTCATCACAGATCCAGCACTGTATGTCTTTTCTTGGTTTTGCTGGTCTTGACTTGCTTCTTCGTTTTGACTTTGACCTTCCTCTATTTCCACCTCTATTATTACTTCTCCCTCTCCCTTCAGTACTGAGCAACGAACTTGTCTCTCCAGAATTCCTCCTCCTTGGGTCCTCATTCAATATCAAGTCACGAACTTTAGCAATCACTGCCCCAGTGACTGCAGTAATAGTTCCTGACCAGCTGTCAGGTAATGAGGACAAGAGCAGGCATGCTTGCAATTCATCATCTATCTTGAATTTTATTGAATTCAAACGAGACAAGTGAGAATTAAATAAATTAATATGCTCAATAACAGAACTTCCCTCTTTCATGCGGGTGTTGACTAACTCCCGTATCAGAAACACCTTGTTGGCAGGAGACGGCTTCTCATACATATTCGACAAAGCCTCTATGATTCCTCGTGCTGAGGTTTGTGCAGAAATATTGTAACCAACATTCATTGAAAGAGTGAGCCTGATAGTTGACATAGCCTTCTTGTCAATGGTTGTCCACTTATCCGTTACAGGTGAAGGAGGAGGCTCTAAGGCTGCATCCAGATCCTTCTGTATCAGCAAATCCTTGATTTGCATCTTCCACCATCCAAAATTCTTCCCATCAAACTTCTCAATTCTGACTTTTCCGTCATCAGTCATCTTTTTGCTGAATAACAGAAACTAACCAGAGAATGTGAGAGAATAAACTGAGAAACAACCCTGAAATCTGACCTCGAAAAATGTGCAGAAAACCCGAAAACGCAGCAGCGAAAATCGGTACAGAAAACCCTTCTGTTTGAGCGACGGCGGCTGGAAACCCTAATCTGGTTGGCAGCGGCGGCGATTCTGCGGTTCTGGCAAGGTGGTAGGCGGCGGCTAACAAAACCCTAATCTGGGTTAGGTGGCGGCGGCGGTACCCGGTTGCCCTAGAGTAAAGCTGCGAAACTGCAGCAAGTCGGTGGGTGTCGGCGGCGGAAAACCTAGCGACGACTAGGTGACGGCGGCGAAACCCTAATTAGGGTTTGCGACGGCGGTTGGAGGTAAGAGGTGGTAGGCGGCTAGTGTGTGTGTTCTTGATCAAGAGCCCGAGCTCTGATACCCAGTTGTTAGGATTTAGATCACACACACACGATCAATAAACGAAAGCAATAAGAAAAGTAGACACGAGATTTACGTGGTTCGGTCACAGTGTGTAACCTACGTCCACGGGCAACTAGGGTTAGTATTTTTTATTGAGTGATAATGTTAACAAGTACAAGAGATATATTTATAGGCTAGAATTAGGGTTAGTCCCTTGCTAAAAAGTAACTAAACAACTGGGCCTAAAACACTTAAAGCCCATTAGGGTTAGGGCCGGCCGAACCCTTTCCCTTCTTCTCTCTAATTCTCAACTAGCCTTAATGGGTTGGGCTGAAGACAACATCTCCAACATAGTGAACTTGAGTCTGTTTCATCAGTTATTGATGATTCGCTGATAACACATGTATCTGCCCGATAGCAAGCAAATGATACTTTCAGATTACATAATGTTGTAACATTTATACGCCCTATAGCAGTAGTGAACTTGAGTCTGTTTCATCATTTGATGATTCCATGTCTTCAAGTTTTTCTTTACTCCTCACTATATACGTTAATCTTCTTTTTTCCTATTTCATTTTCTTTTTAATGTCTTTTATATTTTCCCTTTACTATTTACTTTTATAACTCTTTTTACTATATATAAATTAGCTTATTTATTTATTTTCTTTTTATATATCAATACTAGTGGAATGCCCACGCGTTGTTGCGAATACTTATGTTTTCTTGGCGCATGTTGCGTGGCGGATTTGACGTAATTTATTTTTAAGAAGGTTCTATTCAGTTCAAGATAAAGGGAAGAAAAGTTGACATATTACAGTAATACCCTAGGTAACTAAAGTGGAGAACAGATCAGCAGCTAAAGAAGTAATCTCATATCCCGTAACCCTTTTTGTTGTATTTGTAAAGATGAGATTCAAGGTCTACCCACAACTTTAAATCAATCATCAGCAAAGAAATTGTAGTGTCAAGAGTGTAATATTAGTCCTACAACAGTTGGTGTGGCAGATGATAAACAACTAGGTTATAAGTTTATAACCCGATGTGCCCAAAGTTTCTGTAGCTAATGCAGGGCAAGTGGTTTATGACTGAGGTACTAATCATTCCACTGGATAGTTATAATATGGTTCTCGGGGTTTAGTGGTGGTTATTATAAATGACATAATCTAAAACTTTAAAGAACTGAGTACTGACAATGCAATTTAGCTTGCAGGGGCAGGCATGCGAGCTAAAAGGTTTGGGTAATAACAGTTTATCTTTATAATCTATGGGAAAAGATTAGTGACTACTAATCTTATGGTTTGCAAGCCACAACAACAGCAGGAGGGTTTCAACATGGATCAAAAGTGGTTATAGAAGTGAAGGGTAGAGACATTTTATGCTTTACTTATTGAGTAAAACAAACAAAAGTGTTGTAGGACATGTGTAGTTAATATCCCGATATATCAGTGATATATCGGTTATCAGTCTCCTGCCGAGATACCGGTACAAAATATCAGTCAGAATATCGATACCAATAATATCAGTGGTATTGACCAATATTTGAACGATATTGGACCGATATTTGATTGATAAATCACCGATTTTCCCCATATCAGTACATTTCTTCTCACTTCTACCATTCGCCTGTCTTCTTATTGTTGGTATTAGTGTTTTAAGTCTTAGTGAGTTCCTACTTGCTACAATTGTTAGTGTTTTGCAAGTTGCAAAAGGTTAATTCGTTAATGGTAGGAGAGTATATTGAACTGTTAGTGTTAAATTTATATATATATATATATAAATAATTAGCATGATATTAAAATTACCGATATCCCACCGCAATAACCGATATCACAAATATCGGTCCTTGACCGATATCCGATATTTTACCGCATTATTAACTACTTAGTGTAGGACTAAGCAAGCTATTGGAAGGGTCTAGGGAGGGTGGGATGAGGGCACACCTTTCCTCCAATCCAGGAGGCTGCTCCCACTAAGACCCTCGGCGTGAAAAATATCTTTTATTCTTTTTCAAAACAAAGTATACAATACAAATAACATGTAGTGTGGCTAAGGAAAAAAAGATAGAAGTTACTTAATTTACTAGTAATAGTAATAGACTCCCGCTAACAAAAAGTAGTTAAACAGCTACTAATAATAGTAATAATAGTAACGTTGTACTCCTTGAGCATGAGGATATAATTGAACTACCATGTGCACTACCTCATTCATGGAACTGTGATCATCAGATTGTTCTAAAAGAGTGAGTCATTACTATCAAGTATTAACCAAATTCCCTTGGTAGAAGAGTTATTGGACGAGCTATGCGCTGCTACGTATTTTCAAAACTTAACTTATGTTCGGGTTACCACCAGATTCGAATGCACAGTGATGATGTGTATAAGACAGCTTTTAGAACACATGAGAGGCGCTATGACTTTCGCTTAACTAATGCCCCTGCAACATATCGAATACTAATGAATGACATTTTGAAAACCCTTCTGAGGAAATGTGCTTCAGACCCTTTATTGGTATCCTCCACTACATATTCTTTATGTGCCAAATGGCACCTCAGTAATTGCAGTTGTCGATGAAACGATGCAGGAACATGAGGTTACCAGTAACTATTCAATTGCTTAAGCACGCTCTAAATAGGGCGAAAAACATGAAGAACCATTTTGCAGACCAGCATAGAAGTGAAAGAACCTTGGAAGTAAGGAAATGGGATCATTTGAAACTACAACCTTACTGACACACAACTAAAAGAGGGCAGGCATACTAACGGTTCATTCCTGATATTGGAGTTGATATGGGAAGGTGCTTACAGGTTGGATCTGCCTGATGATGTTATTCTTGAAAAGGGCTCATGAACCACCTGTCAAGATTGTACCTCTACCAAAACAGCCTCGATTCAGTTTGCAACCAGCTCTGGTACTTTGGAGCACAAACTAAATAAGCATGGAAGGACGACCACAAGGCCCACAATGAAAGGTGTTTGTGCAATGAAAGGATAAACCGATCATGAAGGCCACTTGAGAAATATTATAAGATTTCAAGCTTAATTTTCCTAATTTTTTAGGTCAAAAATTCTATTAGTTAAGAGCTTAAGAGCCACTGTTATCGTAGTGTTCTCACTTCGAAATAGAATGATCCATAGTTATTAAAGGCGTTAGGCGCACTCAGCGCAAAAAAAGCGCGGGCCTGAGAAAAAAAAGCGTACAACAAAAAAAACTTAAAATATTTTTATATAATAGAAAATTAATACTATTCTTCAAATAATATAAACTAAAACTATTATATAACATTTAATATCGTCTTTTTAGTACCAAAAGTTATAAAATGCTAGTTTATTAGTGTAGAAAAGTAGTTTCATTAGATAAAAGTAGGAAATCTAGCTAGAATCTTGCCAGATGTTAGAGAATTTAGCCGAAAACTCTCAAGAATCTAGAAATCTCGCCAGAATCTGCGCATGAACCATCACCTGGAGAATTAAAGGGCAATCGCCTTGACTTAAGGCGCAATTACCTCGCCTAGCTAGGAAATTGGGCCTAGGCCAAGAGGCGATGGCTTTTAACAACTATGGAATGATCATTCTTGTAAACGGTCAAAGTAGAGGCCTAGTATAATAATAAGTTCTAAGTTCTAACTACCATTATAACTATGTCATTAGCCGTTAATCATTGTAAGGGAACAACTTAAGCTGGATTCTTCGATCAATAATACTCACGAATTAGTTGATCAATCTCTTCTATCATATTGCTTCTTTCTTTCGTATTCACACCCTACCTTTACCAAGCCACGAAACATGTACTTGCGAGTTGCGACAACATAGAAAGATACGTCCAACGGTTTCTACTTTCTAATTCATATAACTTCATAAGAAATGGAAAGTGGCAGTCACTTTGTCAACAAATCATTCAAAATAAACCGAAAACAAACGACATTAACGCATAATAGCATCAGAATTCAGAAGTTACAATTTACTAAACAGATAAGCATTCCCATACCTGCAATGAAAGGACTAAACAAACAAAACATCATTAAACCTCCTCAGTCAGCAAACTTCTCAAAATTAAACAAATCAAAATGATAAAAACATCAATAAATACCCTAGAAATACTCCTATTAGCACAGTATCACACACTTTAATCAAATCAATCAATCAAATAAATAATAACAATCGAATGAAAACAAATTAACATAATCTGAAACAGTTCGTGGAAGCTTTTAGGTCAAATGAAAACAATCGAATATTGCATAACAAAAATCAAAATTAATACCATAAGAAATGGATCGGCATAAATGATGAAAGTAAGAAGATACCTTTGAAACGACGTCGTCGCAGAGAGCAAGATGAGTTTTGCATTGTTTACAACTGTAAGTCTTCCCCTCTAACGTCATCGTTTTGTTGACACGTTTACTGTGTCGAAAGTACAACTTAAGTTGCAGAGAGTACAAAGGAGAACTAATTACTTTTGTAGAGAGTACAACTTATAGCGCGGAGGATACAAATGTCCAAGCAACAGCCGGTCCAAACCGGTTTGAACTGATTAATCTAGGGATGAGCAAATGGCATTGGTATCAACCGGTAGCGAATTTACCGATCCGGGTACCGATTCGGTAACATTTTTGACATTTTCGGTACCCGACGTTTTTACCCTTAAATACCGGTAAAAACGATACCGGTACCGAACCGTACCGGGTATATTCGGTACCGGTACCCACTTTTGGGGATTTTCGGTACCGAACGGTACCGAGCTCATCCCTAGATTAACCAACCAACGTTAGTGTCGATTACTGGTTTGAACCGAAAGTAGCGGCCTAGTCTACAATTTAACGTTCACCTTATTGAGTTATTTCTAAAGGTGTTTATTATTTAAATTGGTTTCGAAAAAACCGAAATTCAAGTCTAACCGAATATGAATTTGGTTTTCGAATTTTCGAGCTGGGTTATCGTCTCTTTTCGAATTCTGAATTAGGTGTTCGTATCGATTTCGGATTTGTGATTTTCAAACCATTTGGATTCAAATATTCGAATTATATGGTTTTAATTAAAAATATATATATTTTTTAATTTTATATCTGTGTGTATTTTTCGAATTGAACTTGAAACTATTTTGCAAATTCAATTTTATAATACGTAAATTCGAATAATATGAAAATATGCATGTCCTGTTATTTTTTTAAATCAACGTTGATTCACTTGGCCACTATAGGCTTCACTAGCGAAGGCTCAAACACAACCTTGGTAGACTAAACCGGTTCACGTCTAGTGACTTAGTGGTTTTAATGTCAGTAGTATCATGAGGTATTGAGAATAATAGATATAAAAATGATGTTTTTGATTTTCTGAGTTCTATATATTACACATACATATGCCCCATTTATATAAAACTGAAATAAGAATAAAAGAAAAGACAATAAATGGCTGGGCTGGAGTCTTGGCTGTAAAACAGGCTGTGATGGGCTAGATATCCTCATAATATTCTTCACTTATTTTCTTCTTTCCGACACTCCCCCTCAAGTTGAGTAGTGGGGTCACCAATACTTAACTTGCTCAAGCAGCTACTAAAAGCGTTTCCGTTGACGGCCTTTGTGAGAATATCTGCAAGTTGATCTTTTGACGATACATATGGGAGCTCTATGATTCTTTCCTCCAGTTTCTCTTTGATGAAATGTCGGTCTACCTCCACGTGTTTTGTTCGACCATGTTGTACTGGGTTTTCTGAGATTTGTATTGTAGCCGTATTGTCACACATAACTTTACTAGGTTCCTTTTGGAAAAAAACCAATGTCTTCTAGTAGCTTCCTGATCCAAAGAACTTCGCTTAACCCTCGAGCTATACCTCTAAATTCCGCTTCTGCACTTGACAGAGCAACCACTTTCTGTTTCTTGCTTCTCCAGGTAACAAGGTTTCCACCGACCAAGGAAAAATATCCTGATGTTGACCTTCTGTTTCCCTTATCTCCGGCCCAGTCTGCATCAGTGTAGAGTTCAACATTAAAATGTCCATTTGGTTTGAACAACACTCCATGGCCTGCAGTCCCCTTGAGATACCTTAAAATTCTCTGTGCAGCTTCCATATGGGCAACTTGTGGTTGGTTCATGAACTGACTTACCACTCCAACAGCATAAGCTATATCAGGGCGAGGTGAGAGAGATAAATTAACTTGCCCACGAGCCGTTGATACCTTTCTTTGTCTGCAAGCTCTCCATTAAGTTCCATGTGAAGGTTGTGGTTCACCACCATTGGAGTATCTGCCGGTTTACAATCAATCAAACCCGGTTTCCGCCAGGAGATCAAGGACATACTTCTTTTGGCAGATGAAGATTCCCCGTTTAGACCTGAGAACTTCTATCCCTAGGAAATACTTGAGATTCCCTAGGTCTTTCATTTCAAACTTTGTGAATAGATTCTTTTTCAGCCGTGCTATTTCTTCTACATCATTTCCGGTAATAATCATGTCGTCTACATATATAATCAAGCAAGTTAGAAGGCCGTTTCTTTTCTTGAGGAACAGAGTATGATCAGCATTACTCTGGTGATACCCATATTCTTTCATGGCTAAAGTGAACTTTCCAAACCATGCCCGAGGAGATTGTTTTTGCCCGTATAAAGACTTTTTCAACCGACATACTTCCCTTTCTTTAAAACTTCATGAAAAACCTGGAGGTGCTTCCATGTAGACTTCTTCCGTCAGGTCTCCATGAGAAATGCGCTTGTAACATCAAACTGGTAGAGAGGCCACTCCTTATTTGCTGCAACGGAGAATAGGACTCTGATGGTGTCCATTTTTGCAACCGGAGAAAATGTCTCAGCGTAATCGATCCCATATGTCTGAGTGTAACCCTTGGCTACGAGCCGAGCTTTGTATCTTCCAATGGAACCATCTGGTTTATATTTGATTGAAAATACCCACCGACATCCAACTGTTTTCTTATCCTTAGGAAGAATGCACTTCTCCCACGTGTTGTTTTTCATAAGAGCATGCATTTCCATTTCCATAGCTTCTCTCCAGTTCTTCTTACCCTGGGCTTCCTTTACAGAACTTGGTATTTGTTCAGAATATAAGTTTAACAACTCGAAAATTCGTTGTTATCTTTTCATTTTGTTTTCTCGTTTATCTATCTTTTGTAATCCCGAGATTCGGTTAATAATAAAGTTTATGTTGATTAATTATGGTGTTGTACGTTATTATCGCATCTAATCGCTTACTGAATCGCATCGCTAATCTCATCGCATCGCAAATCGCAATTGTTTATTGGTTTTGTATTATTTATGTGTTTGTGTGTTTGTGGTTATGATTACGCTCGCTATCGCATCGCCCTCGCACTCTCGAATCGCTAAATCGCACTATTATATCAACCATAATGCTTAACGCTTTAATTTAACGCTTAATATAACTACTAATGCGAACCAAATAACCAAACGAACCCTTAACGCGAAATCGGCAAACGAAACTTGGTCACCAGGCCAAGTTCGGCCAAACTTGACTACCACAAGTTCGCCTGAACTTGCCTGATAACCAGGACTCCCTTGTTTTCCCTCAAGTTCGCGCGAACTTGTACAGAAATGTACAAGTTCGGCCGAACTTAGCTATATTTCCCTTGAAATCTATCATGTTCGCGCGAACTTGCATGGAAATCATGCAAGTTCGACCGAACTTGTTGTCAGCTCTTAAGATTCTTGCCTCACCTATAAATACCCATGCTCCTCATTCATGCTCCCTTGCTGACCAAGTTCGCTCAGAGCTCTCTCAACCCGAAACCTTCGTGTTCTAAGTAAGAATCAACCCGATTTCAACTACAACAACGTTTACAACGATCTACAAAGGTTTACAACGATTTTGGCACAAGGCATAGCCTTCGTTTTTATCAAAACCCATTCTTTAATGAAAATCTTCATCTTTTTCTTCAAAACTTCTATTTTTAACTTAGATCTACACAATACGAGTTCGTTTGGTGTTAGCAGAGGCTTCCCAAACACGAGATCTGCAAGATCTCGGCTTGTAAGTTCTAGATCGAAGAAAACCTTTGATAAATATCGATTTTGACACAAAATACGTACTTTTGAGGATGTTTTGTTCATTTTCTGATATGGAACGAAGCATCTATCATTCAAGATCTCATATCTGGAAGCACAAGGACGTTTATGTTGGTTTACACAAGTCGACTAATCCGAACGAACCCCGAGTTCGCCGGATTAGCCCACGCTTTTGTAAAACGGCTAAAACAGCTCTAAAAGACCTCTCCGACCTAAGTTTGCTCAGTAGCACAGGGTTGGAGGGATGAACACTCGATTTTCCTCAGCAAACGACGCGAAAACGCAAGATTTTAGACCCGAAAACATCAAGTTCGCTCGAGAATCACCAGTTTCCCAAGTCAAGTTCGACCGAACTTGTACCCAAATGGGTCAAGTTCGACCGAACTTGGGTACTTTTCACCAAGTTTTCTTGCAAGTTCGCCCGAACTTGCATAGTTTCTTAGGAAACTATACAAGTTCACCCGAACCTGTCTCCTCAGTAAGGATTCTCCACAAGTTCGCCCGAACTTGACAAGATTCTTAAGAATCTCATCAAGTTCAACCGAACTTGGCTCATAACTCACCAGAATTACACAAGTTCGCTCGAACATGTGTGTTTACACACAAGTTCGCCCGAACTTGGCCACTGCTCAACTCAAAGTTCACCGTTTCGGCTTTTCGGAAGACTGATGCACTTCTGTTCGTTTACAGGCTGATCCGGCGCACTCCGCAACCTCTCCGCAGAATTTCCTACTTAACTAAAACGCACCCACAGTGAGTATACTTGACCATTTTCGCTTTAACGCACTTTTTGGGTGTTACATACGTTCCTATATCAAAATCACTTCACAAATCAAACTGTTTATCACACGCGAATAATCTGATTATATATGCTCAATATGTGATACTAGAAATATGTGACTAGGACTTATCTTCGTTAACTTGCCTCCTTAGCTAGTATGGTACTATAGTGTGGCTTGTAACATTCGTCGAAAAACGGGTTTCCAAACCCGCTTCGTTTGTAAATCGAATATCAAGTTATAAATTTTTCGTTGTGTATTTATGTTTTTTTTTAATTTTAAACGATGCATAATTAATAAACAAATTAGAATTTGAAAACTATAATTGATAAAAAGTGAAAATAAAATAAATAAAAATGAAAACCGGCTGCCGGGATTCGAACACGGATCAGCCTCAAAGCCTTAACTCGCGCACATCCTACCACTCCGCCACATGATGTCTTTGTGAATTCTAGGAATCAATTAAAACATAAGTTCAACCGTGAATCAACCTGGTTGCGTCAAACTGAAACCGATATCGGCTTCCAACCGTCCAAGACGTTTGAGTGATCGCGGATTTCTGAAAATAACCGATAAACCGACACTCTTAATCAATTCAGTCTTGAATAAACTTGAATTCATGTGATGTTCGTTTTTATAACCGAAAACATTCATTTCCTGAATTACTTCAACAAAATCATCATCTCGCGACTCATTAACATTCACAGAACTTCTAATTTCACTTTTACTCTAATTTCTGATCGTCGGAATCGCTTTTTGAACTCGCCGGACTTTCGCCGGAAAACCGTGTCTTTCATCAAAACGGTAAGTTTCTCATTCTTCTATCTCCTATCAGTTGTTAGGCTTTTACTAACTCAAACCCTTCAATCAGAATCAGTTCCAGACGACGATATCGGATAATCAACACTCGCCGGAAAACTTCTGAAAATTCATAGATTTCGCTGTGAAACGGTATAATCTTTTAAACCTTCTGATAACTCTTGTTCAGTACTTCAATTCCACAACTAGCTAACCAAAACTGTTAATTGGTCCGCTCAGACGAAGTTCATAAAAACAGAGCCGACGACTTCGCCGGAGTTCTGAGAAAGATCATTTTTCCGGTATGTTTACTCCCAAAATCTTCCCTGTCCATTTCATTTTAATCAATTAAATGTTTGTCAATCGAATTAAACAAGAAACAGTTGATTAATTGTTGTCTGTGTTCTTGAGCGAAGAAGACGAAGTCGATTATGATTATAAGATTAATTAAAATCAGTATAATAAACGGGTTAGACACACAGTCCAGCGTGGACTGTGTGCAAACAATAAACATACGTCTCGAGTTCGATCCTTATCACGACCCTATTCTCGGAAATAAAAATGTTTTTTTAGAACCGAACCGGGTTAACTCACTGAAGATGTTAAGTATAATAAAAATCAGTATATTAACCAGGTTAGACACACAGTCCAGCGGTGGACTGTGTGCAACGTTAATCCACAGGTCCCGGGTTCGAGACCTGTTACGCACGCCGGTTCGATGATTAAAATCCTTTTAAAAAATAAATGAATTTTGAATAAATTAAAACAGTATATAAATATAATTAAAAACATAAATATTTCGGGTTAGACACGCAGCTCAGTTGGTAGAGCTGCGTGCACGCGTACGGGAGGTCACAAGGTCGAACCTCACTCAGTGCAACAATATAAACGACCGAACCGGTCAACAAGTCAACAGTCATGGTCAACGGTCAAAGTAAAAAAAAGTCAACATTTTTTTATATTTATATTTATTTATTTAATTTAAAAATCAATTAAAAATACTTAAAAATAATGTTTTTAAAGTTAGAAAATAGCCTTAAACTCACAAAAATATATCTAACAATCCTATTAAAATTATTAATAAAATCCACTCATTTACCATACCTTTCGTTATTATTTAGGTTAGTTAATCCTCGTCGATCAACCCTCTAAACTCGTGCGCATTCATCATCCTCAACCGAACGCACCTAATGTGAGTGAATCTCTTCAAATTCCCCGTTTTAATCACGTTTTTGGGGTGTATCATGTGTCTTATCATTATTTACATTTAAACAATTGTGCATCCATCATGTCCATGATCAAATGTGTATTCAATATGTATCAACTGTTTGTGTGGTTATTGTTTAGATTAAATTTATCATTTTCAGTACATACATTATCATAGGCCGCCGCTCCCCATTACATATGAGCGTTGAGCTGTTCCCCATTACCTATGAGCGTGAATGAGGCGTTGCCAACATATGATCGGCTCCGTTTGATTGAGCCTTGATCGCACAGACATTTATCATAGGCCGTCCGTTCCCCATTACCTATGAGCGTGAACGTGACGTTGCCAACATATACAGTATCATTCATGTTATATATTCATGCAAGTTGGCTTGTTATTGTATGTTATTGTTTGTTATTGTTATTGTTATTGTATGATTATTCATGTTTGCTCACATATGATTATTGCACAATTTTCCATAATAAATATAACAAGAAATCAATAATAAATGTTTTCTAACAAGGTTCACTCGCCAACTTATGTTGACCCAAAACCCCCATTTTTACACATGATACAGGTGATCCAGCTGCAGCAAGAAACATATAGGATGGCTTAGAAGAATAAACCGGTTTAGACTTTGGATTGTTTAGTTGATTATCTTTCTTTGTAATTGTATGAACATGTTTGGAATATTGAGGATGTAATTTTGAATTTAATAAATATGAAGACATATTAGTAAATATCATGAGCTTTGGTGATAACCCAATTATGCCCGACTCTTATTCCGCTGCGGGTCGGGGTGTGACAGATTGGTATCAGAGCCATGACTATAGGGATATATGATAGGTTATTAGACCCTTAGAGCCTATACTATAGTTGATTAGAACTTTTTTTAAAAATTTTTGTGTGTTACATGCAAAACTCATGATGTTTATATGTTTTATGTTTAATGTTACATTCAATGTTATGCAAGCATGTTCATAAGTACATATTATTATGCCTATCATGAATCATATTCTCATAACATATCATATCCATGAGAGCACACACCACATCATTTCCATGATTTTTTTTTGCAATGATTTTTGTATTTTCAAATCACATCAAAGTGAGTTCTCATGACGGGCATGTAGTAACTGGAAGGGTACAAGTACCGTAGTCGGAACGTCCTGTCTAGGCTTGGCATTCGTATAAATCCAAAATAAAGGACCAGTTTGCCTACCTGGGGACTAACGATGAGATACGAAGGACCTATTAGGCCAAAGCATGCTATACCAAACGTCGTGTGAGCTAACCCCACTTTGAGTTGTCATTGTGTCTACACCTGGACACCTTCCGACCATACATCTCGTAAACATATTTCATGGTTTTCATTCGGGTGATGCGAGTGTTAAACCGCCAATACCAATGTGAATCCTACTAAGCCAATAGTCATGGGGGCCCACATGATATACAGGTGAAGGTATGGGGGACATTTGAGGCCCAACATGAGCAAACCCAAGACATCCTATGGATGTAGTTGCATTATTGATGTTTATGTTATTTTTATTTTTTTAAGACACATGACACCTAAAAAGACTCCATAAACTCACAATTTTCTTATGTATATTCCTGTAGATGTCGGCTAGACAACAACGAGGGGGTAAAAGGTCAGGAAGGTCAAACGAACGCTTGGCCACCCAAATCGCAAAACAAATGGCCCGGTGCTTCCTGACATTGTAGTTCAAGTCCAACAAGCTCTCGCCGCAAATCCCATCAATCCTCCCCAGCAAGAAGACCAGAATATCGGCAACCCTCCTACCAAAAAGTGCTCATATAAACATTTCAAGTCTTGCGATCCTCCGAAATTTGAAGGGACCGAAGGTGTCACAGCTCTCCTCCACTGGTTTGAGGAAATGGAAAACACCTTCCTCAACTGCGATTGTCCCGAGGATCGCAAGGTACGTTACGCAACCGGGAGGCTATTTGGGGTAGCTCTTACCTGTGGAATACTGAAAAGGGTAAAAGAGGAATCGAAGATGCAATGGCCTTAACGTGGGAGGAGTTAAGGGAAATCATGACGAGACGCTTCTGTCCTAGAAGCGAGATCAAAAAGTTAGAGGATGAATTTCATTCGTTGAAGCAAAAGGAGGGAGATCATACTTCCTACAACAAGAGGTTTTTAGAGTTGAACCAAATGGTCCCTAACTTGTTCACCCCAGTTTACCGCTTAGTCGAACACTATATTCGAGGTCTCCCTCAAAAATTCAAGACTCAGTTCTCAGCACTTCGCCTGCAACACTTGAAGCTGCTATGGAACTAGCTACCGAGCTTACCGAGAATCGAATTCGCAACGGTAAATTTAAATATGAGAAAAAGAAAGCCCCCGTTGAGTGCCAAACTTCAAACCATTCCACCATCCTCCTCAAAGTTTGCTAACAAGAGAAAAGAAACACTAGAAACTTCGCTGTCACACAAACAAATTTCCCATATCCATGCTGCACCCATTACCCAAGTTGCCCCCTCACCTGCACCATATAAAAGGCCATACTCCGGCCCATACCCAAAATGCAACCGTTGCCAATACCATCACTTTCCTGATCATCCCTGCCAAAATTGTACCGGCTGTGGTCGCGCAGGTCACACCATTCAAACCTTCGCATACCTCAGCGAACGAACCGCCACCAGCCCTCAACCCAAACCCACCATCAGATAGTGGGTCAAGCCCAACAACCTCTACTACTACCACCTACCCAACATATAGCCCAATCCTACTACCAACCCAACTATCCCATGGTGCAAACTATGCGGGCTTGTTACAATTATGGAGACCCAAACCACTTTAGAAACACTTGTCCACGCTTGGTGAACATTATACATGCTCAAGCTCAAGCAAATCCGGTGAATCAAGCTAACCAAGCTCCTCCACCTGCTAGAGGAAGAGCTTTCAACATCAACGCCAATCAAGCTAGGGCCGACAACAATGTGGTTAACGGTACGTTCCTCATCAATGGTAGTTATGCATCCATGTTATTTGATACTTGCGCGGATAAAAGTTTTGTGTCCTTAGAATTTGAACCCATCCTCAACCAAACTCGTGATAAACTCATGGAATCCATAACGGTAATAGTTACTGACGGAAAACCGTCTCATTAAACTCTATATTACGAAATTGTAGTCTCACCTTAAACGATCACGATTTTCCAGTTGATCTCATTCCTATGAAGTTGGGAAGCTTTGACATTATAATTGGTATGGACTGGCTCAGCCAACATCATGCTGAAGTTGTATGCCGCGAAAAGTTTATACGCATTCCTCTTACAAACGGTCAGACTCTACGAATCTTTGGAGAAACCCCATCGAAAGGGCTCAAATTAATGTCTTGTCTTCAAGCCCGAAAATATCTCCGCAAGAATTATGTCGCATTTCTAACTCATGTCGTCAAAAAGGGAACCAAGGAGAAGAAACTTGAAGACATCCCAGTAGTAAAAGATTTTCCGCAAGTTTTTCCTGACGACATTTCAGGACTTCCTCCCGTGAGAGAAGTCGAATTCCGCATTGATCTTATACCTGGAGCTACACCCGTTGCAAAATCTCCTTATAGGTTAGCCCCCTCCGAAATGCAAGAGCTAGCCAGTCAATTGCAAGAGTTGACTGACAAAGGATTCATACGTCCTAGCTCCTCTCCTTGGGGTGCACCTGTCCTTTTTGTGAAGAAGAAAGATGGAACGTTTCGCATGTGCATCGACTACAGAGAACTCAACAAGTTAACGGTCAAGAATCGCTACCCATTACCTCGCATCGATGATCTTCTTGACCAACTTCAAGGCGCCAGCTGTTTTTCAAAAATCGATCTTCGTTCTGGTTATCATCAACTCAGAGTACATGAAGAAGACGTCCCAAAGACCGCCTTCCGAACTCGTTATGGTCATTATGAGTTCATGGTCATGCCATTTGGTCTAACCAACGCTCCAGCTTGTCTTCATGGATCTAATGAACAGAGTCTGCAAACCCTATCTCGATCGCTTTGTTATAGTCTTCATCGACGACATTCTCATTTACTAAAAGTCTAAGTCTGATCATGAACGACACTTCGACTCATCCTTACACTCTTAGAGAACGAAAAGCTTTACGCCAAATTCTCCAAATGCGAATTCTGGTTAAAAGAGGTACAATTCCTTGGACATGTCGTCAATGACAAGGGAATACATGTCGACCCCTCAAAGATCAAAGCAGTACAGAATGGCAAGCGCCATGTACACCAACCGATGTAAGATCATTCCTTGGTTTGGCTGGCTATTATCGTCGTTTCATTGCAAATTTCTCTCGTATTGCTGTACCACTCACGGCTTTAACTCATAAAGGAAAACCCTTCATATGGAGACCTAAACAAGAAGAAGCCTTCCAAACCCTTAAACAAAAACTCTGTGACGCACCTATCCTCACTCTTCCTGAAGGTTGTGATCACTTCGTGGTTTATTGCGACGCGTCAGGGCAAGGACTAGGCTGTGTTCTAATGCAAAGAGGAAAGGTGATAGCTTATGCTTCTAGACAACTCAAAACTCATGAGAAGAACTACACCACCCACGACCTAGAACTTGGAGCCGTTGTGTTCGCTCTTAAGATCTGGAGACATTATCTCTACGGTACTAAGTGTGAAATATACACTGACCACAAGAGTCTTCAACATATCTTTAACCAAAAGGAGTTAAACATGAGGCAACGAAGATGGGTCGAACTTCTTAATGACTACGACTGTGAAATTCGGTACCACCCTGGCAAGGCAAATGTGGTGGCCGATGCACTCAGTCGAAAGGGTTATGCGAACTCCATTCGTCTTCTATGTTCGCAAATCATAACCGACATCAAAGATCAGATTCGAGAAGCCCAACATGTTTCAGTAACGGAAGACGAGTATGAAAGGAGCTGTCCTGTGGAGCTGAACTTAAAATTGAAACTAAATCCGACGGTATTCTGTACTATCTAGATCGCATATGGATTCCTGACCACAACGACCTTCGTGAATTCCTTACGAATGAGGCACACAATGTAACATCCGTCAAAAACCGGATTTACCAAACCCGCTCCGTTTAATAACCGAACAATCAGTTAAAAATTTCGTTGCGTATTTAATGCCCAAAATAATTTTAAACGATACATAATTAATAAGTATATGGGGATATATAATTTGTTTTTGAAAAACTGTTAAAAATAATGAAATAAAAATAAAATGGTACTGCCGGGTTTCGAACCCGGGTCAGTCAGCCGGGTCAACAATAACTTAACACTTAACCATCCAACCACTGTGGCCACTTATGTTTCTTGTTCATAAATGGAAACAATTAATTCATAACATGAACCTCGAATTCAAATAACGACGCGCCCAATTTCAGTCGTCGAAATCCCGGCGATCTCGCGAGATTGGACGGTTTCTTCAGTTATAACGTAAACCTTAATCACTACATCGGTTATAACCGACGCCTGAGTCCGCTACACAAGTTATAACCGCCGGAAAGTTTCTAACCGACGAATCAAGTCGGAAATCGGACCAAATTCATCGATGACCTGCCCTATAAATACCTCCTCGAACCTCTGCAAGCTTTTTCGCTCAAAACCGCACCTTTACCCGACGTAATTCCACTCGCCGGAAAAGTTCTGCACCTCGCCGGAAAACCGAGCCCTTCACTTCTGAGCCTTACTGAACACCCATAACTTATACCGAAGCCACTCACATCCATCTCAAGCTCTCTGAAGACTCTCTGCAGCAAGACACACGTCGCCAGAAGTTTCTGCTGTCACCGGAGTTTCGCCGGAGAAACAGAGGAGTCCAGTTCGGTATACCCTACGCTTAAATCTTTCATTCTTTTTACTTATCTCACTTGTAACTAACTGAAACACACTAACGAACTTGATTAAAACTTCGAACCAGTCGGACTTCCGATTCTGGTTTAGTCTAACGAAGAAGACGAAGTTTTCCATTGTCTATATGTATAATTAAAATCACGATATAACTCGGGTTAGACACACAGTCCAGCGGTGGACTGTGTGCACATTAAACACGCTTACGTCTCGAGTTCGAAACTTGTCCCACGCATGCTTGTCTTAATAAAAATGTCCTTTTTTTTAACCGAACCGGAGTCACCGCTGTTACATGTTAAGTTTAATAATAACCGGAATAATAACCAAGATAGACACACAGTCCAGTGGTGGACTGTGTGAATGTTTAATCACAGGACACGAGTTCGAGTCCGGGCTACCGCACCGGTCCGGACAATTATTAAACTTTTTATTTAAGACAGAAATGAAAATATTTAGTTTGTATATAAGTATAATAAAATTCAGTTTATTTAACAAGTTAGACACACAGTCCAGCGGTGGACTGTGTGTTAACTCAACGCACAGGTCCCGGGTTCGAGACCTGTGGAGCGCATCGGTCCGACGCATTAAAGCGTTTTTAAAAATAAATGATTTTCAGTTTAATCTAATTAGTATATAAATATAATTAAAAACAGAAATATTTCGGGTTAGACACGTAGCTCAGTTGGTAGAGCTGCGTGCACGCGTACGGGAGGTCTCGGGTTCGAGCCTCACCCAGCGCACACATACACACATGCGAACCGGTCAAAGGTCAATGGTCAACGGTCAACGGTCAAAAAGTCAACATTTTTTATTATTTTTATTTATTTATTTTATTTAAAAATCAATTAAAAATCTTAAAAATAACATTTTTAAGGTCAGAAAATAGCCTTAAACTCACAAAAATACACCCAACAACCCTACTAAAATGGATTAATAAAATCCGTTTACTTACCGAAACATTATGCCATTATCTAGGTTAATTTCACTCGTGGTTAAAACCACTTTGTGCGCATTCAACATCATCAACCGAACGCACCCAATGTGAGTGAATCTTACTACTCCCCTTTTTAATTACACGTTTTGGGGTGTGTCATGTGTCATAAAATTAACTCGTTTATTTAAACTTGTGCCATACCATATTGTGATCTAAACTTAGATTGTATACATTGCTTGTAGTTATGTATTTCATTTTGTCTATTTATATGCAATTCATTCATTAGGCCCATCAGTTCCTCGTGTGAGACGAGTTGAGCAACACGTGCCTCAAAACAAATCCATTATTGTTCGTGTGTGTATTATTGAGTTTATATTGTTTGTAGTTATGTATTTCATATTGTCAAGTTTATGCAATTCATTCATTAGGCCCATCAGTTCCTCGTGGGAGACGAGTTGAGCAACGCGTGCCTCAAAACGGTCCATTATTGTTCATGTGTGTATTATTTAATATTAATTGATTGGTGAATAAGTTTACATCTATTTTTACTCATGTGTGGTTGTGAAATTTATTTTACAATCAATTAAATAAACTTGTTCAAATGTTTCATAGGATTCACTCGCCAACTTTTTGTTGATCCAAAAACCATTTTTACACATGATACAGGTGAACAGGATGAAGCAAGGAAAACATAGGAAATGCCTTAGAAGAAAACAATGAAGCCTAGATTGATATTTAAGACATGATGTAATATTGATTGTAATTTTCCATTAAAGTGTATTAATGAATATGAAACGTTAAAATAAATGTCATGAGCTTTGATGATAACCCAATCATGCCCCGATCACCTTTTCCGCTGCGGGTCGGGGTGTGACACACAAAACACGATACTCTATACACCCAGGAGCCGACAAGATGTATCAAGACCTTCGATACACCTACTGGTGGCCTGGAATGAAAAAGGATATTGCTGTTTTTGTTTCCAAGTGCCTTACATGTTCCAAGGTAAAAGCTGAACATCAAAGACCCTCAGGACTTCTGGTCCAACCTGAAATACCTGTATGGAAGTGGGAAAACATAACCATGGACTTCATTACCGGGTTACCTCGCACTTCTGGTGGCTATGACACTATATGGGTAATCATTGATCGTCTTACAAAATCAGCTCACTTTATTCCGATCCGCGAAGATTTCAAGAACGAGAAGTTAGCTCGTATCTACATCAGCGAAATCGTAAGCCGTCATGGTGTACCATTAAGCATTATTTCAGATCGTGATGGTCGTTTCACTTCACGAACATGGCAAGCCGTACAAGCTGCTTTGGGTACACGATTAGACCTCAGTACCGCTTATCATCCTCAAACTGATGGACAATCTGAACGCACCATTCAAACTCTTGAAGATATGCTTCGAGCATGTGTCATAGACTTCAAGGGAAATTGGGACGCTCATCTATGTACTTCATTGAAAGGCCAGTAGAGATCATGGACTTCGGAGAAAAACGTTTAAGACGGAGTCGTATTCCAATTGTTAGGGTACGCTGGGAGTCGAAACGGGGACCTGAGTTTACTTGGGAACGTGAAGACTCAATGCGCGAAAAATACCCACATCTTTTTCCTGTTACCACTACTACTTAAATTTCGGGACGAAATTTCTAAAAGTAGGGGATATTGTAACATTCGTCGAAAAACGGGTTTCCAAACCCGCTTCGTTTGTAAATCGAATATCAAGTTATAAATTATTTGTTGTGTATTTATGTTTTTTTTTAATTTTAAACGATGCATAATTAATAAACAAATTAGAATTTGAAAACTATAATTGATAAAAAGTGAAAATAAAATAAATAAAAAAGAAAACCGGCTGCCGGGATTTGAACCCGGGTCAGCCGGGTGAGCCTCAAAGCCTTAACTCGCGCACATCCTACCACTCCGCCACATGATGTCTTTGTGAATTCTAGGAATCAATTAAAACATAAGTTCAACCGTGAATCAACCTGGTTGCGTCAAACTGAAACCGATATCGGCTTCCAACCGTCCAAGACGTTTGAGTGATCGCGGATTTCTGAAAATAACCGATAAACCGACACTCTTAATCAATTCAGTCTTGAATAAACTTGAATTCATGTGATGTTCGGTTTTTATAACCGAAAACATTCATTTCCTGAATTACTTCAACAAAATCATCATCTCGCGACTCATTAACATTCACAGAACTTCTAATTTCACTTTTACTCTAATTTCTGATCGTCGGAATCGCTTTTTGAACTCGCCGGACTTTCGCCGGAAAACCATGTCTTTCATCAAAACGGTAAGTTTCTCAATTCTTCTATCTCCTATCAGTTGTTAGGCTTTTACTAACTCAAACCCTTCAATCAGAATCAGTTCCAGGCGTCGATATTGGATAATCAACACTCGCCGGAAAACTTCTGAAAATTCCTAGATTTCGCTGTGAAACGGTATAATCTTTTAAACCTTCTGATAACTCTTGTTCAGTACTTCAATTCCACAACTAGCTAACCAAAACTGTTAATTGGTCCGCTCAAACGAAGTTTATAAAAACAGAGCCGACGACTTCGGAGTTCTGAGAAAGATCATTTTTCCGGTATGTTTACTCCCAAAATCTTCCCTGTCCATTTCATTTTAATCAATTAAATGTTTGTCAATCGAATTAAACAAGAAACAGTTGATTAATCGTTGTCTGTGTTCTTGAGCGAAGAAGACGAAGTCGATTATGATTATAAGATTAATTAAAATCAGTATAATAAACGGGTTAGACACACAGTCCAGCGGTGGACTGTGTGCAAACAATAAACATACGTCTCGAGTTCGATCCTTATCACGACCCTATTCTCGGAAATAAAAATGTTTTTTTTTAGAACCGAACCGGGTTAACTCACTGAAGATGTTAAGTATAATAAAAATCAGTATATTAACCAGATTAGACACACAGTCCAGCGGTGGACTGTGTGCAACGTTAATCCACAGGTCCCGGGTTTGAGACCTGTTACGCACGCCGGTTTGATGATTAAAATCCTTCTTAAAAAATAAATGAATTTTGAATAAATTAAAACAGTATATAAATATAATTAAAAACAAAAATATTTTGGGTTAGACACGTAGCTCAGTTGTTAGAGCTGCGTGCACGCGTACGGGAGGTCACAAGTTCGAACCTCACAAGTTCGAACCTCACTCAGTGCTAGATAAGTTTCCGTCAACCACATTAGCTATATGATACCTTGAATTTCGGGTTTCCCTTTCTGGGGAGTACCGTTTTGGAAGAACCCCTCCATTTGCTCTAGGAGGCAAAACGTATGTTCCCGGTGTTGTTCCAGAGCCTCCATCATGTTGTTCATTTGATTCGACATCTCCTTGGACTGCGTTGTTCTGCTCAGCAGTCTCCGCCTGTTCCATTATCTCGGGACTTTCATGGTTGTTAGTGATAACTGGATCAGATTCGGGCAAATTTTCAAGGTTTAGAGAGTCACTTACCTCGAACACCAGTCTGGATGATTCTTGGGTGGGACTTCTGACAGGCTTTGGTGACTCCTTTGTATGTGTAGATGTATGAAATGACTCGTCTTCGCTTGCGGATGGAACCCACTTCAACCAACTCAGTGAGTCCTCATGCTCTATCTCCCCCTGACCACTGAGATGGGACTGGTAGTAATATTCTGTTTCAAGAAAATCGCAATGGACAGTGGTAATCACACGACGTAATAATGGGTTATAACATCGATATCCTTTCTGATTCACCCCATAACCAACAAAGACACATTTCTCTGCACATGGGTCAAGTTTGGATCATTCGGTTTTAGGTATATGGGGAAAACCGTACACCCAAAGACTCGAGGTGGTAAGGTAAGCGATGGGGGTAGTTTGGTAAATGTGGATAAGGTATCTAGCGGGGTTTTTAGGTCAAGGGCTTTGGTTGGTAAACGGTTAAGAAGATACACAGCTGTGGCTATAGCTTTGGGCCAAAAGGATTTAGGGACTTTGGATTCAAGCATAAGGGCTCGGGCCATTTCTACCACAATACCATTTTTTTGCTCAACTACACCATTCTGTTCTGGGTGTTTTGGGCAAGTGGTTTGGTGAATCATGTCACACCCCGACCCGCAGCGGAAATGGTGATCGGGGCATGATTGGGTTTTCATCAAACCTCATGACATTTACTATAAAGTTTCATATTTATTATTTCTTTTTAAAGAAGAACATTACAATAAACATACAAGTACAACATGTTCAAATACATATTTCATGACTTCATTATTTTTCTTCTAAGGCAATTTCCTATGTGTTCCTTGCTTCAACCTGTCCACCTGTATCATGTGTAAAAATAGGGTTTTGGGTCAACAAAAAGTTGGCGAGTGAATCTTAATTAATCATTTTAAAGGATTAGTTATGTTGGTTATTTGAATAAAATTGTGCATAACCAAATATGAATAAACGTAAATGTAAATTTAATCACAAAACACATAATATCAATAAATGCACAAGCACACACCAAATGATGAATAATGAGATCAAGGCTCAATCAAACGGAGCCGATCGAACGGGCACCTGATGCTCAACTCGTCTCCCATGAGGAACTGATGGACCTAATGCATGATTTGCACACAACATGACAAGAATGTAAACATGTATCACAACAACAACATAATCACATAATCTCAATTAATGCACAAGCACACACCAAATGATGAACAATGAGGCACCTGATGCTCAACCCGTCTCCAACGAGGAACTGATGGGGCTAATGAATGATTTGCACGCAACTTGACAAAATGTAAACACACATCACAACAAACAATATTTACATCTCGAGTTTAGATCATATAATGGTAATAGCACGAGTTTGAATAAATGAAATAATTTAAGCGACACATGATACACCCCAAAACATGAATAAAAAGGGGAATTTGTAAGGTATCACTCACAGTGGGTGCGTTCCTTGATGACGATGAATGCGCACGAATTTTAGGATTTGATCGACGAGGAAAACTAACCTAGAATAATAACGAAATGGTTCGGTAAATAAATGGATTTTATTTGAGATTAATAATTTTAATTCATAACCTTAATAGGATTTTTGGATTTATTTTTGTGAAGGACATTTTCTAACTTTAAAAATATTATTTTTAACTATTTTTAAATAATTTTCGGATTAAATAAATTAAAAAAGAAAAAAAAAATGTTGACTTTTGACCATGTTGACCGTTGACCGTTTGACCGGTCGAACTGTGTTTATTCTATGCGCTGAGTGAGGTTCGAACTTGTGACCTCCCGTATACGTGCACGCAGCTCTACCAACTGAGCTACGTGTCTAACCCGAAATATTTCTGATTTTAATTATATTTATATACTATTTAGATTATTCAGAATTCTATTTAATTAAAAAGGTTTTAAAATCATTGAACCGGTGTGAGAGCCTGGACTCGAACCCGCGCCCATAGCCTTGTATTGCACACAGCCCGACCAACTGGGCTGTGTGACTAACCCGAATGATATGTGATTTTAATTACATTTATATACTATCTGCGTCTTAATATATATAAGTATTAAAAATGGTTGGAAATTTGTAAGAATCGGGCAGCGTGTTAAGACTCGAACTCGGGACCATGATTTAAATTTGCACACAGTCCACCACTGGACTGTGTGTCGGTATATTTACCGGTTTTAATTTCCTTTAAATACATTTCAAACTTCATCTTCTTCAATTTATAAAACCAGAGGATCAACCCGACTGTTTAATCAATAACTCTTATTGAATTAGTTGATTGATTATTACTGATAACGAAAATAATTTAAACATAAAGGATTTAAGGATGTTGTACCGAACAGAAAGTTTTTCTCAGATTTCCGGCAAGAGTCGTCGGCTCTGATTGGCGACTTCCGTCTGAGTGAATCAATTAACAGTTTTGGTCAATGAGTTGTGCAATTAAGTTACTAAGCAAGGGATATCAGGGGTTTTAGATGATTGTACCGATTCACAGCGAGACTTCGGAATTTTCAGTGACTTTCCGGCGAGTGCAGGAATTCCCGGTAACGTTGTCTGAGACGGATTCTGGTTGAACGGTTTATGTTAATACTTGTCTAATAATGGATTGTAAACAAAAGAGTCGAGAAATTTACCGATTTGGTGTAAGTCTTAGTTTTTCGGTGAAAGTCCGGCGAATGCAGAATATCTCCGGCGAGTGCTAAAGCTTCGAGAGATTGTGCGATTTTGAGCGAAAATGTTACCAGAGGTTTGGGTGGGTATTTATAGGGAAGAAACAGAATGTATTGAGTCCGAATTTGGTCTTGATTCGTGGTCAAAGTTTCTCCGGCGGTTACGACCGCAATTAAGTTAGACGCGGTTATAACGATGTCGAAGTCGGTTATAACGTTTTAGTTAAAATGAAAATGGCTAAACTCGGGTATTGCCGGATTTTCCGGTGATTGCGAGTTCTGCCGCGCTGAGGGTTCCGGTTTTGAATTTGAGTTTTAATTTAAGTATTATTTGTTTCAGTAATTTCACAAAGGAGTCATGTGGCGGAGCGGTGTGTTGAGTGTTTGTGCTTATGGGCGACCCGGGTTCGAAACCCGGCAGCCTCATTTTATTTTTTATTCACTTATTTTTATCATTTATTAATTATAGTTTTTAAATTCTAAAATGTTTATTAATTATGTATTGTTTAAAATTAGTTTGAGCAATAAATATGCAACGAAAAATTTTAACTGGATATTCGATTAATAAACGAAGCGGGTTTTGGAAACCCGTTTTTCGCGGATGTTACAGTATCCCCTATTTTCAGAAATTTCGTCCCGAAATTTAAGTAGTAGTGGTATATTTGACTTGAAGGGAGGATGTTTTAATTTTTGACGAGAGAGTTTAAATCTTATTTGAGGCGGTAACGTTCTTAGTAAGGGTTGAATACCCTGCTACAGGAATCGCTTTTTGATGCCTAAAGTATAAGAATGCGCAACATGGATAAACTGAGTTGATTTGACTAGGCATGATTTTATGCATAAGAGGTTTGAGGGAATTGATACGTTTGAAATGATAAGTATGTATCATAAAACAAAAACTTCAACCATGACGATATTTAAACCTACACGGAACTTCTCATAACCTCCTGGTAATGCTTTTGATCCTTTGCCAAGAATACTTATATATAGGAAGTACCAGCGGCGTATCCACCATATTCTTGTCAAATTTTCATTGGCTTTATCAGTAAATTATGATCAGTTCTATGTGACTCAAAAAATAAACAAACACAACAACCAAAGCTTGAGTCTCAATTCTGAAAGGATACATGACTGAATGATGACAGTACCTCTCTCGTTTGTTATGATGAAGGGGTTAGTCTATGTAAAAGTGAGACACAACCCAACTTCTTTAAATGATGTGATCGAGGTACGTCGAGATGTTTGATGATATGAATGTTAAATCAATGGGTATAAAACAAAACTGTAATATCAATTCGCATTAAAATTCTTGGATACATAAATTCCCAATTTATAACTGGGAGACGTAAAGATTGAGATAACATAACGAAAACATTAAAACTAAACGGTTGGAGTTGAGTCTTGACTCTTGGTGAGGGAAAGCTAGTTGGGTGATTCGTTTGGGCCGTTATTATCTTCAACAGGATTGGTGTTGATGTTGTAAGCTCTTCCTCTTGCTGATGGTGGAGCTGGGTTTGCTTGATTTGCTTGGTTAACTGGGTTTGCTTGAGCTTGGCGTTTATGATGTTAACCAATCGAGGCACGTGTTTCTAAAGTGGGTAGGGTCGCCATAATTAAAACAAGCTCGAACATATGGGAACATGGGGTATTGGGGTTGTTGATATGTTTGGATCATGTTTTGAGTAGGGGGTGAGGCTTGGTTTTGAGGGGCATGACAAGTTTTGCTCCAATGACCATAACGCCCACAATTTGCACACAGTCGACAAGGTACGGTAGATGGATGGTGATAAAAACAGGTGTTGCATTGAGGGTGAGGTCCAATGTAAGGTTTCTTATTTGGGTAAGTAGAGTTGGGTGCTACTTGAGTGATTGGAATAGCTTGGAGGGGTATGGCTTGTGAAGCTGGTTGATTGCCTTGGGTAATAGCGAAATTTTGCCCATCTCGTTTTTTCTTAGGAGTGGTTTGAGAAGGATTCGGTCTGGATTGGGTTGGAGGTTTCGGTTGATGCTTTATCCTTCTTCTTCTCCTCCTTGAAATCTTTATTCCGTATGCGGTTTTCGGTGAGCTCTGTAGCTAACTCCATTGCTGCTTCCAAAGTTGCAGGTGTGGTACTTATTACAGGGTCTGGAATTTTTGAAGGAAGACCTCGAATGTAGTGCTCGATCAAACGGTAGAGGGGAGTGAACAAGTTGGGGACCATCTGATTTAACTCAAGGAATCTCTTGTTGTATGTGGTGTGGTCGCCCTCCTTTTGTTTCAAAGAATAGAACTCATCTTCCAATTTCTTGATTTCGCTTCTTGGACAGAAACGTCTTGTCATAATTTCCTTCAACTCTTCCCAAGTCAAAGTCATAGCATTCTCGGTACCTCGCTTGGCCTTCTCTGTATTCCACCATGTAAGTGCTACTCCAAACAACCGACCGGTAGCATATCGCACCTTGCGATCATCGGGACAGTCGCAATTGAGAAAAGTGTTTTCCATCTCCTCAAACCAATGGAGGAGAGCGGTGACACCTTCAGTACCTTCGTATTTTGGAGGATCGCAGGATTTGAAATGCTTGAAGGTGCATTTAGTGGCTTTTGGGGGAGGGTTGACAACGTTTTGATCTTCTTGATTGATTGGGTTGACGGGATTAGCGGTAAGGGCCTGTTGTACTTGAATTACGATGTTGGGTATTACGGCAGCCATTTGTTGAGCGATTTGAGCAGCCATGCGCTCGCGGGATTTTCCTGATCTCATTTTTCTATGAGAGAGACTAGAAGACATCTACAGGGAATACGTATCAAAAGTATGAGTTTGACGTTTTTGGGGTCATGTGTCGTATCTAGAAATGAACATTCATAAAACAAATGAAGAATAATAAATTTACTACATCCATAGGATGTCTTGGGCTTTGCTCGTAATTGGGCCTTGCATGCCGCCATACTTCACCTTCGTAATCATGTGGGCCCCCATGATTACCGGGTCTTTCATATGGTTCGCATGTGTTAGCCTGGTAACGTACACTAAAACCCGGAGAAAATCGAGAAATATGAATGTAACGTATGAAATTCGGAGTGCATCCAGGTGTGGACACGGTGACACCTCAAAGTGGGGTTAGTTCGAACGACGTTTGGTGTGGCATGCTTTGGCCTAATAGGTCCTTCGTACTCTCATCGTTAGTCCCCAGGTAGGCAAACTGGTCCGTTATATTGGATTTATACGAATGCCAACCTAGACAGGACGTTCCGACTACCGGTACTTGTACCCTTACAGTTACTACATGCCCGTCGTAGAACTCACTTTGATGGGATTGAAAAACGAAAATTGCGACAAAGTCTTGAATAATGAAATATAAGGATGATTTGAATATGTGAACATTGAAATATGCGTGATGAATGTATATGTAAGCATGTTATGTTTGACAATAAGTATAACTCATTAAATATCACACAATATGATAGTGGAAGTGTTTGCATGCATTTGTGTGTGTAATAAATATGAAACAAATAAACATCATGAGTTTGCATGTAACCACATAAACAATTAAAATCTAATCAACTATAGAATAGGCTCTAAGGGTCTAATAACCTATCCTATATCCCTATAGTCAAAAGCTCTGATACCAATCTGTCATACCCCGACCCGCAGCGGAAATGGTGATCGGGGCATGATTGGGTTTTCATCAAAGCTCATGACAATTACTATAAAGTTTCATATTTATTATTTCTTTTTAAAGAAGAACATTACAATAAACATACAAGTACAACATGTTCAAATACATATTTCATGACTTCATTATTTTTCTTCTAAGGCAATTTCCTATGTGTTCCTTACTTCAACCTTCCACCTGTATCATGTGTAAAAATAGGGTTTTGGGTCAACAAAAAGTTGGCGAGTGAATCTTAATTAATCATTTTAAAGGATTAGTTATGTTGGTTATTTGAATAAAATTGTGCATAACCAAATATGAATAAACGTAAATGTAAATTTAATCACAAAACACATAATATCAATAAATGCACAAGCACACACCAAATGATGAATAATGAGATCAAGGCTCAATCAAACGGAGCCGATCGAATGAGGCACCTGATGCTCAACTCGTCTCCCACGAGAAACTGATGGGCCTAATGCATGATTTGCACACAACTTGACAAGAATGTAAACACGTATCACAACAACAACATAATCACATAATCTCAATTAATGCACAAGCACACACCAAATGATGAACAATGAGGCACCTGATGCTCAACCCGTCTCCAACGAGGAACTGATGGGCTAATGAATGATTTGCACGCAACTTGACAAAATGTAAACACACATCACAACAAACAATATTTACATCTCGAGTTTAGATCATATAATGGTAATAGCACGAGTTTGAATAAATGAAATAATTTAAGCGACACATGATACACCCCAAAACATGAATAAGGATTCACTCACAGTGGGTGCGTTCCTTGATGACGATGAATGCGCACGAATTTTAGGATTTGATCGACGAGGAAAACTAACCTAGAATAATAACGAAATGGTTCGGTAAATAAATGGATTTTATATGAGATTAATAATTTTAATTCATAACCTTAATAGGATTTTTAGATTTATTTTTGTGAGTTTAAGGACATTTTCTAACTTTAAAAATATTATTTTTAAGTATTTTTAAATAATTTTCTGATTAAATAAATTAAAAAAAGAAATAAAAAAAATGTTGACTTTTGACCATGTTGACCGTTGACCGGTCGAACTGTGTTTATTCTATGCGCTGAGTGAGGTTCGAACTTGTGACCTCCCGTATACGTGCACGCAGCTCTACCAACTGAGCTACGTGTCTAACCCGAAATTTTCTGATTTTAATTATATTTATATACTATTTAGATTATTAGAATTCTATTTAATTAAAAAGGTTTTTAAAATCATTGAACCGGTGTGAGAGCCTGGACTCGAACCCCGCCCATAGCCTTGTATTGCACACAGCCCGACCAACAGGGCTGTGTGACTAACCCGAATGATATGCGATTTTAATTACATTTATATACTATCTGCGTCTTAATATATATAAGTATTAAAAATGGTTGGAAATTTGTAAGAATCGGGCAGCGTGTTAAGACTCGAACTCGGGACCATGATTTAAATTTGCACATAGTCCACCACTGGACTGTGTGTCAACCGGTATATTTACCGGTTTTAATTTCCTTTAAATACATTTCAAACTTCATCTTCTTCAATTTATGAAAACCAGAGGATCAACCCGACTGTTTAATCAATAATTCTTATTGAATTAGTTGATTGATTATTACTGATAACAAAAATAATTTAAACAGAAAAGGATTTAAGGATGTTGTACCGAACATAAAGTTTTTCTCAGATTTCCGGCAAGAGTCGTCGGCTCTGATTGGCGACTTCCGTCTGAGTGAATCAATTAACAGTTTTGGTCAATGAGTTGTGCAATTAAGTTACTAAGCAAGGGATATCAGGGGTTTTAGATGATTGTACCATTCACAGCGAGACTTCGGAATTTTCAGTGACTTTCCGGCGAGTGCAGGAATTCCCGGTAACGTTGTCTGAGACGGATTCTGGTTGAACGGTTTATGTTAATACTTGTCTAATAATGGATTGTAAACAAAAGAGTCGAGAAATTTGCTGATTTGGTGTAAGTCTCGGTTTTCCGGTGAAAGTCCGGCGAATACAGAATATCTCCGGCGAGTGCTAAAGCTTCGAGAGATTGTGCGATTTTGAGCGAAAAGGTTACCAGAGGTTTGGGTGGGTATTTATAGGGAAGAAACAGAATGTATTGAGTCCGAATTTGGTCTGATTCGTGGTCAAAGTTTCTCCGGCGGTTACGACCACAATTGAACGTTAGACGTCGGTTATAACGATGTCGAAGTCGGTTATAACGTTTTAGTCAAAATGAAAATGGCTAAACTCGCGGATTGCCGGATTTTCCGGTGATTGCGAGTTCTGCCGCGCTGAGGTCCGGTTTTGAATTTGAGTTTTAATTTAAGTATTATTTGTTTCAGTAATTTCACAAAGGAGTCATGTGGCGGAGCGGTGTGTTGAGTGTTTGTGCTTATGGGCGACCCGGGTTCGAAACCCGGCAGCCTCATTTTATTTTTTATTCACTTATTTTTATCATTTATTAATTATAGTTTTTAAATTCTAAAATGTTTATTAATTATGTATTGTTTAAAATTAGTTTGAGCAATAAATATGCAACGAAAAATTTTTAACTGGATATTCGATTAATAAACGAAGCGGGTTTTGGAAAACCGTTTTTCGACGGATGTTACAAATCATTCCTCTATCTTGAATGAATTGTTTCATGGAGTTATTAACGTACTCCCCTCTATTGTCAGATCGTAAGATCTGAATGTTGGTTTTGAATTGAGTTTGGATCATGGTGTAAAACAATCTGAATTTGTCAAAGACTTCAGATTTGTGTTTTAAAAAATACACCCATGTCATCCGGGTACATCATCGACAAATAATAGGAAAAAACGAAAATTTTGACCTCCGTTAGTTTCAGCTGGATCCCAAACATCTGAATGTGTTAGTGAAAAAGGTCACTGACTTTAGTGTTACTTGGTTTGAATGGTTTTTTATGACTTTTGGCTAAGGCACATGTTTCACAGTCAAATGTATTGTTAGATGAGAAGAGTTCAGGGAGTAAAAGATGTAGATACCCAGCGGAATCTCCTATGCCAAAGCCATGCTTCTCTACTCTTTGTTCAGTGAGCAAGCATCCAGTCCCTGACCGAGTCACCTCATCCACATAGTATAAGCCCTGTGTTCAGTGCCACGCCAATTATCTTTCCAGTTCTGATGTCCTGTAAGATACAAAAATGAGGATGCATTAGAACCGTGCAATTGATTCCTTTGTAACATGACTTATTGATAACAATTTGTGTGTTAACGAAGGAACAAATAAACAATTTGACAATCTCAGATTGGGAGATATTTTGATAGTTCCTCCTCCCTTTACTAAAGCATTTTCGCCATTTGCAGTTTTGATGTGGGTTCTTATTGGTTTCTTTGTAGAGACGAAGTCCGGTGGCTCGTACGTCATCGTATCAGTGGCTCCACAATAAAAAATCCAAGGACTGACTTGATCACTGCTTTTCTATGTTGTTAAATAGACTTCCCCACTTGTTGACATATGGTCTTTCAACAACTCATAGTCATGTGATTAATCATTTGTAGAAAAAAAAGGTTGTTTTTTTAATACGCTGTCTATAAAGTCAACTTATCTCTTAAAAAGAGAACACACAAGAAAAAAAGTAGAATTTGAGTGAGAAATTTTGTTAAATGGTTGAGGGGTGGCTTCTGTCAAAAACTAAACTTTGTGGACTAAGGAAATAAAAAGACCAATGAAAAGTCCTTTTTCCTTTTCAAAGTCACGTGATCTTGTGTCTTTTTAACTTTTGATAAAGACAACTTTTGCTAGGATCAAAGAAATAATGTCGGCTTTATCTTCTTCAGAGAAATAAGAGAACACTTGTGTCTCTGTTAACACACCAGGGTTGAAAAAAGGAAAAAAAAGTAACCGCAGAAAAACTCGTGATTCGGTGAGTGTCTAGCGGTGACAGTGCTAGCGGATGGCGACGGGAAGGGTCGGCGGTAACCTGAATCGCAGCAGCGACTTGTCTGGTTCGGAAATCCTAGTCGCAATTCCGGCGACTGTGACTAAACCCTTTAGACCGCGGCTTCTTCTGATCAGATTGTACCGGTGACAGAGGTGTCGTGGGTTGTCTGAAGCTGTTGAGGTTTGATTTTTGGAGTTTGATTTTTTTCTGTTTTGAGGTTGGATTTGCTGGGATAGATTGTAGATGATGAGCAAAGTGTTTTTCACGAATCAGAAACACCGCTCTGATACCATATCATGAGGTATTGAGAATAATAGAGATAAAAATGATGTTTTTGATTTTCTGAGTTCTATATATTACACATACATATGCCCCATTTATATAAAATTGAAATAAGAATAAAAGGAAAACAATAAATGGCTGGGCTTGAGTCTTGGCTGTAAAACAGGCTGTGATGGGCTAGATATCCTCTAATATTCTTCACTTATTTTCTTCTTTCCGACAGGTAGGAATATGAAATGGATTCCTTAGAAAGTGACTTTTGTTCATGCACTTTTATATACACCAATACGCTGTTAAAAATGTTACTAAGTAGGTGTATTTTTTTATCTTTTACGCAACTAAGACTATCCACGTTGGTAAAGAGAAAAAAGACATGGTCTTACCCCTCCACCTCGTCATCTACTCCATCTCTCTCAACCCACTCATTCTCTCTCTCCACACCCGCTCACATGAGTTAGGATTTTGTCCTTAAGGCTAGTGGGTATGGGTCGGTGCCCTCTCTAGATCATCCATTAACAACCAATGGCGTCCCCCAACACCATTACGTCATTGAGGGGTGGTATTGTTCCTCCGTGAAGACAATAACGATGGTTAACGAACAAAAATTGGTGGAGTCCATGTTTTCAACCAATCACCTTTTTTCTATATTTTTTCTTTTTTTTCTTTTTCTAAATAAAAGGGCTTTATTCTATGCATTGTGTTATTCGAAAGACGAAATGGAGTCCATTGCTTATGTGACGCAATGGAGTCCCTAGGGGTTCTATTGCATACCCACCAACCTAAGTAATGATTCTTTTCTTCTTTCTTCCCTCTCTCTTGCCTCCACATCACCTTCACCTCAAAGGATTTCATCTTGTCCGTCTACCAATGGAGATAGCCTAATGTGTGTTTTGAGGCTTTTGTGGGAGTTGTATGTGAAATGTGGCATTAGGTTGATGTGACTTTAAATTTTTGGTTTATTATTATTAATAATAAAAAAGTTGAAAAAAAAAACTTACCAAACTCACCCTACGCTCCTAATCGCACGCACCCCGTCGTGGCGGTGTTACAGGTCATGCACGGTCGATGCAACGATAGTGTCCCCTTTGGAGTCCATAACACATCCTAACAACTATAGTGTCGATGCGTCATGCAACTAGTAAAATTAAAGGGAAGGAATATGTTTAGCACAATCTTCGTTTAGTTAGGACAACTTTATCATTTTGATGATGATGTTGAATCGTTGATCCGTTTGAATCACAACTCATGTGCTATAATTTTCACTTAGGTTACATGAAAAGTGATGTGTCACTTATATGTGTCGAATCAATAACAATCACATTAATTTGATTAGTTGCATTTTCTTGTAATTGAGACATTATGAAAATATACGTCAATAATGCATGTAAGCGTGTATATAGAATAGACTCCTTAACTATGTTGTTTGCTTCATAAGGCCACTTATCAAGCATCTAAAGCCTGGTTTTCAAGCTGAATTTCATAGTACATATGTTTGCCTTTTTATTGTCGATATATGTTATTGATGCATCTTTGTTTATTTACTACACATCTCTCATTGTGGTTTGGTTAGCTTTTCACAGTATTCTTGTGTGTGTTTAATGATTTATTTGTTGTTCCACAACACCATTGGTGCACTTCAGTATCTTATCTTGGTTCGTCCAAATATTGCTTATGTTGTTAGTATTGTTTCGCACATTCTTTATAAAACTACCAACATTAGAGCGCTTTCAAGCGGATTTTTTTGGTAGCTTAAGGAAACCATTTCCTTCGAGTTAACTTTCCGTCCTTTAGCATTATCAGTCATGCTTATGCTTGGCTTCCTACATCCTTTCAAAATTATTTTGTAGTGGAAGTCTTTAAACATACACATATTTATAGTAAATTTCAGAGTTAATTACACGATAGTCCATGTTATTTAGCCAAAATAACACTTGTTGTGTCTAAGGGATTAAAGTTGCATGATCAAGTTTTATGGTGTTCATTTTGTAACACTATGAGGTCCTAAGGTAAACAGACGTTAAAAGTTTAACGAAAAAAAAAACCATCACGTGCCCCCAAGTATGAGGGCATTTCTATCATTTAACCTTAAGTAAACACTCTCACCTCCGATCATATTCCATAGATGACGAATCGGGAATTAGGAGGAGTACGCACTCTTTTATTCTACAATTTGGTTAATTTCCTATTGCTGATCCTTTGAGCAGTATCGAGGGATTTTTTGAGATTAACTCCCATTGGACATATTATATAGAATCTTTCGTTCTTATGATACTATATAGCATGCATACAAGATGCTCCTCTCGTTTAATTGGGTTAGAAATAGATCTAAAGCTTATACTTTATCTTGATCGGATTGGTGATGCTCTCCGACTTCTTTTTGTATCTTGTAATATCTAACGTCTTGCTGGTTTTATATGTTATAAAAGTTGTGTTTTAGTTTCAAATTTAAAAATATTTTTTTTCCTAAGACAATAATTAATATAGTATTTGGAGATAATAACCGATGAAACACGATGATTGAAAGTGGCAATCAAATCGTGAATAGAGATACTTATGATGTCGGGGGATTGTCGTGGGGTGGGGAAAGCAAGAAAGGCACGTCATGTGGGTGTAGTGCACAACAAAGTGAAACACACTCATAAGAATCATTACCCCATGCAACAATACAATGCAATTTTGTTCTTACAAAAATTCTTTTATTTTCCATTGACGAAAATCATTACCCGATCATTTTCAATCATATAACGTCCCTCATTCCCCTCCGGACACCAAGCCCGTGATATCTTTCCATCGCTTCATGTCATTCCTTTGAAGAGGGATGATATCCAAAAGATATCTTTTCTTTACGACGAACACACAATTATAATATATACTCTTAAAATTCACCTATTGACATCTTTGTTAGACTTGAATCTGCACCACTTTAAAATAAATAAACACTAGTTGTCACTAAACCAAGAGGTAGATAGAGGAATATAAAGTGGCGGACCCATGATTTTTTTCTAATGGGGTCCACTTTTTTTGGTGTTCGGATTTTTCACAAACAAACGCTAAAATTTTCGGGTCGTCGTCGTTTGGGTCGGGTCGGGGCAAGGAACATCGTAAAATACAATACGATAACAAAATTATATAATATTACCCATGAAAGGTTTTCCAAATCAATTTTCATACGAGTATTACTCGAAAAAGATGAGGCATCAAACTTTTTTTCAATGTTTCTTTCATAATTTTCCTTAAAATTCAAATTCTAAAATAATAAGCTACAAATTCTAAAATCAAATTCAAGCATACAAAGATTCATAGTACGTAATGCCTTAAACAACTAGTCTTGTAAAAAATCTAAGTAACAAAACTAAAAGCAAAAAAATTATAGTTCTTACCTGTGTGGAGAGGAACGCAGCAGTGGCCAGCGGGTTGTGGACGGGCGGAGAGAGCGCGGTGGGACGGTCGGAAGAAGCAGCGGACAGCGGAATGGTGGAGGAAGGCTGCAGAAGGGTTGTGGACAATGGACGGTCGATGAAAAATTAGTTTAAAAAAAAGGAAACAACACAAAAGAAACAGGTTTAAAAAGGATCGAACCTGAGACATTTTGTTTGTAAAGATGAGATTTTACCACTACACCATGCTCACAATTATTTTATAATGTTCAGCTAATTTATTTTATGAGATCCATAGAAAATTTAATATACCAGTTATACTATTTTTTAAAAAAATATTGGGGTCTGGGGCCCCGACCCGCTCAATGTAGGTCCGCCCTGGGAATATTATATCTTTTTATCAATTTAGAGGGTGTCGCTTTTGTCGTTATTTGTTTAATTATACCGATTGGGGTTTAATTAGACAAATTGGATCATGAATCTTTGTAGTTTGAGAAAAAAAAATGAAAGAAATTATGTGGTTTTTGAAATTGTTTTGGTGGTTTTGGAGATTGAGTGCTGAATCGAACAATATAACATAAACTAATTGAATGTTACATCATTGGTCAAAGTTGATGTGAATTTGAGTTTTATTGACAAATAAAAATGTGTCACATACGGTGATGATCATTTGCTTCATCATAAAGATAAAGAATATGTTAGGCTTAGTTTAATGTTTTCAGTTAAATGAAAGTTATTTAAAAAGCAAGCAAATCATGATAGTTAGAAGTTTCAACTCGGCTCTATACGTGTTAATTATTATTATTATTATTATTATTATTATTATTATTATTATTATTATTGTATTTAAAAAGCAAGCAAATCATGAGAGTTAGAAGTTTCAACTCGGCTCTATACGTGTTAATTATTATTATTATTATTATTATATTAAAAAGCAAGCAAATCATGATAGTTAGAAGTTTCAACTGGGCTCTATACGTGTTAATTATTATTATTATTATTATAAAAGAATAAATAACTGTTATGAATAATTTAGGTAAGAAAAAGATGCATTAAATAGAAACTTTTATAGTCATTTAATTTAGATGAATCATTTTTACCCGACCAATAATCATGATTTTAAATTTAACGAAGATGCCCTGGATGTTACTTTGTCATTTTTACCAGAACAATAATCATGATATTTTTGAATATGTTATGGATGGATTCTTACCCCCAATGCAAATCATTAAAGCATGGTTACCCAGGGTGGAGTTATGTTAAAAAGTGTTAGAATATTCACATTTCGTTATGTATTTTATGTTAGTGAATTCTTCATATTATAAAAAAATGTTTGTTACTAAAGGAGAGTTTAGAGTGGTTTTAAGTGGTAGGAGAAAAAAAAATAATGATAAAAGTATAAAAAAATTAATTAATTAATAAAAAGAGAAAAAGAATATAGTAAATAAAAAGTTACTTCTACATCTCCTATCATCGAGGATAGCGGAAAAAGCTATACTTCTAGAAACATCTAATTGAAAGTCACGGGTTCAACTTTTCAAGTCCTATAGAAAAAGTAAAAATAAAATTTGGCATCTAAAAAATTATCACATGTCCGAATGGGTAAGGGTAAATGTGTAAATTAAAAATTAAAACACCATGGTGAAAAGTAAAATCTATGTTGAAAATTCACATCCAATTCATCACACTTTGAGCATCTGCAACGATGTACTGGTCCATCCAATAGACTAGTCTGCATATCATATCATTCCATACCTACTACTCCAAACCTTCACTTTTTCCCTAACAATAAACCACTTTAAACCTCCACCTCATCATCTATTTTTTAATCAAATCTTAACTATATAATCTGTGTAAAGTATTTTTTTCAGCTTACGTATTTAATTTTCATTATTTATAAAATTTTAAAAAATTCATGAATTTTTTTTAAAAAAAAACTAGATAATCCATTAAAAAACACACAATTACAACAATTTTAAATAAAATCCTAACTTAAACCCTAAAATAAAAGATATATGAATATTCAATAATCAAACATAAAATCCAAAAAAGGCATACAATTAGTAAAAACACTTAAAACCTAAAAATAAAAAGTGTACAACAATTAAAATAAAACCTACTTTAAGTCCGTCCATGGTTTTTTCTTAATTTTAAGACAAATTCATCGTGAATACATCGTCGCTCCTCGTCCATTTTTTTCGTGGTCCATAAAGAGGACGGTAAATTCTTCGATTCTCAAGAAAGTAGTCCATTTTACCCTTGAGGCCCTCCTTCATATCCTTCTCCTTCTAATCCCCCATATATTGTTGCATTTGCACTAGGTCCTATTCTTCTTCATGCAACGCTGACGCCTCCTTGTTTTTCGATCCCCTCTTTGACTTGGCCCGTGTCTCTTTAGCCTTTTTCCCCCATTGGACGAGGTAACTCTTGAAGCCCTTCTTCATCATTATTGTCCAAGTCAACCGCATCAGAAGCCGACAATGTGTACGCTCCCGACTCAGATGTCTTTGTCCTTTCTGACATTATAGAGAGCGATGCATTTTCGGTTCGGAAAACATTCTTGTAGTGGAACCGAAATTTTGTTTCAACTTCATACTCCTCTTTGGCCCTAATAGTCATTATAATTATATCAGTAAATAATATCTTTGTAATCTAGCTCTAAAATAGGAAATTGTATTTATCTTATATATATAATACACAATAGAGGAGAGGGATCAGAATGATCCTGTTTTACCAATTATCAGGCCCGCATCATAACCATATCATCGGAGAAGCCACTATGGGCACTTTTGTGGCGGTTATACATTCCACTAAATTGAGTAACCGGACCCGCCATATAATGCCCATGTGATTTCAGGTTCTGCTTTGTACGCTTGTGCATGTGGTCTATTTCCTTACAAAAATAAGTATGGATACGTTCCCAGTAGTCGGTGTTTTTCTGGTTTTTTTCCGACTATGACGCATGTAGATACATGAAGATAAGCTCGCGTAAGAGTCATTTCTTCTTCAACCGCCCATCGCTGAATAGTGACTTTCGACTTTTTTTCCTTTATTTTTTGGGCTCGAACAAGGACTTGGTGTAGATGTATGTACTGGATAACTAAGTGTCCGGGAAGCAGAACACGCACATCGATTGAACGTTGCGGTTGACACCCGTTTCCATTTGTGGACTAAACCCATAAACGGGTAACTGGTTCGAGATACGGCGTTGCACCGGGTACCGGATGGCATCGGGTTGAGATATGGCACCGGATGGAGACATGGACACGATATTTTTTGGGAAGTGGATGAAAGAAATCGGGTTGATTCATAAACCCGAATTGTTGGTATTGGGATGGAGTGGATCTAAGTTGATTAGGTGACCCGAAGTTTGATAGAGTGTGGTATTGGTTGATTGGTTCGGGTTTAATCCGGACCGAAGCATTTCTTGGAAGCTCCTTTGGTCATCCATGGAGTTGTTTAAGATGGAAGTGAAAGGTTGAGTAGAAAGTTTTGGTGTAAAATAGAATACGAGTTAAGAGTAAAAATTTGAATGTTTGAATTTCGTTAGATTGGTGTGAGTTTGATGCAGATTTTTAAGTGGAGTTTGGTTGTTATTTATTGAAATCTTTATTTTTAAAAATAAAAATTATTAAATCTGCGCTTCAAAAATTTTGAATGTAACAACTCCAAATTTCGTTGTTATCTTTTCTTTTATTTTCCATTGTATCTATCGCTTGTAATCTTGGGATCGTTTATAAGAAAGTTATGTTAAATTAAATATGTTTTTTTCAATTATATCGCATCTAATCGCTTATTAAACGCATCGCTAATCTCATCGCATCGCAAATCGCAGTTAATTATATAGTTTTATGTTATTTATGTGTTATGTATGTTTATGGTTATGATTACGCTCGCTATCGCATCGCTCTCACACGCTCGAATCGCTAAATCGCACTAATTTGTCACCTATAACGCTTAATATAACTATCTAATACGAACTAAATCGCCAAACAATCGATAAACGTACGAAAAACGAGGAAAATCTGAGTCTTGGGCCAAGTTCGCTCGAACTTGGGTGACCCCAAGTTCGGCCAGACTTGACTGGCCAACTCAGATTCCCTTTCCTTCCGTTAAGTTCGCTCGAACTTGCCTGAATCTTCAAAGATTCAGCAAGTTCGGCCGAACTTGACTCAATTCCTTCAATAATCTAACAAGTTCGCCCGAACTTGCATGAAATCATGCAAGTTCGACCGAACTTGACTCCCCAGTCTCTCTCATTTTGCCTTCACCTATAAATACTCAGCTCCATTATCTCATTTGAACTTGTTGTAAGTTCGCCCAGAGCTCTCAAACCCAAACCCTTTGTTTTCTAAGTAAGAATCAATCAATTTCAACTACAATGATGAACAACAACGTTTTACAACGATTTTGCACAAGGCTATGCCTTCGTTTTCATCAAATCTATTCTGTTTACGAAAATCCTCATCTTTTTCCATAAAAACTTCTGTTTTCACTCAGATCTATATTAGATCTGAGCAAAACCCTTTTAAATCCTTGATTTTTACACCATATTCGGACTAATGACGAATGTTTCGTTCACTTTTGAGTGGAACGAGGCTTGTCGAAGCTAGATCTCAGATCCAGAAGCACAAGGACGAAATTGTCACTTTACACAAGCTGGACTAACCCGTACGAACCATCAAGTTCGCCCGGATTAGCCCGAGTTTCTGTAAAATGGCTAAGTTCACTCCAAAAGACCTCTCCAGTCTAAGTTTTACCCATTGGCTTTAGGTTGGAAGGGATGGGCACTCGATTTCTTCAGCAAAGACGCGAAAACGCAAGATTTTGGACCCGAAAACATCAAGTTCGCTCGAGATTTAATTGATTTTGTGCAGCATGCTAGTCAAGTTCGCTCGAACTTGCCCTCTGAGGGTCAGTTCGGCCGAACTTGAGTATACTTGACCAAATCTTCAACATCAATCCCTCAAGTTCGCTCGAACTTGCAAAGTTTCTCAGGAAACTTCTCAAGTTCGGCCGAACTTATCATTCCACTTCACCAAACCTCACAAGTTCACCCGAACTTGTCAAGTTTCCTTGAGAAACTTACAAGTTCGCTCGAACTTGTATACAAGTTCGGCCGAACTTGCCTATGCTCAAACCAAACTTACTGTTTCAGCTTTTCGGAGACTGGTGTACTTCCGTTCGCGTATGCAGGCTGATCCGGCGCTCTTCTTCGTTACCTACAGTCGTCTTCTCTCTCCTAAGGCACCGACAGTGAGTATACTTGACACATTTTCGCTTTATTGCACTTTTTGGGTGTTACATATGTTCCTCTATCAAAATCACTTCACAAATCAAACTGTTTATCACACGCGAATAATCTGATTATATATGCTCAATACGTGATACAAGAAACATGTGACTAGGAACTTATTTTCATTAACTTGCCTCCTTAGCTAGTATGGTATTATAGTGTGGCTAACACTCGACGGGGTCTAGTTAGGATGGACGCCCAAGCCTTCTAACGAAAGTTAGCATGAGAAATATGTCTGGTTTTGTGTGATGTGTTTTGGTGTATCATGATATGTAATTAGACTATTTTGCAAACGTTTTCTCTATTATGCTAGTATTACTTAAACCTGTATGCTCACCTTTACTTATTTGTATTGACGTTTTATTTTAACATATGTAACAGGTTGAGGATTAGTGTTGGATGCTTTAGATTATGCTTAGTTTTAGTTGTTTTGGATTTGGAAACTCATGTATTAAATCTAGGGGATATCGAACCTGATTTGTGCTTATGAGAAAACAAGTTTCTGTAATAATTGTTTGGAATGTTATGTTTGATAGTATGGGATGTTAAACGTTAAGTAATGTTGCTAGATAATTGTTATGGAATTCTTGCTGAGACAATCTGGTCGCCTAGTCTTGCGCCCCAATGATTCCGCCATCGGTTGGGGTGTGACAGATTGGTATCAGCGCCATAACTGTAGGGAATTAGGTAGAATTGCCATGTTCGACCTAGTCTACAGTCTAAGTACCCAATTTGACCGATCTGTGACTTAAATGCTTAAACTACTTGCCATAAATGCTTAAATGTGCCTTTCCTAAGGCTAATACGATATACACGCTTGGAAACGCTATTACACAAAACGAGTGATCAAGTCGGGAATAGGTGTGAAAACCGAGAACTCTCGATAAGATCATTCACTCCGCGCATTTTCTCTCACACGAGATATCTTTGTTGAGTTAGGAGTGATATCCAAACCTCGACGAAAATCTCAATCTCTATCTAGTGGAACTCCCGATTTGATCAGTGAGTATATCCACAACTAGGAATGAAGTTGTTAAGTTAGGGGTGAAACCCGCATCTTAATAACTAGTTCCGCTCTTCGATTTTCAATCTCACCAAAGTCTCGATTGTTTCGATGACTCGGAACACGACGTAACTGGAAGGACAAATACCGTTAACCATTGTACGGCGAGAACATTTGTCTATTAGTCCAAATCGTGTGTCCGAACTCGGAGAATATTCGAATCACTTTGGATAGTCAGCGTCTCAAAACCCAGGACACTCCCAATTGATTTAAGCCTATTATCGTCGATTTTACGCATCATCGATTTTATTATTATTTATGTATTTAAAATTTTGAGAATTTTCGCTTTATTCGATTTCTCGCTTTATCGATTTCTCGATTTATCTCCTTTACGCTCCATCGAAATATGCACTAATCGCACAACTCTCGTAATCTAAAATGCTAAATTAATACGACCGACCAAACTAATCGCTTAACTCGCTTACGCCTATGAGAACATGTGTGTCTCATGCGCGGTATTACTCGCTTATATGCTTATATCGCTATTATATCGCACCTCGTACGCGCTACGCTTTACTTATAGAAGGTGAATACGTGCAAAGTATATGCTTACATGGATAATGTGTTTACGTGCTTATGTGCTATGTGCTAATGTGCTTACGTGTTTGCCTGCCTACGTGTTTACTTGCCTATGTGTTATGTGCCTTGTGTGAATAATAATAATAAATATTTTAAACATAGACTTATTATAATCGAATCTCATCCTATCAAATCCTTCAATGTAGATGTCTTCTATGGGATCACATACCAGGAGGAATCTCCAGCGCAGCACGCCGATAAGCGCATCGCTACAATGGTAGCCAAGGAAATGGCCAAAGTCATCCCGCAAATCGTCTCGGAAATTCATGCTGTGAGCAGTAACTCCTCGGTCGACTCGAAAGCTGAAACCCCCAATCACGGTTCAGTTTCAAGAATTTCAAGGCTTGTGCACCTCTCGCCTTCACGGGCAACGATGGACCGACGGCTATGTTCCATTGGTTTGACGCCATTGAGGTCACCTTTAGGAAAAGTGGATGCCCGATGACCTTCGCACGGTGAACGCTACAGGAGTCTTCCAGTCCCGTGCTCTCGACTGGTGGACCGCAGAAAGAAATAGGTGTGGTAATGACGAAGTCCTATAATCTATCTTGGGAGGAACTCAAGGAAGTGATGAAGAAAGAGTTCTGTCCTCCGCATGAGCTACAAAAGCTCGAGAATGAGTTTCGGAGTATCAAGCAAGATGGTCCCGACAATGCTGGACTTACCACTCGATTCAAGATTTTAAGCATCATCTGTCCCAGCCAGGTTGATACTACTGAGAAGCCATCAACAAGTATATCCTTGCTCTACCCGAATGTGTCGCGAATTTTGTGAAAGTTGCTCGTACTACAACCATCGAGGAAACCTACATGCTCGCCGCTGAGATCAATGATCAGCGAGTTCAAGATGGTTATTTCAAGAACCTTGTGAAAGTTGCCAATTAAGCTGTCACCGAACCAACTGCTGCTACGAACCACCCAGTGACCCAAAAGGAAAGCGTCAGGGACGCAAAAGAGGAAACCCTAGCAAGAACTACGCCGCTGCTACACCGCTCAACTCCTAGCCTTACCAGGCTCCTGCTCAAAACGCACCCCCAGCTAAACGTGCGTATACTGGTCCTCATCCCTTGTGCTCAAAATACACCTATCATCACGCAGTTGGTGGAAATTGTCGCTTCTGCACCAACTGTAAAATCTACGGCCATTTACTATCAGCTGCCGTAGTGGTCCTCGTCAGCCAGCTCCTCAAACTCCAGCAGCTCCAGCTCTACCAGCTCCTCCTCAGGCCAATCAGCAGCCAGTCCCAAGAGCATGTGCCTGCTACACGTGCGGAGACCCGAATCATTTCAGTAACGTCTGCCCGAACAAACTTGTGAAGTAGGAAAGCAACAGCCTTAACCACAGCATCAGCCACCACCACAGCCTCAGCAGCAACAACTAGCTGCGTGATCGAGCCTTCAATATGAATCATTACCATGCTCAGAATGACAACAATGTTTCAACGGTACGTTCCTTGTCAATGGTATTTATGCTTCATATTTGATACTGGTGCCATAATTGTTTTGTATCGTTAGAATTCGAAAAGGTTTTAAAATGTAAGCGCGCTAAACTCCCAAAGACTTTCGATGTGGAAGTCACCACCGGAAAATCCGTCACCGTCACCTCCGTCCTACGTGGTTGTTCTCTCGATCTCAACAACCATGTCTTCTTAATCAATGTCATACCTATGCAGTTAGGTAGCTTTGATATCATAGTAGGTATGGATTTTCTTCGTGAAAACCATGCTGAAGTTGTATGCTTCGATAAACTGATTCGCTCCCCTCTCCCTAACGGTGATCAACTTCGTGTCTATGTGAAACTCCCTCATAGAAGTTGATGCTTTTGTCATGTACTCGAGCACACAGATGCTTGCGAAAGCAATGTGTTGCGTTTCTAGCCCATATCATGAACCCGGAGAAAGAAAAGAAGACTTTTAAAGACGTTCCTGTTGTTCGTGAATTTCCCAAAGTCTTTCCTGACGACTTACCCGGATTACCCCCTACTCGCATGTCGAATTCCGTATCGATTTAGTTCCCGGTGCCACTCCCGTTGCTAAAGCTCCTTATTGCCTCGCACCATCATAAAAGCGCGAGCTATCAAGCCAACTTCAAGAGCTTCTTGATAAAGGTTTCATACGCCCGAGCACTTCGCCATGGGGTACACCCGTTCTTTTCGTGAAAAAGAAAGATGGGACGTTCCGAATGTGCATCGATTATCGTGAACTTAATAAGCTCACGATAAAGAACCGTTATCCTCTTCCTCGAATCGACGACTTATTCGATCAGCTTCAAGGTGCTACTTGTTTTTCCAAGATTGATCTTCGTTCCGGTTATTCAGTTACGCGTGTTGGAAGAAGACATTCCGAAAACCGCCTTTCGTACCCGTTATGGCCATTTCAAATTTGTGGTCATGCATTTTGGTCTTACCAATGCACCCGCGGTCTTCATGGATTTGATGAACCGTGTGTGTAAAGCTTTCCTGGAGCGTTTGTCATTGTGTTTATCGATGACATCCTGATTTACTCGAAGTCGAGAGCGGAACATGCGCGCCATCTCCGTTTAGTCCTAGAACCCTTCAAGGTAATCGCCTTTATGCTAAATTCTCTAAATGTGAATTCTGGCTCGAAGAAGTCCAATTTCTCGGCCACATCGTTAATAGTCAAGGAATTCACGTCGACCCTGCAAAGATCGAAGCCGTCAAGAGTTGGATTACACAGAAGAATGCCTCCGAAATCCGTTCATTTCTTTGATTGGCGGGTTACTACCGTCGATTCATCGCCGACTTCTCGAAAATCTCCGTTCCGCTTACCGCTTTAACTCATAAAGACAAACCTTTTGTTTGGGATTCCAAGCAAGAGGAAGCTTTTCAACGCTCAAGCGTATGCTATCCAAAGCTCCTGTCCTCGCTTTACCCAACGGAAACGACAATTTTATTGTTTATTGCGATGCCTCTAATCTTGGTCGTGGTTGTGTTCTCATGCAACGAGACAAGGTTATCACGTATGCATCCCGACAACTCAAGATCCACGAGAAGAACTACACAACCCACGATCTCGAACTCGGTGCAGTTGTTTTTGCATTGAAGATATGGCGATACTACCTTTATGGTACTAAGTGTACGGTCTTCATCGACCATAAGAGCTTACAACATATCTTCAATCAAAAGGAACTGAATATGCGCCAACGCAGATGGGTTGAACTTCTCAACGGTTACGATTGTGAATGACGCTACCATCCCGGCAAAGCAAAACGTCTCGCCGATGCTCTGAGTCAACGAAGCTATGTATATAGTATTCGTGACTCTCAAGCTTTGAATGATCTAGAAATCATGATTCGCTCCGCTCAATTCGCTTGTTTTAACGAAAATAATTTGGAGGAAGAAATGAAATGTGGTGCCGAAACTCAACTCGTTGTTAAACCTAACTGTATTTATTACTATCTCGATCGTATTTGGATTCCTAGCCGTGACAATCTTTGTGAATTGCTAATGACCGAAGCCTATAAATCTCGATATCCATTCACCCCGGCGCCGACAAGATATACCAGGACCTTCGTCCTAAGTATTGGTGGTCGGGCATGAAAAAGGATATCGCCGTGTACGTCTCGAAATGCTTTACCTACTCGAAGGTTAAAGCCGAACATCAAAGGCCCTCTGGCTTACTCGAACAACCCGAAATCCCGATGCGGAAATGGGAGAGTATAGCTATGGACTTTGTTATCTTTTCAGTCATGAAATGACAGACAAGATCCTTCAGATCAGAGACAATCTCCTGAAAGCTCGGAGTTGTCAAAAGAGTTACGCCGATAAACGCCGCAAGCCCTACAGTTCGAAGTGAGAAATCACGTACTCCTAAAGGTTGCACCTTAGAAGGGAGTGATCCGCTTCGGGAAGAAAGGAAAGCTAGCGCCTCGATACGTTGGTCCCTTTAAGATTCTGGAAAGGATCAGTAAAGTAGCCTGTCGTCTCGAACTACCGGAGGAACTTAATAACGTTCATCCGACTTTCCACGTGTCTAACCTCAAGAAATGCCTAGCCGAAGAGAATCTCCATGTACCTATCGAAGATCTTTTCTTTTATTTTCCATTGTATCTATCGCTTGTAATACTCGGATTCGTTTATAAGAAAGTTATGTTAAATTAAATATGCTATATTTCAATTATATCGAATCTAATCGCTTATGAAACGCATCGCTAATCTCATCGCATCGCAAATCGCAGTTAATTATATAGTTTTATGTTATTTATGTGTTATGTATGTTTATGGTTATGATTACGCTCGCTATCGCATCGCTCTCACACGCTCGAATCGCTAAATCGCACTAATTTGTCACCTATAACGCTTAATATAACTATCTAATACGAACTAAATCGCCAAACAATCGATAAACGTACGATAAAACGAGGAAAATCTGAGTCTTGGGCCAAGTTCGCTCGAACTTGGGTGACCCCAAGTTCGGCCGGACTTGACTGGCCAACTCAGATTCCCTTTCCTTCCCTTAAGTTCGCTCGAACTTGCCTGAATCTTCAAAGATTCAGCAAGTTCGGCCGAACTTGACTCAATTCCTTCAATAATCTAGCAAGTTCGCACCGAGACCGAACTTGACTCCCCAGCTCTCTCATTTTGCCTTCACCTATAAATACTCAGCTCCATCTCTCATTTGAACTTGCTGTAAGTTCGCCCAGAGCTCTCAAACCCGAAACCCTTTGTTTTCTAAGTAAGAATCAATCCGATTTCAACCACAATGATGAACAACAACGTTTTACAACGATTTTGCACAAGGCTATGCCTCCGTTTTCATCAAATCTATTCTGTTTACGAAAATCTTCATCCTTTTCCATAAAAACTTCTGTTTTCACTCAGATCTATATTAGATCTGAGCAAAACCCTTTTAAATCCTTGATTTTTACACCATATTCGGACTAATGACGAATGTTTCGTTCACTTTTGAGTGAAACGAGGCGTTGTCGAAGCTAGATCTCAGATCCAGAAGCACAAGGACGAAATTGTCACTTTACACAAGCTGGACTAACCCGTACGAACCATCAAGTTCGCCCGGATTAGCCCGAGTTTCTTTAAAATGGCTAAGTTCGCTCCAAAAGACCTCTCCAACCTAAGTTTTACCCAGTGGCTTAAGGTTCGAGGGATGGGCACTCGATTTATTCAGCAAACGACGCGAAAACGCAAGATTTTAGACCCGAAAACATCAAGTTCGCTCGAGATTTAACTGATTTTGTGCAGCATGCTAGTCAAGTTCGCTCGAACTTGCCCTCTGAGGGTCAGTTCGCCGAACTTGAGTATACTTGACCAAATCTTCAACAGCAATCCCTCAAGTTCGCTCGAACTTGCAAAGTTTCTCAGGAAACTTCACAAGTTCGGCCGAACTTGTCATTCCACTTCACCAAACCTCACAAGTTCCCCGAACTTGTCAAGTTTCCTTGAGAAACTTACAAGTTCGCCCGAACTTGAATCAAACCTCAACAGTTCCTTACAAGTTCGTTCGAACTTGTATGTTTACATAAAAGTTCGGCCGAACTTGCCTACTGCTCAAACCAAACTTCACTGTTTCAACTTTTCGGAGACTGATGTACTTCCGTTCGCGTATGCAGGCTGATCCGGCGTTCTTCTTCGTCTACCTACAGTCGTCTTCTCTCTCCTAAGCGCACCGACAGTGAGTATACTTGACCCATTTTCGCTTTAATGCACTTTTTGCGTGTTACATATGTTCCTCTATCAAAATCACTTCACAAACAAACTGTTTATCACACGCGAATAATCTGATTATATATCCTCAATACGTGATACAAGAAACATGTGACTAGGTACTTATTTTCATTAACTTGCTCCTTAGCTAGTATAGTACTATAGTGTGGGTAACACCCGACGGGGTCTAGTTAGGATGGACGCGCAAGCCTTCTCACGGAAGTTAGCATGAGAAATATGCCTGGTTTTGTGTGATGTGTTTTGGTGTATCATGATATGTAATTAGACTATTTCGCGAACATTTTCTATATTATGCTAGTATTACTTAAACCTGTATGGCTCACCTTTACTTATTAGTATTGACGTTTTATTTTAACATATGTAACAAGTTGAGGATTAGCGTTGGATGCTTTGGATTATGCTTAGTTTTAGTTGTTTTAGTTGTTTTGGATTTGGAAACTCATGTATTAAATCTAGGGGATATCGAACCTGATTTGTGCTTATGAGAAAACAAGTTTCTGTAATAATTGTTTGGGAAAGTTATGTTTAATAGTATGGGATGTTAAATGTTAAGTAATGTTGCTAGATAATTGTTATGGAATTCTCGTGAGACAATCTGGTCGCCTAGTACCGCGCCCCGATGATTCCGCAATCGGTTGGGGTGTGACATTGAAAGTTTAGAAAGTTGATTTTTTTATCAAGTTACCTTTTGAAAAACGATCTGGGCCATATTTAAGTGGTCCGCTGGTGCGGACTTGGTGTTGGTCTGTAACACCCAAAAAAAGGTTTGGTAATCAAACCACGTTAATATAAAGAGCGGGTAAAATAACGTTAGTAGTAAAGTGAACCCGTAAACAAAATAATTAGAAACAAATTAACCTAGTTAGTAACATGTAAATAGGTAATAAAACAATGAGTTATAGCCCTTTAAATAAAAAGGGAACAAACTAGAGGGACCAAAGTTGGTAAAAGGGAAAATTGTGATTTAAAAAGAAAATTAAAACACAACACACACACATATGTGTGTGTCGACCAGGAGCAGAGAAAGGGGAAGAAACCCCAACTCGACCTAATCTACAAAAATCATCAAATTGAAAGGTAAATTGGACACCAAATCCGTGCACGAACACATATTAACGATCACCTAAATTAGGGGATCATAAATATGTCAAAAATCTTAATTTGGTGATAGAGTTAATTGCCTGGATGGTCCCTGTGGTTTATCATTTTTTCAGGTTTAGTCCAACTTTTCAAAATAGCATGTTTGCTCCCTGTGGTTTGCTTACTTGTTACTCGGGTAGTCCTATGAATGGATTGATGTTAGTTTTCCAGTTAAGAGCGTGTGAAATGACTTAACTACCCTCGCTTTTATATAAATAAATAAAGCAAAAAAATTTGATTGGTCATTAAAAAAACAAGTGGCCCCCACCAGACCACCTCTGCCATTACCTCTCCCAAGAGAAACCCTTCATCAGTTCATCCTCTCCACCTCCCTCACCACCACTCTCCTATAACCGGCCACCAACTCTGTTCCTCCACCTCCAACCTCCTCCGCACCCTCCCCTCCTCCGTCGTCTCACTCCACCGTAGCCACACCACTCTCCGTGTCAGCCACGGTCCTCCACAAATAAATATATATAAAGCGTTCAACGGTCGAAAAGCGCGTCAATAAAAAGGCAACTTCTAATCATCAGCTATGCAGAGCAAAAAGGAATTAAAGAGCGACAAAATGGCTTGATTAATAATAGGATGAAGACTTTCTCATTTAGAGCAAAGTGGAGGCTGGTAAAACGGCAACATAAAGATGGAAAGCTTGAGATTAGGGATATCCACGAAGAACCCAATTTTTTCTTCAATAGCCCTCCAAAATCATCAATATATCTACCATAAAGGCCAACAAAAATAAAATAGATAATATAAATGAAAATACCTTTGATATTGAATTGTATATATTTTTAACATTTTTCTGCATCTTGAAGGGAAAGCAAACAAATAGATTGCTCAAAACCTGCTACTATTAAAGGAAAGTGAACATATTGACACAGGAGACCGATTTGCAGGTGGGGTACGACAACTAACAGTGGAACTGAATTTTCAGATGGAGAAGGTGGTGTTTGAACGAGGTGGTGATGGTTCAGACGATGGTGGTTACTGGTAAGGCAACGGTGGTGGCGTCTTGATGCATAAATGGTGTGGTGGTGTCTAGGATGGGGGAAAACGTTGTGGTGGCCGGAGCTGATTGTAGATGGTATGATGGTCGTGGGTTGTGGCCGAAAAACTCTGATGGTGGTGGTCGGCGTTAAAGTTCACCAGAGATTGGTAGGGCCAACTTCATGTTTTAAATGATTTATTATGTGATTTTTATTGTTTTAATTTTTTATAATAACAAAGGGTATTTTGTCATTTCATATCAACTTAACTGAACAAACTAACACCCATCCAGTGTAGGGACTACCCGATTAACAAGTGAGTAAACCATAGGGAGTAAACACGCTATTTTGAAAAGTTGAGGACTAAACATGAAAAAATGTCAAACCACAGGGACTATCCGGGCAATTAAACTCTTTGGTGATATTATGAATGTTGGTAGAATTCATGGATTTCAATCCATGTATGAATATTAGAAATTGAAGTAAGATAAGAGATGTATACTTTCTTAGGAACAAACCCTAAATGAAAATTCTGAATAGATTTCCATGATTTGGGTGTTTGAATGATTTACCACACCTAGTTAAAAGGGTTTTGATTATACTTGAGTTTAGAGTCATCATAAATGATGGTAATAAGAAGATATTTGAACAATTTGTGAGTTTGAGTACATGTTCATACATGAATTGAAAGGGGTTTTGTATGATATGATAAAATGATGTTATGTTAATGTTAATAAGTGTATAAGACCATTTTATCTACTAGTTTGTATGTAGAACTTGAATATATTAGGTATTCGGATGAATGTCTAGTAATATGATGAAATGGGTTTTACATAAGATGAAAACCCCAATTCTACCATAATAAATGGATAAATTAGCATTGATAATCGAAAACTAAGTTAACTTGTTATTAACAATCGCTCGAACTTGTTTAAGTGAAAGAAAGGACATGAACTTGGTTGGGAATTTAGATAAGAGGGTAGCCTAAAAATATCGCATGCCGGGTAACTGATAAATGCCTAAATGAGTTCGTTGAACTTAACTGTGCGTTTGCAAATGTTAATAGCCAGTTGAATTTTAGAAATCAAACTGACCTATGATATGATCAAATGGTAATTTTGATATAAAGTCCGTAAGGTGGGATAGTCTTGATAAATAATGTCTAATCTAACCATCTTGCGAATGACAAAATGTAGTTTGACGCATGACAAGCTAGGTGGGAGCTTGGGAGGAAGCGGGTCAAATGGGTCGAATACACGTGGAAAAGCATAATCGGATTCTAAGGTAAGTAAAGGTTACACCCTTTTAGTAGAACACTTATGAATAATTTGGAACATGATGTTCCGACGCGAAATGATATGGGTCGGAACAAGTGAAAATTGTGAGAAACCTTTGATGGTAAAAAGGGGTTAAATGGTAATTTGGTCATGTGATGACGAATAAACAATAAGTTTTGATTAAGTTACCTTTTGGTGTAACCCATAATGGGTAAAAAGGGTAACATGGTAATTTGGTTACGAGTTAGCTAATAAACATTAATTTTTGAAAAAGATACTCTATGGCGTAAGCCATTATGGGTTAAAAGAGTTAAGAAATGATTTCTAAGTAGTATGATCGTAAAGGATAAACCGAAACAAGCTACATAAATGAGATGGAAAATAAATACCATCACACAATGATAAAAAGGTCATTTAGACCAAACAGGTTGGTGATGTTATCACCATTTGACAATAATGAATAATGGTCGTTTATCGAGTTTTATGCTCACAGGAAAAATAGTGTATGGCTTGCATCGCTATAAGATTGGCAACTTATAGTGCAATGTAGTAAAACAAACGGGTCAATGCTCTGACCCAAGCCAGGTATGTGTAATGGGTCAAACTTTCAATGAGGACTTAAGGTTCGATGAGAGTTAAACGAGTCATGAATGAACATTGGATTACCTAAAGTAAGGTAAATCTAATAATTTAAATTGTAGTCATTTTGTTCTTAGGAACATAATGATTTTAAATAGATTATGGTTAAAATGTATACATTTGGTCAAAATATGCTATTAAAAGTCCTTTGTCGTAAAAAGGGGCTAAAGTTGACCAAAACACCCTCGAATGATAAAACAAGCAAACGACACTTAAGGTTAGTTTAAAAACGAGTTTTATAATTGAGCAAATCCTTTCGGTAATGTAAAAAAGAAAGGAATAAGCCTTTTTGGTTTAATGCCTCTAAACGGGTCTTTTCCATAAATAGTCAAACCGAAGGGTAGGAATTGGAATATATGATTTTACTATAACAAATCCACCACAATTATAGTTGTGGTAGAAGATAAATAGAAGTATCAATGTGGAAATAGGAAGTAAGGAAAGAGGAACTAAGATTTAAGCTTAAATGCTTAAATCTCTTAACGGGTCAAAATGAATATGCGTATAAACCGGGAATGGATGCATAATTCATAAAAATTAAGAACCCGGGTTGAGGATTTCTGGTTAAAAATGTAGGTAAACATTTTACGGACATTTAGAAACAGGTTTCAAGTGAAACGAATGAAAATTGAATAAGTTACGGTAGTTTTCGTAACAATAACGACATACTTGAAATTGTTGCAGCAGCCCACCATAAGCTACAGTTGCCTACCGTAGCTTACGGTAGGCATCTGCTGGTCGCACAGAACCCATAGACCGAAAGTTCGTCCGGAACCGTAGATTACGGCGGGTATTTGACAAAATCTTATTTGTTTGATTTTTTTTTGTGTTATTTTTGGCATTTGGCTTATTTAGACAAGTTATCAAATTGTTATAACTAACGTATTTCATGTTTTATGAAATATAGGTAATGATTTGAAGCACCGGATGACGATCAAGCTCAACAAAGAACCAAACACACTCAAAGTTCAAGCTTCTGCAATTTTTTAGTGGTTTCGAAACTAAACAACGATAATATGTTGAAATGTTTTAAATTTTTAAGAAGTTTAATCAAACTCGAATTTTGGTATGGACGTGTAATCGCACATAAATTCTTTTATATGCAAAATTTCCATAAAATTTCTGATTTTTATGATAAGGGTTGTAAGTCCCAAATAACCCCAAACAGATATCACTAACACAATCAAAAGTGTGGAATACTAATGAAAGTGACAAGAACAAGAACAATCTATATTATAACTTGCACACAAACTCTAGGTTTGTCTGGTATAAGATCGAATAAACACTAGAACAATGAATTCGCCTCTCTTGCTCTCTCTAGTGTCTCACCAAAAGCTTCACCCTAATAATGAACTAAGCATTACGTTATATATGGTCCACTAGGAACTCGGCCTACATGGCCTAACCCAAGCCCAAAACATTAATGAGCTCAAATGGCTTATCCCAATACTATCTAACCCACTAGAAAACTAAGCCCAATAGATTATACTTGTGTTTGATAAAGATAAGCGTAAACCTACTCAATTATGTGGCCTTACAATATCCCCTAGTTTATGTTGTCTTTATCAAACTGTTGACTTCATCACTTCTCTGTGGGAAGATACTTCATGTCTTCATTCTAAAACTTGGGTCTTTTGTTTTTCTTAATAATGATCAGCTTTACTTGAAAATCTTTGTTGAAAAGAATGCAAGAGAAGGATTCTCAGCAACTCTTCTCTTCTTCAATCTTTCTCATTCAAGCAGGTTCACTGGTACTTCTTCGCATGTACTTTCACTGTCATACAACAACTCGTATCTGATTCTTCTGACACTTGTACACTTTGTCATGACGCTTCATGCTTGACAGCAACTAACAGCATCTCACTCTTTGTCAACCCATGTTACTTGATTGAAATCAAGATCTCCACATGCTCAGAAATTCATAAGCAAACATTTCTATGCAATAGGGAGAGTACCATATGAACATCTCGGTATATCCAAGTACTTCTACTCGGATTTCATAATTCAAATTTTCTCTCAATTTTTAATGGTCAATCAAATCTTCAAGAATGGTTAATAAATTTTTAACAAAACAAATAAAACACTCTATTTGGATTTTTGATTTTATATAATATTTTTTTAATATAGAATATACAGTATACTAATTACAATTGCAATGGGATCAAAATCGTTTTCAGGCAGACCAAGGAACACTTTTACGTCGAACTTATTTAAACTGGTCTAAGTGATTGCCAATATGTTTGTCCACTTAAACTTTGACACTCAACTTTCAATTTTTTTCAACTTCGTGATAGTTAAGGTAATATAATACTATAATAGCCGTGTGTCCCATTCCATGACATGCCCCCGCGATCAAGGTAAGCACAACGATTCATCGTAGCAGATGAGTATACTGAGGTCATCCTTTTGATTTACAACGTCGGACTATTGGTAAACATGTCAGTACTTTCTTACAGCAGAGTGACCAATAGAATGTCCAATGAGGGTTAGGAAATACCTTTTCAGTACAAATTTTGCTTTAACAGCACACGGAATTATCTCATTTTGAGATTTTCTTCCTTTAAGGTTTTTGGCCTCTTTTTGCTCTTTTAAGATATCCTGACTGTCCTAAGTCTACATATAACCTGGATGATAACTGATCGGATGACTCAACAGCATAAGACCGAAAACTTCAGACATTGGCTATCTATCAACCCAAGATTTAAGACCATAAAATCATACGTCCGATGGTATGTTACCCACATGATACATAGTTTGTTATGTTTGTATCACTTAGTATCTTTTATCACTTTGAGCGTCAAAGCCTATCGACATATCACATTAGATCCTAGTCTTTTCAGCTATAGCACCTTACATGTGTCAGTCACGCTCTTTAGCACGAATATTCATTTCATTTCCCATATATGCATTGTTTTAGGATTTTTTTCTCCTTTCAGTTGTTTTTCTCTTTTCTCATTGATCCCCCTAAAACAATGTCTAATATGCAACAAACTCTTTTTGTCTTTTTCTATTTTTCTCCATATATACATATAACTCTCTCTATCCCCCTAAATTTGTGGTTAATTTATGCGCAAATTTACCTTATAAAGAATATATGTACACAAGAAAACCGGGAGAAAATGAAAATATTTTTTTTTTTTGCTTAACCATTCCGTCATTAAATTTAAGACTAATCACTTGTTAAAATCAAAGTATGAAATTTAAATTGTACCTTTTCGTTGATCTTATCTTACCTCCCTTATCTCCTCCAAAGGAAATATATCAACTGTAAAAATAGAACCTTTTTGCAACAGTGAGATGCCACCCATTAATTATCTGGAACAACCGCCATCAAAGTTCCAAGGATTGTCAATAGCTCCTCCTTAGTTATCCCTGAAAAATAAGGAGATTAGTAAGATATTGGTACCCAGGCCATCGTGGTCCTGGGATTTCCTGAAGCATCAACATAAGATACTTCATGTAAACACATGTCCCCTTTTGTTTCAGGGATTGGTGATGATGCTGCTTTGTGTTTTGCTTTCCAAATTTGTTTAGGCTTTTCTAATTTCTTAGGTGCCTTTGGCAAAACAATTTGCTTTTCAACCTTAGTAATTTTCAAAATTGTTTAGGTTTCAAAGCTTGCTTTCTTTTAGCTTTGGCAGCATTCCAATCCTCATCAGAAGGTTTAACCTTGGGATACCTATTCATCATTGCCTTAGGTTGTTCAACATTCATTGGCTTAGAATAAGATCTATCCCTTGCTGTAACCCTCTGATTCTTTGCATAATATGGCACATAAGGACGATGTGTGCAATTTCGTGCAATATGACGTGGTATGCCACAGTTGTAACATGTTTACTTCTTAACATAAGAAGCATATCCCGATCCATTCGATCCAACCGATGAGGAAATTGAGTTGTACGATCTGTTGGATGATTTGTTCGCATATTTTTTAGACTTTTTGCCCTGCTTCATATGTCCCTGTCTACAACAGTTAGTGCAACAGTTAGATTTTGAAATTTCAGTTGAAACTGCTAGTTTTGGAGGCACATATTTATTTGAATGGCCTCTCAAAACTGGCTCAGAAACCGCCTTTTTCACATATGGAAGGGCATCAACAGACAAATTTGATGTTTTGAACAAACATCAGTAGTCTCTTGGCAAACAACATCATCCCCCTCAACCCAGTCCTCTACTTTTACCTCATCTGCACATGAAGTAGAAGCATCAATATCGTTCACATACTTAAACTCAGAGCTTGAGTTACTTTCCTTTTGTAGTAGCTCAGCTGAATCCTCTTCTGTTGAGTGAGTTGCTCCAGAAGACTCATAACTGGATTCATGAGATTCAACTGATTCACATTTCTCGGAATCATTTGCTTCAGGTGATTCACATTTGGAGTCAAATGGTGCAGCTGGCTAAGTCGGTTCATTGACCGATTCTTCATTTTTCTCAAAATTCAATGTCTCTGCTTAGAGACATCCTCAGATTTTACAAAGACAAGTGCAGATGTTGGTTCGGTTGTCTTTGTTTCATTCCCTTTTAGCTTTGAGATTTTAACTTTTGAGGGGTTCGCTCGCTCAACCTTGACATCACTCGCCCTCGCATTGTCACACCCCGACCCGTAGCGGAATAAGAGTCGGGGCATAATTGGGTTATCACCAAAGCTCATGATGTTTACTAATATGTTTCATATTTATTAAATTCAAAATTACATCCTCAATATGCCAAACAAGTTCATACAATTACAAAGAAAAGTAACTAAATAAACAATCCAAATTCTAAACCGATTTATTCTTCTAAGCCATCCTATATGTTTCTTGCTGCAACTGGATCACCTGTATCATGTGTAAAAATGGGGGTTTTTGGGTCAACAAAAGTTGGCGAGTGAACCTTGTTAGAAAACATTTATTATTGATTTCTTGTTATATTTATTATGGAAAATTGTGCAATAATCATATGTGAACAAACGTAAATAAACATACAATAACAATAACAATAACAAACAATAACAATAACAATAACAATAACAAACAATAACATACAATAACAAACCACCTTGCATGAATATATGACATGAATGATAATGTAAATGTTGGCAACGTCAAGTTCACGCTCATAGGTAATGGGGAACGGTTCCGCTCATAGGTAATGGGGAACAGACGGCCTATGATGAATGTATGTGCGATCAAGGCTCAATCAAACGGAGCCGATCGTATGTTGGCAACGCCTCGTTCACGCTCATAGGTAATGGGGAACGGTTCACGCTCATAGGTAATGGGGAACGGCGGCCTATGATGATATATGTACTGAAAATGATAAATTTAATCTAAACATTAACCACACAAACAGTTGATACATATCGAATACACATTTGATCATTGATATGATGGATGCACAAGTGTTTAAATGTAATAAATAATATGACACATGATACACCCCAAAAACGTGATTAAAACGGGGAATTTGTAGAGATTCACTCACATTGGGTGCGTTCGTTTGATGATGTTGATTGCGCACGAGTTTAGAGGGTTGATTGACGAGGAATAACTAACCTAAATAATAACGAAAAGGTACGGTAAATAAGTGGATTTTATTAACAATTTTAATAAGGTTTCTAGGTTTATTTTTGTGAGTTTAAGGTTATTTCTAACTTTAAAAACATTATTTTTAAGTATAATTGATTTTTAAATTAAATAAATAAATAAAAATATAAAAAAAAATGTTGACTTTTTGGGTTGACCGTTGACCATTGACTTTGACTGTTTGACCGATTCGAACCTTGTATTTGTTTGCGCTGAGTGAGGTTCGAACTTGTGACCTCCCGTACGCGTGCACGCAGCTCTACCAACTGAGCTACGTGTCTAACCCGAAATATTTCTGTTTTTAATTATATTTATATACTATTTAATTTATTCAAAATTCATTTATTTTAAAAAGGATTTTAATTATATCGAACCGGTGTGTATAACAGGTCTCGAACCCGGGACCTGTTGTTTAACGTTGCACACAGTCCACCGCTGGACTGTGTGTCTAACCTGGTTAAAACACTTGTTTTTATTTCTCTTATATACTAACTGGAAGTTTCCGTATTTGGGTTTTATAAAAAGTCTGAATATTGTGACAAATCGGAACAAGGACAGACTCGAACCCGGTATCCCTATGATTCAAATGCACACAGTCCACCGCTGGACTGTGTGTCTAACCCGAGATATAACCCAATTTATATTAAATATATACACAGTCTAAACTTCATCTTCTTCGCTAACAACCCAGGCAACGATTTATTCTACTGTTCTTGTTTAATTCGATTGACGGACATATGACTGATTAAAATGAAATGGATAGGGAAGGTTTTGGGAATGAACGTACCGGAATGATGACTTTTCTCCGAACTCCGGTAAAGTCGTCGGCTCTGTTTTATGAACTCCTTCTGAACGGGCCAATTAATAGTTTTGATTAACCAATTGTGAAATTGAATGACTAAACAAGAGTTATCAGAGGGTTTAGATGATTATACCGATTCACAGCGCGATTTAGGAATTTTCAGAAATCTTCCGGCGAGTGCTGATTATCCGATATCGTCGCCTGGGACTGATTCTGGTTGAAGGGTTTGAGTTAGTAAAAGTCTAACAATAGATAGAAGATGAAAGAATTGAGAAATTTACCATTTTGATGAATGACACGGTTTTCCGGCGAAAGTCCGGTGATATCAGATAGCGATTCCGACGATCAGAAATTAGAGTAAAAGTGAAATTAGAGGTTCTGTGAGTGTTTTTGAGTCGCGAGATGATGATATTGATAGAGTAATTCAGGAAGTAAAAGATTTCGATTTCTAACTCCCGAACTCATATGAATCGAAACAATAAAGACTGAATTTGATTAAGAACGTGCGTCGTAATGGTTTCATCGGTTATTATCAGTAATTGCGATCACTCAATCGTCTAGAAAGTTGAAAGCCGATGAACGGTTTCAGTTTTGGCGCAAACAGATGATTTCACAGGTAGAGTTAAGTATTATTTGTTTCCTAGATTACACAAAGACAGCAAGTGGCGGAGTGGTTAAATGTTTGCTGCTAGTGTCTTCCGGCTGACCCGGGTTCGAAACCCGGCAGCCCCTTTTTATTTTTAATTGCTTTATTTTTATTTTCTAACAATTTTAATTTCCATATTCTAAAATGTTTATTAGTTATGTATTGTTTAAAATTAAAATAAGCATTAAATGAGCAACGAAAATTTGAAACTGATTATTCTATTAATAAACGAAGCGGGTTTTGAAAACCCGTTTTTCGATGGATGTTACAGTATCTCCTACTTTTAGAAATTTCGTCCCGAAATTTAAGTAGTAATGGTAACAGGAAAAAGATGCGGGTATTTTTCGCGCATTGAGTCTTCACGTTCCCAAGTAAACTCATGTCCCCGTTTCGACTCCCAGCGTACCCTAACAATTGGAATACGACTCCGTCTTAAACGTTTTTCTCCGAAGTCCATGATCTCTACTGGTCTTTCAATGAAGTGCATAGATTCATCGATCTGAATATCTTCTAGGGGAATGTGGAGGTTTTCATCGGCGAGACACTTCTTTAAGTTTGATACGTGGAATGTGGGGTGAATTCTGTTGAGTTCTTCTGGTAGATCAAGCTTGTATGCTACAGGTCCTACTCTTTCGAGTATCTTGAAAGGTCCTACGTAGCGTGGTGCTAGCTTGCCCTTCTGGCCAAAACGAACTACTCCCTTCCACGGTGATACTTTTAAAAGTACATGATCACCAATGTTAAACTCCAAAGGCTTTCGTCGTTTGTCTGCATAACTCTTTTGACGACTTTGTGCCGCTAGAAGATTGTTTCGAATTTGATGGATCTTGTCTGTTGTTTCTTGAATCAATTCTGGACCGGTGATTTGAGCTTCTCCAATTTCGTGCCAACATACTGGAGATCGGCACTTACGACCATATAAAGCTTCGAAAGGTGCCATGCCGATACTTGAATGATAGCTGTTGTTGTACGAAAATTCAACTAATGGTAGATGAGCGTCCCAATTTCCCTTGAAGTCTATGACACATGCTCGAAGTATATCTACAAGAGTTTGGATGGTGCGTTCAGATTGTCCATCAGTTTGAGGATGATAAGCGGTACTGAGGTCTAATCGTGTACCCAAAGCGGCTTGTACGGCTTTCCATGTTCATGAAGTGAAACGACCATCACGATCTGAAATAATGCTTAACGGTACACCATGACGGCTTACGATCTCGCTGATGTAGATACGAGCTAACTTCTCGTTCTTGAAGTCCTCGCGAATCGGAATGAAGTGAGCTGATTTTGTAAGACGATCAATGATTACCCATATAGTGTCATACCCACCAGAAGTGCGAAGTAACCCGGTAATGAAGTCCATGGTTATGTTTTCCCACTTCCATACATGTATTTCAGGTTTAACTAGAAGTCCTGAGGGTCTTTGATGTTCAGCTTTTACTTTGGAACATGTAAGGCACTTGGAAACAAAAACAGCAATATCCTTTTTCATTCCAGGCCACCAGTAGGTGTATCGAAGGTCTTGATACATTTTGTCGGCTCTGGGTGTATAGAGTATCGTGTTTTGTGCGCTTCATTCATAAGGAAATCACGAAGGTTATTGTGATCGGGAATCCATATGCGATCTAGATAGTACAGAATACCGTCGGATTTCGTTTCGATTTTAAGTTCAGCTCCACAAGACAGCTCCTTGCATACGTCGTTTTCCGTTACTGAAACATGTTGGGCTTCTCGGATTTGATCTTTGATGTCTGTTATGATTTGCGAACATAGAAGACGAATGGAGTTCGCATAACCCTTTCGACTGAGTGCATCGGCCACCACATTTGCCTTGCCAGGATGATACCGAATTTCACAGTCGTAGTCATTAAGAAGTTCGACCCATCTCCGTTGCCTCATGTTTAACTCCTTTTGATTGAAGATATGTTGGAAGCTCTTGTGGTCAGTGTATATTTCACACTTGGTACTGTAGAGGTGATCTCTCCATATCTTAAGAGCGAACACAACGGCTCCAAGTTCTAGGTCGTGGGTGGTGTAGTTCTTCTCATGAGTTTTGAGTTGTCTAGAAGCATAAGCTATCACCTTTCCTCTTTGCATTAGAACACAGCCTAGTCCTTGCCCTGACGCGTCGCAATAAACCACGAAGTCATCACAACCTTCAAGAAGTGTGAGGATAGGTGTCAGGCGTCAAGAGTGTTTAAGGGTTTGGAAGGCTTCTTCTTGTTTGGGTCCCCATATGAAGGGTTTTCCTTTATGTGTTAAAGCCGTGAGTGGTACAGCGATACGGGAGAAATTTGCAATGAAACGGCGATAATAACCAGCCAAACTTAGGAATGATCTTACTTCGGTTGGTGTACGTGGCTCTTGCCATTCTTGTACTGCTTTGATCTTTGAGGGGTCGACATGTATTCCCTTGTCATTGACGACATGTCCAAGGAATTGTACCTCTTTTAACCAGAATTCGCATTTGGAGAATTTGGCATAGAGCTTTTCATTCCCTAAGAGTGTAAGGATGAGTCGAAGGTGTCGTTCATGATCAGACTTAGACTTTGAGTAAATGAGGATGTCGTCGATGAAGACTATAACAAAGCGATCGAGATAGGGTTTGCAGACTCTGTTCATTAGATCCATGAAGACAGCTGGAGCGTTGGTTAGACCAAACGGCATGACCATGAATTCATAATGACCATAACGAGTTCGGAAGACGGTCTTTGGGACGTCTTCTTCATGTACTCTGAGTTGATGATAACCAGAACGAAGGTCGATTTTTGAAAAACAGCTGGCGCCTTGAAGTTGGTCAAGAAGATCATCGATGCGAGGTAATGGGTAGCGGTTCTTAACCGTTAACTTGTTGAGTTCTCTGTAGTCGATACACATGCGAAACGTTCCATCTTTCTTCTTCACAAAAAGGACAGGTGCACCCCAAGGCGATGAGCTAGGACGTATAAATCCTTTGTCAGTCAGCTCTTGCAGTTGACTGGCTAGCTCTTGCATTTCGGATGGGGCTAACCTATAAGGAGATTTTGCAACTGGTGTAGCTCCAGGTATAAGATCAATGCGGAATTCGACTTCTCTCACGGAGGAAGTCCTGAAATGTCGTCAGGAAAAACTTGCGGAAAATCTTTTACTACTGGGATGTCTTTTTAGTTTCTTCTCCTTGGTTCCCTTTTTGACGACATGAGTTAGGAATGCGACATAATTCTTGCGGAGATATTTTCGGGCTTGAAGACAGGACATTAATTTGAGTCCTTTCGAAGGGGTTTCTCCAAAAATTCGTAGAGTCTGACCGTTTGTAAGAAGAATGCGAATAAACTTTTCGCGGCATACAACTTCAGCATGATGTTGGCTGAGCCAGTCTATACCAATTATAATGTCGAAACTTCCCAACTTCATAGGTATGAGGTCAACTGGAAAATCGTGATCGTTTAGAGTGAGAGTACAATTGCGTATAATAGAGTTTAATGAGGCCGGTTTTCCGTCAGCAACTTCGACCGTTATGGATTCCATAAGTTTATCTCAAGTTTGATTGAGAATGGGTTCAAATTCTAAGGACACAAAACTCTTATACGCGCCAGTATCAAATAACATGGATGCATAACTACCATTGATGAGAAACGTACCGTTAACCACATTGTTGTCAGCCCTAGCTTGATTAGCGTTGATGTCGAAAGCTCTTCCTCTTGCAGGTGGAGGAGCTTGGTTAGCCTGGTTTACTGGATTAGCTTGAGCTTGGGCATGGATGATGTTCACCAAGCGTGGACAGGTGTTCCTGAAATGGTTCGGGTCTCCACAGTTGTAACAAGCCCGCATAGGTTGCACCATGGGATAGTTGGGTTGGTAGTAGGATTGGGCTACATGTTGGGCCGGTGGTAGGAGTAAAGGTTGTTGGGCTTGACCCACTATCTGATGGTGGGTTTGGGTTGAGGGCTGATGGCGGTTCGTTCCTGAAGTACGCGACAGGTTTGAATGGTGTGACCTGCGCGACCACAGCCGGTGCAATGCTGGCATGGATGATCAGGAAAGTGATGGTATTGGCAACGGTTGCATTTTGGGTATGGGCCGGAGTATGGCTTTTTATAGGGTGTAGGTGAGGGGTAACTTGAGTGATGGGTGCACAGGAATAAGGAAATTTGTTTGTGTGACAGCAAAGTTTCTGGTGTTTCGTTTCCTCTTATTAGTGGACTTTGAGGAGGAGGGGAATGGTTTGAAGTTTGGCCCTCAACGGGGGCTTTCTTTTTCTCGTCCTTAAATTTGCCGTTGCGAATACGATTCTCGGTAAGCTCGGTAGCTAGTTCCATAGCAGCTTCGAGTGTTGCACGCGAAGTGCTGAGAACTGAGTCTTGAATTTTCGAGGGGAGGCCTCGAATATAGTGTTCGACTAAGCGGTAAACTGGGGTGAACAAGTTGGGGACCATTTGGTTCAACTCTAAAAACCGTTTGTTGTAGGAAGTATGATCTCCCTCCTTTTGCTTCAACGAGTGAAATTCATCCTCTAGCTTTTTGATCTCGCTTCTTGGACAGAAGCGTCTCGTCATGATTTCCCTTAACTCCTCCCATGTTAAGGCCATCGCATCTTCGATTCCCCTCTTACCTTTTTCTGTATTCCACCAGGTAAGAGCTACTCCAAATAGGCTCCCGGTTGCGTAACGTACCTTGCGATCCTCGGGACAATCGCAGTTGAGGAAGGTGTTTTCCATTTCCTCAAACCAATGGAGGAGAGCAGTGACACCTTCGGTCCCTTCAAATTTCGGGGGATCGCAAGACTTGAAATGTTTGTATGAGCACTTTTTGGAGGGAGGGTTGTCGACGTTCTGGTCTTCTTGATGGGGAGGATTGATGGGATTGGTGGCGAGAGCTTGTTGGACTTGAATTACGATGTCAGGAAGCACCGCGGCCATTTGTTTTGCGATTTGGGTGGCCAAGCGCACGTTTGACCTTCCTGACCTTCTACCCCCACGTTGCTGCCTAGCCGACATCTACAGGAACATACATAAGAAGATTGTGAGTTTAAGGAGTCTTTTTAGGTGTCATGTGTCTTAAAAAAATAACATAAACATCAATAATGCAACTACATCCATAGGATGTCTTGGGTTTGCTCATGTTTGGGCCTCCAATGTCCCCCATACCATCACCTGTATAGTCATGTGGGCCCCCATGACTATTGGCTTAGTAGGATTCACATTGGTGTTGGCGGTTTAACACTCGCATCACCCGAATGAAAACCATGAAATATGTTTGCGAGATGTATGGTCGGAGGGTGTCCAGGTGTAGACACAATGACAACTCAAAGTGGGGTTAGCTCACACGACGTTTGGTATAGCATGCTTTGGCCTAATAGGTCCTTCGTACTCTCATCGTTAGTCCCCAGGTAGGCAATCTGGTCCTTTATTTTGGATTTATACGAATGCCAAGCCTAGACAGGACGTTCCGACTACGGTACTTGTACCCTTCCAGTTACTACATGCCCGTCATGAGAACTCACTTTGATGTGATTTGAAAATACAAAAATCGTTGCAAAAATCATGGAAATTGTGTGGTGTGTGCTCTCATGGATATGATATGTTATGAGAATATGATTCATGATAGGCATTGTATAATAATGTGTACTTATAACATGCTTGCATAACATTGAATGTAACAATAAACATAAAGTATAAACATCATGAATTTTGCATGTAACACACAAATAATTTAAAAAAATTCTAATCAACTATAGTATAGGCTCTAAGGGTCTAATAACCTATCCTATATCCCTATAGTCATGGCTCTGATACCAATCTGTCACACCCCGACCCGCAGCGGAATAAGAGTCGGGACATAATTGGGTTATCACCAAAGCTCATGATGTTTACTAATATGTTTCATATTTATTAAATTCAAAATTACATCCTCAATATCCAAACAAGTTCATACAATTACAAAGAAAAGTAACTAAATAAACAATCCAAAGTCTAAACCGATTTATTCTTCTAAGCCATCCTATATGTTTCTTGCTGCAACTGGATCACCTGTATCATGTGTAAAAATGGGGGTTTTTGGGTCAACAAAAGTTGGTGAGTGAACCTTGTTAGAAAACATTTATTATTGATTTCTTGTTATATTTATTATGGAAAATTGTGCAATAATCATATGTGAGCAAACGTAAATAAACATACAATAACAATAACAATAACAAACATAACTACAATAACAAAAACAATAACAAACAATAACAACCCCTTGCATGAATATATGACATGAATGATAATGTAAATGTTGGCAACGTCACGTTCACAATTCTCATAGGTAATGGGGAACAGACGGCCTATGATGAATGTATGTGCGATCAAGGCTCAATCAAACGGAGCCGATCGTATGTTGGCAACGCCTCGTTCACGCTCATAGGTAATGGGGAACGGTTCACGCTCATAGGTAATGGGGAACGGCGGCCTATGATGATGTATGTACTGAAAATGATAAATTTAATCTAAACATTAACCACACAAACAGTTGATACATATTGAATACACATTTGATTATTGATATGATGGATGCACAAGTGTTTAAATGTAATAAATAATATGATACATGATACACCCAAAAACGTGATTAAAAAAAGGAATTTGTAGAGATTCACTCACATTGGGTGCGTTCGTTTGATGATGTTGATTGCGCACGAGTTTAGAGGGTTGATCGACGAGGAATAACTAACCTAAATAATAACGAAAAGGTACGGTAAATAAGTGGATTTTATTAACAATTTTAATAAGGTTTCTAGGTTTATTTTTGTGAGTTTAAGGTTATTTTCTAACTTTAAAAACATTATTTTTAAGTATTTTTAATTGATTTTTAAATTAAATAAATAAATAAAAATATAAAAAACATGTTGACTTTTTGGGTTGACCGTTGACCATTAACTTTGACTGTTTGACCGATTCGAACCTTGTATTTGTTTGCGCTGAGTGATGTTCGAACTTGTGACCTCCCGTACGCGTGCACGCAGCTCTACCAACTGAGCTACGTGTCTAACCCGAAATATTTCTGTTTTAATTATATTTATATACTATTTAATTTATTCAAAATTCATTTATTTTAAAAAGGATTTTAATTATATCGAACCGGTGTGTATAACAGGTCTCGAACCCGGGACCTGTTGTTTAACGTTGCACACAGTCCACCGCTGGACTGTGTGTCTAACCTGGTTAAAACACTTGTTTTTATTTCTCTTATATACTAACTGGAAGTTTCCGTATTTGGGTTTTATAAAAAGTCTGAATATTGTGACGAATCGGAACAAGGACAGACTCGAACCCGGTATCCCTATGATTCAAATGCACACAGTCCACCGCTGGACTGTGTGTCTAACCCGAGATATAACTCGATTTATATTAAATATATACACAGTCTAAACTTCATCTTCTTCGCTAACAACACAGGCAACGATTTATTCTACTGTTCTTGTTTAATTCGATTGACGGACATATGACTGATTAAAATGAAATGGATAGGGAAGGTTTTGGGAATGAACGTACCGGAATGATGACTTTTCTCCGAACTCCGGCAAAGTCGTCGGCTCTGTTTTATGAACTCCGTCTGAACGGCCAATTAATAGTTTTGATTAACCAATTGTGAAATTGAATGACTAAACAAGAGTTATCAGAGAGTTTAGATGATTATACCGATTCACAGCGCGATTTAGGAATTTTCAGAAATCTTCCGGCGAGTGCTGATTATCCGATAATCGTCGCCTGGGACTGATTCTGGTTGAAGGGTTTGAGTTAGTAAAAGTCTAACAATAGATAGAAGATGAAAGAATTGAGAAATTTACCGTTTTGATGAATGACACGGTTTTCTGGCGAAAGTCCGGTGATATCAGATAGCGATTCCGACGATCAGAAATTAGATAAAAGTGAAATTAGAGGTTCTGTGAGTGTTTTTGAGTCGCGAGATGATGATATTGATAGAGTAATTCAGGAAGTAAAAGATTTCGATTTCTAACTCCCAAACTCATATGAATCGAAACAATAAAGACTGAATTTGATTAAGAACGTGCGTCGTAATGGTTTCATCGGTTATTATCAGTAATTGCGATCACTCAATCGTCTAGAAAGTTGAAAGCCGATGAACGGTTTCAGTTTTGGCGCAAACAGATGATTTCACAGGTAGAGTTAAGTATTATTTGTTTCCTAGATTACACAAAGACAGCAATGGCGGAGTGGTTAAATGTTTGATGCTAGTGTCTTCCGGCTGACCCGGGTTCGAAACCCGGCAGCCCCTTTTTATTTTTAATTGCTTTATTTTTATTTTCTAACAATTTTAATTTCCATATTCTAAAATGTTTATTATTATGTATTGTTTAAAATTAAAATAAGCATTAAATGAGCAACGAAAATTTGAAACTGATTATTCGATTAATAAACGAAGCGGGTTTTGAAAACCCGTTTTTCGACGGATGTTACACGCATAGGCCATGTCAGACATGTTTGCAATCCCCTCTTCAGTCATAGGAATAGAGGTATAAGAATGATTGTATGGTGGAGGAATGGCCACATATCCCAAACCCTTATTCCTAACTTCTTTCTTACTAAATTGTAACTGCTTATTTATCATTTTTCAACTTTTTCACTTGAATCGTCAAATTTCTTAAAATTAAATTCTGTATTTTCAAAATTTGATTTTAGAGAATCAAGTTTAGCAGTTAGTTTTTTAGAAAGTTCTTTAAAATGGAGACACATACACCTTTCTTAACTCAAGTCATAATGCAACTGGCGGATATCACGCTTTTGTGCCTCCACCATATCCTTTATCCATTTATTTTCTTTTTGATCTGATAGACACCGAATCAATACGCGTTGCAAATAATGCAGGCCACTGTGGCATCCCAGCGCCACGCGCAGAGACAGTGTCTCTGTCGCGTACTCGCGGGAAGGTCCAAGTGACATGTAGTCATGAATCTGGGTACGTGTAACAACTCTCCAAAACACCCCAAATCAGATTGTTAACAAAGAACCGGACACGCGAATCAATACGCGTCATGCAAAACGAAGCAGGCCCACCTGGGCATCCCAGGTGCCACGCGCCAGAGACAGGTGTCTCTGTCGCGACGCGCGGGAGACGTCCAAGTGACGTGTGTTTCGCGTCATGTGGCAACCCTACACTTGTGACCAGACTGACCTAGCCTAGCTATGTGTCTCTGGCGCCACGCGTGGGGGAAGTCGATTTCGGGTATAAATAGAGCAGCGTGGGACTGAAGTCTGTGCCAAAATCGAACGAAAAATTCGATCGAATACTCTCTCTATCCCCGTTTCTCTGAACAACACCCCCAAACCCCTAAACCTGCGAAGCGCTGCCCGTTGTAAGTAACTTAACCCCCGATCACTAATTCACTATCCTACCCGAGTTAGGACCAACGCATGTCAAGGCTTTGCCCGACTACGTTCGTTGGAATCCTATCTTATGTTGTATGGACACCCTACCCGATCGATCTAGAATCGCCAACGCATGTCTAGGCTCTGCCTGACTACGTTCGTTGGAGTTCTGTCGAGTGTTGTATGGTTGAAGTGACTTGGGTTAATTTACTAACACATGTGCATTGTATGTTTTAATAGAAATTCCAGGAAGTAATCAAGAATTGTCACCAGGAACTCCGTAGGATTACCTAAGTGTTCAAGGCGAGTACATTCTCTTTTTGTAAAGCTTTTTGTGAGTTAAAATGTGTTACCAAAACCTCAATGTTTTAATTATGCTTAACAGTAGTTGAGTATATGTATTCTACAATTACTGTCGGTATGTTGGGGTTTTGTATACATTACTAGTCCACAGTCACGGGAATGTGACAGGAACCGTTACTATTGGGTGACAGGACCCAAAGTAATATGACCCACAAGTCAGGATTGACAGTACTGAATGAGTAATTGTGTAGATATAAATATTGAAAATGTGGATGCTCGCAATAACTGTAAAGTATAAGAACTTGTTTTGATAAAACTAAGATGGATTCGCCAGTATTTCTTGCTGATAAAATGTTTTTAAAACGCGTTTCAGGTAACTTAATGTGAAGCTAACAGAAGCCAGCTGGAGAGCACTGAAGGCTTAGAAAAATGGCTATAAAAGTTACCTAAATAAAAAGGAGCTTTTGTTTTTCATAAGTTAGGGTTTGTCCCTACAAATATGTTGTAATGGAAACTTGGGTTCTACCCATTTGTTTAATATAAAAGTTTGGTGTTTTGAAACTCTGATATTTATTTCCTAACTACGATCCTGATGTTTTAATTCCACTGCCAAATTAACAAACACCGGTACCACCAACTCTGTGTCTCGCGGCCCCCGCTCCTGGGGTGGGGTCGGGGGTTGCGATAGAAGGTGGTATCGAGCCACTGATTTAAGCCATTTAGGTGTTCTTTTGAAATACCTAAATTTTAAACAAATGTGTTAGAAAAATATCCGCGACTATATATGTATATATATTATTATTTTGTGTTATTTTAATAACTTCTTTAGTTTGCAGTATGAGTGATCAGGGTATTCTGACGCTTATCGTCACCTACCCCACTCTCTTATGGATGAAGGAACATCACAGCCAACCACTGACTACACCGCCGATTCTGAAGATATCTTTGTTTTCGAAAACCAAGTCCGCAGAACCTTTTCTCCCTAAAAAGAGAGGTTGGTTTAGTAGAGCCAAAGCAGAGAAGAGGAAAAGACTGAGACAAGTACAACAACAAGCCATAGCAGCTAGAACTGAGAGAAACACCCAAAACCTGAAGTTAGGCCCTTGTGGGAAGAAGAGTTGGATAGAAAACTAGTAATTTTCACATGTTTGGAAATGTAGGAGGAGAACCTAATTTCAATCAAGTAGCAACTCCAGAACCACCGTTACTTCCCTTATTTCCTAACCAACCCATGAACCTAGAACAGAACTAGGGAAACCAATTTCCAATCCCAGCCTTTGACCCAATGAGATACCTAGAATTCCAACACCAAACCCTTTAGATCCATGGTGGGCTAACAACTAGGCAATTCAGAACCTGCTAGAAAACCCAATTCCCTATGAAGAACCAGTTCCACCTTACCCTAAACTCGTGCCAGCCCCAATACTACCCAGGGAACATGTGGAAGAACTCCGCCAGCTTGGAGATGAACTGGTGGAGGAAGGAAACCGAATTCGCCAAATCGGAGAGAAGCTCGTCTGGAAATACGACGAGCGGGAAATGCAGTTTTAAGGAAGCCATAGCTTTATATATATATATGTGTGTGTGTGTGTGTGTGTATGTGTGTGTGTATTTTGTTACTTTGAAAAAAAGGTAATATCACCTATATAAATATATCAATGCATAGGTTAGTAATATTTGAATTCCAGTTATGTTTGTACTAGACACATATATATGAAAAGAGTAAAAGTCGCAATGCTCGACGATTTTGGTTCACTTGTTGGTGTGATTGTTATTTAATTTATTCTGTGATATTAATACCTGATAAATGTTATAATTCAGATGTCAGACGAAGTAAATCAGGAAATCCAGAATAATGATAATAACGAGAATCCAATGAATAAAAGTGCTATCGAACACATAGTGGCCCAAGGAATCATAGATGCTATATTATCGATACCATTAAAAAGGCAGGAAATAATGATTCCATAAACGGGAATAAACGTGTACCCCCTGAATCAAATCACAGCGTGAATGGAAATCCCGAACTGTTAATCCAAGCTCCAATTCCAAAAAGAAGAAGAACCATCTCATATGGTTGTTCTTATAAAGAATTCTTATCATGCAAACCGATAGAATTCTCAGGCAATGAAGGAGCTATTACAGCCTTACGCTGGATAGAAAAGACATTAGTAGTCCTCAAGATAAGTAAATGTGCAAATGAAGATAAAGTCATGTATGCTTCTAATCTTTTTAAAGATGCAGCTTTAGAGTGGTGGAATACCATTCTTCAGTCAAGAGGAAGTGACAGGGTTTACAGTATGGAATGGAACAACTTTAAGGAAATTGTTGAAAGGAAATTATGTCCTCCTAATGAAAAGGAGCAGATTGCTAATAAATTCCTAAATCATAGAATGATCGGGGTAGATTGTAGAGAATATCCCACCACATTCTTTGAATATGCAAGGATTGTACCAACCCTAGCTTCACCTGAACCAGTATTGATCTCCCTTACATCTGGGGATTAATCAGTGAGATCAGGCATGTAGTCACGGCAGCCAGACCACAAACCATAGAGGAGGCAGTGGAATTGGCAAATACCTTGGCAGATGAGTTGGTACGTACGCAAGAAGAAAACCAGAAAAGGAACCTAGCTCAAAAGATCACCCAGGAACTACGTTATGGTAATTCCAACCGCGAAAAAGGAGCAAGTTCTTCTTCACCCCCGTGTAAGTACTGGAAAAGGAAACATTCAGGGAAATGCTCTACATACTGCAATTTCTGCAAATTCCACCAAGTTAATGTTGCATTCAACAGGGGTCTCTTTGTTCACCTAATCATTTATTAAGGAATACATTTACTAGTACAGCTAGCCGACTTTGTTGTCTTTATTTAGTAGGTATAACCTACCGCACTTCTCGTATCTACGAGGTCTCGCTGCTTACAGTTCAGAAAAGCCTTAGAATTATAACTTTGTGTGATTACATCATTAAGTGTGGTATTGTCACTCGTTCCCGACCCATCGGGTTGTGAACCACTTGAACTATCGGTACCATTAGTACCGTCACTAGTGTCGACTCATTTACTTCATGTTGTGCAATTTCCACAACCTCATGTTGTTCCATAGAAACTCTAGTTCGACTCTAATAGTATGGCGTTGACTCTGTTTTCGGCGCCATGTTTATTTTGACACGTAATATCAAATGGTCTAGACTTATATTTAACATATATAGTCCACCAAGCGCCTAAGAATTAAGAATGCAATCGGTGATGCAAAACTCAAGATCACATTGTTCATACATGTTTGTAACAATGGTAACATGAATAATCGTAATCCAGAATGCGTAGTACTTCTTGCGTGTATCGACCATATGTCTGAGTGGAAAAGAATTAATTCGTCGAGGAGGAAAACCAAACAGTCGTCTCCAACCTTACATCATGTATTCCCTACTTTATGGATCTTGATAGTCCAAGGTAGTAAACTCCTTCGTTGCACTATCCCGTGTGACGAATACGTTGATATCCATTGAGCTCCACGAGCTCCAACAAGATTGTTATGATTTCCCTAGATGTCGAAAAGAATGCAATGAGGGAGTTGCAGCATGCCTCATGCCATACTATCCCTTGGGTAAGACAAATGTCAAATGACGGGATTTAATGTACTCTTTTTCCAATAAATATGATGAGGTGCCATAGACACCAAGAAACCAACTCATGTAAAAGAATCCAAGAATGTTGAGGAAAATCCTACCTGGGTGTCTAATAAGTTTGGTTTGTTTAGATGACTAGTCTCGAACGACTCGTGTTATAGATCGAATGTTAGGTGTGAACAAATACGTGTGGTCTTTCTGTATCGTAGAGTGTTATAGTAACCACCCCAGCTAGTGTTCTACTAGATTGAAACTTAAACAACGTAAGAATTTCGAATGGATGGTGATCATTAGCTTGACCCGCAGAGCCCACTAGGATTCTCATGCATTACAAGTTGTTATTACGTGGGTCCCCGTAATAATAAATTGTCTTGCATGGTCACCCTAGAGTTCTCTCGTTCAAAGCAGACGATCAGCCAGAGAGGGGACACTACTGCCTACATACCTTCATTGTAGAAGGGACCTTCGTGATGGTCCAAGTTCTATCGTCCATTGACATTACTCGCGAAAGGGCACGTCGTTAGAGAATGGAGAGAATTCGTAACAATAACAACTGGGTGGCACCTTCAAGATGAGTACTTCACCTTCCTCGTCTGGACAAAAGTGTCATCGTTCATGATTAGTATGAGTCATAGGGGCCTCGTCCCACGAGTAGGGTTATTGTCCAAGGCTACCACCTCCGCCCCGTTGTCACTACCGAAGCTAGGCACATCTGCATCCACGGGAAAGAGCAACCATCTTATATGGAATCGTGTATAAGGTCTCACTTAGGAACCACGTCCGTCGTTAGCTCCGCAATAGACGCGAGGTCGATATTCTCATCGTGTGAGTTAAGGATGATAATAGTATTGGAAATCGAAGGTATTTCGCTCTTGGCAAAATATTCCGTACAACACATATATAAATAATATATATATAATCGCTATATCTCATGCAAGTTTTTTCTTTGGTTTCACGTGTAATCCTAGTGTTTTGTGTCTATCCATCATAGACTAAGCATGAATAAGTCTTTGCTCATTACCAACGATTGAGCTCGTGTGATAGATCCTCATGTTATCGTGACATTTTGTAATACTCTTTGTCATATTCTGAAAACAATTTTGTAATGTTATAGACTTTGTTTTCATGTAAGAGCCCTTGGTGATTGTAGACCAAACTTAGTAAAAGTTTTCCCTGGTTCATTACAACCTGGCTCTGATACCAATCTGTCACACCCTGGTCGTAGCGGAAGCGCAAACGTGTGACTTAAAGGTAATCATTGCAATCAATTCGTAAACAATAATAAATAACAACGATGCCATGTTTACATAAGTTTTGAAATCTCAAGTTTACAAGTTCCAAAAGTGAAATCCCATGTTTTCAACAAGTTAAAATTTTTATCCAAATCAACATTCAAGTTTAAGTTACATCACAAAATAAGTTTGTTATCTTCATGAATTATGTCAAGGCTTTGGCTCCCATATGCCCATACGAAGTTGGGATATAAGAGACAAACCCTTCAAAAGTGGCATCCGTTGCTAAGTTGTTTCCAAACTTCCGAGGCCTCTCACCGTTCATGTTTGTTTCCTGAAATACATGTAATTTGAAAAACCAACAAAAGTTGAGCGAGTTCATGTAGTTTTGTTTTCGAATAAGTTCTCATAATTGTAATCCAATATTGAAATCCAGGTATTTTAAACAATTATGGAATTTAAGGATCTATCAGTGGGTAGCGAGCCCTCCGACATTATGTGCCATAAGTAAAAAACCAAACCGAGACACTTTTGTTCTCAAGTTAGGACGACAAAAGCACTCCATGGTATACAACTAGGAGTGGAGCGTGCCTCAAGCTCAATAGATCTACACCTTTTGCACCTTGGTCACTAAGTGATTAATGGTTACTAATGTTATATTGTTCTCAATCCTACTTACGCACATCGATCTTGTTGTCATCTAACTCCATAACTAACATACCATATCTCTTGACATGTATTTCCTCCGAATGTTATAAAACCGAAAATGTTTAAAAGGAAAGGGGGACATGAACTCACGGATTTACGTTCCTTGTGTTTCGTGTAACTCACAAATGTTCTCTTGGTCTCGAACCGAAACCTACAAGTGTTCTAAATTTCATTAGACACTTAAGTCTATGCTTGTTCTATGTACAAGTTCCCATCTTGTGTTAATTGTTCTTAGTTGTGTTCTTGATTAATTATTTCTTGACTTGTTAATATATATATTTTGTTATCGAGTCTTGAATTGTGTGTGAACGGCGTCGCCCGTTCCTTATCCCCGTGCCTAGCAGCATCATTGCTACCGTGTCATTGGGCTAGCCATGTCTTTGTGTATTTGGGTCTAGCCCATGTCTTTGTGTCTTTGGGCCTAGCCCATGTTATATTTATTCTCAAATAAATATGTAGTTCTCAATTAAGATGGGTTGTTAAAAATAATATGATTTTTAACTTATACTTGTATTCGTATACTTATACTTCTCCAAGTATTCTCGTGTTATACTTCTTTGACATGTGTTTAGTTATATTTATTTTCCAAAATAAATATGTATACTTTGTAAAATAATATTTTCAATATTGTTTTTAGTATAAGTATATTTGTTATTCACCAAATGTATACTTAGGCAAGTATACATGTATTTATGTATTAATGTCCATGTAATTCTTATTAAGTGCCAAAAATCATTCTTTGTGATTTTTATATTTTTCCGAAAAATATTTTCAAGACTTGTTTGTAATATATATATTTTTACTAATCTTGTTAAATATATATCTTTTGTCACTTGACCAAAGTTTCTTGTATTATTTGCATTAATTCTAGTAAATATATGCATATTTATATACTTGTCCACAAGTCCATATGATCAAGGAATATAATATATAATTTATATATATAATATATTGTTGTATTTTGTCCATCATATGGGTATTTTTGTGTGTATTTTTCTTGAATATTTTCCTTGGTATTTTAGAGGGTATTTGTATTCATACTCCATTGGGAGTATTTAGTGTTTTAAATCTCCTACTTTTCTACTACCATATATTACACATAATATACACATAGCACACAAATCCTTGGTGACCACTAAATATATATTTTCCTAAATATATATTTATACTTGTTTTAATTCTTTAAGAAATCTTTGTTTTCTTAACTTGTATTTTTATATAAAAATAGGGGATGGCCATGATTAATTTGTATAACCTTTTGTAAACACAAGTTTATTAGTAAAAATTATATTTTTCTAAGTGCTGAATTTTTATAAAAACTTGGCCATAGTTTCCCCTAGATTTAGGAGTTTTCCCATGTTCAAAAACATGTGTAGTTCTTACAAAACTCATTTAATCAACCACAATCATTTCTACAAACTTGAACAACTTCATACAAGCACTTTTCACATGATGATGAACTCATAACTTTGTAAAAACATGTAGTCTTTTAAATCTAGGTTTAACATGTTTGCTTAACTTCAAAAACACTATTTATATACTAATTACACAACTTTGTAAATCCACATTTAACAACTTGTTGACACACCTTCTTGAAGGGTTTAAAATCCATGTTTATGTTGTTTTTAAGCATTTAACATTTTCATCTTTCTAGTAAACCAAGTTCATCAACTTTGTTCTTCATGGATCTTTCAAGATCCATGTATACACTTGTTAGATATTTACATTTAACAAGTCTACACATGATGAGCAATAAGCTTAGTACAAAATAATCATACACAACTTTGTTACATTTCAAGATTCTGTTTATTTCCTTCAAGTTATGTGATTTCTTCATGTGTTCATCTTTTTAAGGTGAGTCTTTTAGATGGTTTAACTTGTACACTAACAATATACTAGTAACATTAACTAAATCAAAGATCAAGACACTTACTACTAGCTCTAATGGCTAGGGAAGTGGCTAGAGAAAACAAGAAGATGAAGATGAGATGAACTAGGTGGATAAAAGCTCTCCAAAGAGGTCCTTGAGCTTCCAAGACTTGTAACCTTCCTAATTATGCTTGAGACACCTTGGAGGATGCTTGGAATGGCTTGAAGATTACTTGAAAATGGAGGTGAAGTGGAGGTGGTTTGGGTCGTGGGTATGGATGAAGGAAAGGAGAAGATGAAGTTTGTTTTGTTTAGTGAAAGTGATAAGTGTAGTGAAGGGTGGTTATCCATATAAACATCTTTGTCTCCCTTAGACATATGATCCATTGTGCAACTTAAACTCACTTCCAACATGTCATGATTAAGAGACAACATGGGGGCTAGTAGGGCCCGATGTTGACCGTCATTTCCAAGGGGGGGGGGTTAAAGTGTCAAGTTTTGCTAGTTGAGGGTTTAAAGTGTAAGGATGAAAGGTTAATGTGATATTATATGACTTTAAGTGTTTTTAAGTATAATGAGGTGTTCAATGATTTTAACTAGTCTTATAACATTAAAACAATGTTAACTAGTTCATATGATGTGTCTAGTTGTGTTTGGTTGTTTGTTTCGTTACTGGATCATTAAAATGCTAACTTGTAAGTATTATATGATATGGAGTACCTTTAGTTCCCATATGATACTTTAAGTGTTTTCCAATGAATTATAATGTTTTAACATTATTTCAGCATCCATTAATAATTATCAATGCTGAATTATGCTGAATTTTTGCTGAATTGGTAATTTATATTCCGTTTCGGACACTTTTTGGGTGCTTGTATTATCTCCGGGACATGTTATCCTAAATCCTTGCTTTCCCATATAGGATTTATTATATAGTTGCTATTGGACTTCCATCCAAGTCCTAAAATTGTCTTTAAGCTGAGTACCGGAACAGTGCTGACATAGTTAGTCTAACCGGCAAGTTTATTAATTGTTTTAATGCACTGCCTAAATTGTTTTCAGATGCAACTATCAAAATGAATGATATGCATTATTTAAATGTATTTCATGGCAGTCTCAGATATATAAGATGTAATCTAGCAGAACATGACGTTTTAACGCAAAATTGCATAATTAAAATGACTAGTTAGTTGTACGGAAGTTACCCGTAAGTTGCCAGTTGTCACAAATTGTGTAGATATAAACATTGTAAATGCGGATGCTCTCAATAACTGTAAAGTATAAGAACTTGTTTTGATAAAACTAAGATGGATTCGCTAGTATTTCTTACTGATAAAATGTTTCTAAAACGCGTTTCAGGTAACTTAATGTGAAGCTAACAGAAGCCAGCTGGAGAGCACTGAAGGCTTAGAAAAGTGGCTATAAAAGTTACCTAAATAAAAAGGAGCTTTTGTTTTTCATAAGTTAGGGTTTGTCCCTACAAATATGTTGTAATGGAAACTTGGGTTCTACCCCATTTGTTTAATATAAAAGTTTGGTGTTTTGAAACTCTGATATTTATTTCCTAACTACGATCCTGATGTTTTAATTCCGCTGCCAAATTAACAAACACCGGTACCACCAGCTCTGTGTCTCATGGCCCCCGCTCCTGGGGTGGGGTCGGGGGTTGCGACAAAAGCTGGTGTCAGAAACCTGATTCTGAGTTCGATGATGAATCAGCAGGAGTGGATGAACCAACTACACCAGGCAATGGAGCAACATGAGCAGCCGGAGTGGGTGAGCAAACCGCATCAGATGTGTTGCCTTGAGCCTTCTGCTTGTCAGTTTTATCATATGATTTGATGAGTGAGATCATCTCATCCGACTTTATTCTATACCAGTTGGTTTTCAAGATGATCTAATTCACATTCCAGAACCAGCTACCATTTGGCTGATCTGGAATCCTTTTCAGAACATCTAGAAGCCTCTTCTTGCTCATATGATTAGGCACCATAATTTTAGCCTTCTTCATCTCAAAGAGCAATTCAACAAATCTGCCAGTTAATGCTTCTACAGATTCACCAGGAAAGTAGCTAAAACCTTCAAGTTTCGGTTTAATCACATCACTTTGAGAAGACATTTTTAAGTTGCTAAGTTTGATCCCTCGGATATGTCAGTTTTACCCTTAAGGGACTGTTAAAAACATACAGAAACTGACCGAAAATCAGTTTTTATCAAAATATACCGTTAGTCTCGTCTTCAAATTTCGAGTCCATTGATGTATAATCTCCAAACACTTTTTTTACCCTAAAAATCACACGAATCTAGCCTGCAGTCAGTTTGCTGAGATTGTTTGCAGATCAAATTCTACGCTCAAATACGTTTAAAACCGTACGTATCAGCTGTTAACTTTCCACCTTTGTGTTAAACGACCGCACACTACCCTTTGGACCACACACTTCTTACTTGGGCCGCACACAGACTTTTGTTGGGCCGCACAATGTTTGTAATGGACCGTACACTTCTATTTTGGGCCTGGTCGCACATTGGTAACGAGGTCGCACACTGTCAGGTCGCACACTTCACTTTGGGCTGCACACTGGTTTGTTTGGGGCGTACACTTCCTTAATTGAGCCGCACACTATTAATTCTGGTCGCACACTAAGTCTTGGTCGCACGCCCCAACTAGCACCAATTAATTTTGACAGCACACTTCCAACTCGTACACTTAAAATTTAATCCCATACACAACTGCCTTTTCAAAACTAAATCTCGAAAATCAAGGTGAAACATAAAAATTCAACTTATCAGGATATCCTTTCCACCAATAATTCCTAAAAATGTGCAAACACAATTAGTTGTTTCCAAAACAGATCAAAATCCGAAATTTTTAACTGTTCTTGATATCTTCAAAGTGTTCTTCGTGTTCTTGACTATTCTTCAAAATTTCTTAAAACCTTTTCAAGCCGATGAAACTGTAAACGTAAATCCTCTTGTTCCAATGATATCTAACAAACCGAGCCTTCTAAAGACTTCTTAGGCTCTGATACCACTTGTAAGTCCCAAATAACCCCAAACGGATATCACTAACACAATCAAAAGTGCGGAATACTAATGAATGTGACAAGAACAAGAACAATCGATATTATAACTTGCACACAAACTCTAGGTTTGTCTAGTACAAGATCGAATAAACACTAGAACAATGAATTCGCCTCTCTTGCTCTCTCTAGTGTCTCACCAAAAGCTTCACCCTAATAATGAACTAAGCATTACATTATATATGGTCCACTAAGAACTCGGCCCACATGACCTAACCCAAGCCCAAAACATTTATTAGCCCACATAGCTTATGCCAATACTATCTAACCCACTAGAAAACTAAGCTAAATAGCTTATACTTGTGTTTGATAAAGATAAGCGTAAACCTACTAAATTATATGGTCTTACAAAGGTCTTACATGGTAGGTCTGCCTAGTCACCCCTCTCCAACGAGGGGGTCTGGTTGAGAAAGGTTTGGCCGAGTGGACCACCCATCCAGACTTCTTGTTCTTTATGCTCTTAAAAACAGTTATGATATTTTTTATATAACAATATTAAATATTCTTATGTTAAAAGATGAGAATTGATTAATTTATAGTATGATTTTTTTTAAATATTAAAGTAAAAAAAATATTTACCTTCAAAAACTTTACCAATATACTTCATTTGATTAGAGAAGTTCGCTAATATGCCATCCTTAAAGAATCTTAGCTATCAATTTTCTTTGATTATTTTGATTAGAGAAGTTCATAATCTGCCATCGTTAAAGAATCTTAGCTATCGATTTTCTTTAATTATAATCCTCTTCACATTTTTTTATATAACATTTATACATACGGATAGAGGATCATCTTTTAAAAACTAATGTTTTAAATTTTGGACTGTTCAAACTATTGGTTGACCCTTGGTCCATTGGACATAAAAACTCGCATGTCGCTAGTTTCTAATATCATTAAAAACGTTTAGACCATCCATAACAATTTATTATCGGGTAACCATGTGTTGTGAAAAGTGAAAGAGGACGTGACGTGACGTCCATGTCACATAGGCATGGGGGCATGAAACATCGCTCAACTTGAGCACTACAAGGGTTGTGGGGAGAAAGATGGTGGGCTTTGCGGGTGTGGGGGCACAATCTAGTGAGTTTTGTGTGTGTTTCCCCAATAAGATAGGTACAAGTGTCCATTACACCCTCGTGAAACACAACATACCATAGTGAGTGTAAAAGGCAAAAGCATACATGCTTACGTGAAGGCGGTGATGTGGTAACACTTTTTTTCACCTTTCATTCCTACATAACGTTAAGCCTCTTGGTTGGGTGTGTGTGTGTGTGGGGGGGGGGGGGGGGGGGGGGGGGTTTCTAGTTATTTGGAGAGTTTTGTGAGTAAGCGAGAAAAAGGAAAAACGTGACAATGTGTTTATGCATAGAATTATTTTCATATTTTTAGTGCGATCCTAACATTTAAATGTATTCCAACATAAAAATCATTCATACATTTGTGTTTGTATAGTCCATGAACTCATGGGTGTCGCCATGGCTCTTTGTGAATGACATCATATTGCTTAGTTCGTCCATGGTTACTTTATTAATTAGTTTATCTTTTACATAACTTTTTTTTATTTATAAATTTTAGATTTTTATGTAATAATCTTATCTATATATATAATAAAGTAAATCAAATGTGGGACACGTGTCACTCTATGGAGTGATCTCAGTTATGTTTTCCCGCCAAAATAAATAGAATTATTTTCATATTTTTAGTGCGATCCTAACATTTAAATGTATTCCAACATAAAAATCATTCATACATTTGTGTTTGTATAGTCATGAACTCATGGGTGTCGCCATGGCTCTTTGTGAATGACATCATATTGCTTAGTTCGTCCATGGTTACTTTATTAATTAGTTTATCTTTTACATAACTTTTTTTTATTTATAAATTTTAGATTTTTATGTAATAATCTTATCTATATATATAATAAAGTAAATCAAATGTGGGACACGTGTCACTCTATGGAGTGATCTCAGTTATGTTTTCCCGCCAAAATAAATAGATAGAAATAATGTTTGTTAATAAGATTCAAAAAAATATTATTTTAATCCATGAAATTTTATCTTTTTATCCTTTACCCTAAATAAATAGATATAAATAATATATGTTAATAAATAAGATTCAAATAAAAAATATATTATTTTAATTATTTTTCTGTAAATAATTTTAAACAAAAATTAAGATAAGGATAAACGTTTGTTTTTATTATGATCATATTAAATAATAAAAATAATAATAATTTTAAATATAAATATTTTTTATTATTTATTATATAAAATTACATTCATACAACCCGTGTAATATACGGGGTTCTAATCTTTAATAAATATATAAATGTATTTATGCACTTATCAAATTATTTAAATTACAAATAATAAATATTTAATATTAATATGCATTTCAAACATATATTAAATGAGTTCACTAAAAAAATATACGTCTACAATAATATATGAACAAAAGATAAGATTTTGAACGATTAAAAAGTTTTCTTTAGTTTTAATATATTTAAATATATATATTAGTTTTAATTAGGTAATATCTAAACTAAGTTCTCTTAAATTTAGTATATGAATATTAAAAGTAAATAGTTTATTATATTATATATTTTATATTTTGATGATAAGAGTAGATGTAAAATGTGGTGAAGAGTTGAAAATGATTAATAATTTAATATGACTTGAAGAATGTCTATTTATCATATAAAATGACTGAATGAATGTCTATTTATCATATAAAGTACATGCTACTCTTGTTAAACTATATGCTTAAACAAGTTGGTTTTAACAAGTTGGTCTAGTGGTTAGTTAATTGTTTTTTTTTTTGAGGTTTCAAGTTCAACTCTCACTAGTAATACTTTGAAGGACATTGCTGGTGGCAATGAAGTTTAGAACTAGGTCTCTCTGGAGGTCGCCAGTTCAAAACAGAGCTGAACCGGGTTTCATCGCAGTGGGCCTTCAGGCTGACGGGTTTTTCCCGAAACTAGTGGCTTGATGGCTCGGGTATGCGTCCAACTCTGACCGTATATATTTGCTCGATTAAGGTAATCGGATTCGTAGCATAATGGTGTTTTCTAAAGATGCTATGCCTATCCATAGTTCCCAAGATGCTCTTTGAAGATAGCACATCAACACAAGAGATGCACGTGATGTTGTGGTTCCCATTTCTCCCAATCTGAATCAATTTAGAATTTTGCTGACTAAATGTGGACCCACCGCACGTGCTACTAACCAACAAAACAAATTAAACTTTGAGTTAAATACCTGGTTGGGTCCTATGGTTTGTGAAAATTGCAAATTTGGTCCCAATGGTACACTAATTACACACTTAGTCCCAGTGATTGAATTTTTAAACTCGGGTGATCCTTAACACTAACCTTTGTTAAACTTTTCAGTTAAGTCTTTGTGAAATGACTGAATTGTCCCTGGACAATTAAAAAACAAAAAATAAATAAAAACAAAAAGAGAGGCCCCCGTCATTTCTTGAACCCCCATATCTCTCTCTCTCTAACCCACCACCACCTTCAACCCACCATCATCACCACCACCACCTCCTCCGTCTCCACCTTCAACCCACCACTACTTGCTAATTCAGCACGTGGATCTTTATACAACACTTGCTAATTCAGCAACATAAAGCCGAAATAAGAATATCGAAATAAAGGCGAAATCTTTGGTTATATTATAAGCTAAATTTAACTTATGTATAGCACTTATCTTGATAATGAAACAAAATCTAGCAAAACCCACATGAAATCTGCATATTATATCTGATATATGAAGCTTAAACTGAGCAAAAAAAACATTAACTTTATTTAAATTAGAACAGAATAACGGTTCGAGATACACATGCAGTAAATCAAAGCACAAGATACACAATCATACACGCATACAGCCACATAAGGTGATCGATCCACCTTAATTTAAAGACAAATTGATCATCCAAATGGGGGGAAAGCTAAATAGTAACAAAACCAATTAACAAAACATCTGAAATAATAATGGGTCAACAAAAGATAGAATGATGAGTGAAAAAGTACCAAATGTGATTGTGGGTGTTGTGGAATTTCTTTGTTGTTGATTCAAGTCGTTGTGTGTGATCTTGTTTGGAAGGTGTTTGGGAATTTGAATGTGATTTGTGCTTTTCTTAAGCTTGATGTTTAGTTTTCAAAGAGATGAAGGTGCAATAAGCTCATAAATCCAGTGGGTTAGAGAGAGAGATAGATAGATGGGGAGAAGAAGATGAGGTGAACCCATCTGCTTTTAGTTTTTTTTAATAGTTCAGGGACAATTTAGTCATTTCACAAACACTTAACTAGAAAATTTAACAAAGGTTAGTGTTAAGGACCACCCAAGTTTAAAAATCGTAACCACTGGGACCAAGTGTGTAATTAGTGAACCCTTGGGACCAAATCTGCAATTTTCGCAAACCACAAGGACCAACCAAGCATTTAACTCTTAAACTTTGAAAGAGCTATGTTTGAGACCTTTTTAAATTATATTTATTTATCATTATTTATATAAAAACTAATGATAACTTATTAACCTTAGTATAATTTTTATATAATCTTTAATTTTTTAATCATGTTTCGTAAAACTTCTTTTAAAACAACAACTAGCCACATAAATATTGTTGGAATATTAAAATGTTATTTTTTAATTCAAATCCTTAAAATAGAAAAAAGAAAAGAAATTCCTATGTTAGTAAAGTCGTTTGGCTTGATGTCAAAATGCAGCAGTCCTGTTGTCAGAATTTTACTTGGTTGCATCGGTCAAAGTTGACCCGTGTCGTCAGTCCTTGCATGGTCCTCTTTTGATAGATAACTAATGAAAAAATGTTAAGAATGTTATTTTTTCTAATAAAATACAAGTATAAAGATTTGTTATTCGTTTTAGAAAAAAATTACTAGGTTCATGTGGTGCGGGAGACCGTTAATTATGCAAATGAGATCGTGAGATGAGTAGTTATTTTCTTATTAGTGAGACCTAATATGTGTAAGCATTTATACGATACATTGAAGACCAACAATCTATCTTTTCAACTTATGATGATAGGATATGGTTTTGTGCTATTATAAACTCGTTAGATGAGTAGTCATTTCCTTATTAGTGAGACCTGATAAGTATAAGCGTTTATATGATACACTCTTAATTAACCGTTGAAATACTCTCTAAAAATATGCATTAGTAGTTAGGAACGCATCCGTTGATCACAATCTGAGTACACGTGGTATTCAAACATTTGACACATTATATTAAGCTTTTGTTATCTGAAGTCAAATTTAAGAAAACTTTTTTCGAAGGAAACAAACTATATTTTATCGGGGTTTATTCATAAGGTGTTAAGTTTGGATTTGCACCACGAGGATATGGATTTGCGATGAACTTATTTTTTCTATAAGTGAGGCTCCTTAGTCCTCATCATATATCATGTCTACGAACACGACAAGAGTTTATAATTTGGTTTCTATCGTGTAAAAATTTATTTTGTTGTCATTACACTCAACTTTTTCTAAGGCCGCGCTAGGTAGCCTTTCCGTTTAGTACTTGCTACTTTTCCATGTAAGAACATGGTTTGAATTTATTGGGACAATTAAGAGATAAATTCTTTTGGGTATAAACGAATGATGTAACACACATACCTTATCAATGTTCTATATTATCAGTGACTATTTGGACTAAAGTGACATTTTTGTCAAACCCCAAGGACTAAAATGACACTTTACTCAAAATATAAAAAGAGCAACAAATTTTCAAGTATGCAAAATCATTCATAATCCACATGTCCAACACAAGAGACCCCAATGGGGCTTAGCTCTTTAGCCTTTACATAAACAACTCACATGGGCATTAATCAACTCCTCCATCATAGTTTTAGAAAGTATAAAGAAACTACAGAAATCAACTTTTTAAAATAAAAGATAATCCTAACAAATAAATAAATATAAAAGATATGGTGGATAATGGCCTATGGGCACTTCTGTAATTATACTATGGCTAGAAGGCAAATGGCCTTTGTGGCTTGTGGGCACAACAATGCTTTGATACCTTGAAGGTTTGAGCTAGTGGGTATGCATTTTAATGCGTACCTCATGCGGCCATGTGAAAGAACATGCTACCACATCAAACACACTAGCAACTTTATACCAAAAAGGAAAATAATAACATTTATTTTGGTCCTTTGATATTTATATTCATTGTACTTGAGTTTTTCAATACAAATCATGTTTAAAATACAAAATATTTATTTATGTATGTTTTAAACCTCATATTTCAACTAAGCATATTTACGCACATACTTGTACGGAACGAAGAAAAAGTGGAATCTCATGTATCTTAAAAAAAGGTTTGAAAAGTATTATACATTATGCATTCAAAACTTGTGGCTTGGAGATATATGAAATTTGAAAGGTTAGGAAGTTTATATTCATACATATCTCACCTCTTTCTCTCTCTAACATATATTAGATCCTCTCTCTCTTATACATATATAGAGAAAGTGAAAAAGGATGTGAAAATAATGAGAACCTAAGTTTTAGGGGTATATATAATTTCCCGAGTTAAATGCTATTTTAGTCCCTGTGATTTGGGTCATTTTAACAGTTTAGTCCAAATGTTTTATTTTTTGTATGTGGGTCCAAAAATGTTTCACCGTTGCCATTTTAGTCCACTAGGTTAACTTCATCCATTTTTCTGTTAACAAGAAGGGCAATTCGGTCATTTTATATGGAAGTCTGTTAATTAGAACGGCAATCCGGTCATATAAAATAACCAGATTGCCCTTCTCGTTACAGAAAAATGGATGAAGTTAACTTAGTGGACTAAAATGGTAATGGTGAAACATTTTGGACCCGCAAGCGAAAACGAAATATCTGGACTAAACTGGCCAAATAACTGAAACCATAAAGACTAAAATGACATTTACCTCTAATTTTCCTTTGAAGAAAATGTTCTAGCATAAATACAAGTGTTGATGTCAAAGGGGAATTTAGAACGTCTTCATTTAACAACAATAAAAGTCGGTGACTTTTGTTTAGATAAACGGTTGAGGGAAGTGATCATGGACTAAAAACTTTCGATTCATAGTCTAATATTCCTTGATCATATTTGTTGTGATCTCATAACTGATATAAATCAAACATAGCTATCTCTCTAATGTTTGTTTTCGTTTTGAGTCGTAATCTCTCCCGATACATGTAATTCCTTTGTAACATTTAATGATAATGGGTAGTTAATGTTTGTCATTGGATTAATTACATCATCCATCCAAATTTGACAATCAGGAAACTAGCAACTAAGGTTTTAATAATGTTGACCAATAAAACAATAACTAATAATATTTTCTTGACCAACAAACCCGATCCAATATCCAACTATCACTAAACGTCTAAGTTGTTGTCTCATGTACTATTAGTATCAATTTTTAAGTTACTTGTATGCCTATATATATATAAAAGTGATAAATTACGACTATGTGTTGTTCATGAACTAAACCTTCTAAAAAGTGTTGGTATCTTAGTGCCACATAGACAAGGAGCAATAACTAAATCACCTAATAACAAGTGTGTTAAAAGAATAACTAAAAATTAAGTTTAAAAAATAAATTTAAAAAAAAAGAAAAAAGGGTGATTGGTTGCAGTTAGCTTGGGCCCCACTTTCCTCCCCTTTGGCGCTCGTTATCTTGATGGCAAGAAGGCCATTAACTCTCCTCAATAACGGAGATGCATGTTGTTTAACGCCCCATACTAATTTGGCAAGGGGCACAAATAGTCTTATAGAAAGAAACAATATAACAACTTTAAAGGTTAACATCAACAAATACAAGAGAGATTGAAAATTAGTTATAAATAATACTCTATTAGTATTACTATCAACTTTTGTTTCATTAAATACATTAATACAACTTACACTCTTCTTCTAATCATTACCTTCTGTGAAACTGAATTCTAATTTGATTGTAGAGAGCACATTTGATTAGTAGAATAAATAATTTAAGGGGGTGTTTGGTCCGTGAAATTCATTAAAATTAGAAATTGAATTGGAATTGAATTTCAAAGGATTCTTTATAAATACAAAATGCGTCTGGTTGCTAAATTTGTTATGGAATTGGAATATAAATAAATTTGGATGATGGTGTGGCGATGGCGGGGGCTGATGGCAGACAACGGCAGACACATTTGTTGTGGCGGTGCTCAATGATGGATGGTGGCGGTCGGTGGCGGCGGAGGTGGGGTCAATGATAGGTGGCGGCAGAGGCATGTGACAGTGGTTGGTTGCGGGTGACAGCTGAGGCCGGTTGTAATGGTTGGTGGCAAGTCGCGGGGTCAGTGACAAATTGTGGCAAAGGTGGCAGTGGTATTAATGTATATAATGAAACAAAAGTTCCACCATTAGGAAAGCTAAGGTAGGGTCTTAGGAGGGTAAGACGCAGATGACCTTACCCCTAACCTGTAGGAATAGAGAGACTACTTCTAGTGAGACCCCGACTTGATAGTACCCTTGCATCAAGATATGGACGTAAGGCACATAACACTAAGCAACAATCGGGACAAAGGCTGATTAGTGCACGTGCCCCTTTTCCTTCGGCTATCAGCGCCACCACATGATGCATGATTAACCATCCGCCGCTTTTAACGTTATTTTTACAAAATTAGTAAAATAACGTTAAAATTAGTGCAATTTCACTTTTGTTTTTTTAGATGTTAAAAACATTTCTATAAAATACTTTGATATATGAAATGATTATTATTATTCCATTAAATGAAGGATTTCATTGGAATCAAATTTAATTCCAATTTATTTACTTAGCCAATGAAAACATGATAAAAGATTGAAATTTAAATTAGCCTTAATTATAATGTCATGTCGTAACAATTTGACTTTTAGTTTTATTTCATAGCATTCTTGTTAGGTAAAAAAACTATCCAAATTCATTTAATCTAATCATAACAAAAAAAAAAGAACCCTTTCATGCCCAATATATTAAGATTTCAAGTTTTAAGAATGATGATAAATAATAATAACAAAATTTTGTTAATGGGGATGGTTATGGTAGAAAATTATCCTAAACACTGTGAGAACAAATTCTACAACTTGAAAAGATTTAAATAGCATATATTAAAACAACAAACACATAACAGTAGCACTTTAGCTGATATAATTTAAACAAGATAATTGATTTTAACACACATATGAAAAATATTATCACTTTTCTGTATGGAGAATTATATGAGCATATTAAAAACAAAAGGGAGATTTAAAAAAAGAACTGATTATTTGTTAGCATAGTTACATGGAATTAAATACAATAAATATTATTTAGGTTATTATTTTACCCTCTTCTTTATATTTGGTTAGATGCCACATAAAATCTTTTAAACGAGTCCTACCGTTTTTAGACGAAATATGATTTATATCTAATGTATGTATTCCTTTTGTTAATAACAAGTTATGATGGTGAATTTTGAAATATCTATGGTAAATCATGTTAAAAAAAAAAGATTTCATACATGCGAAAACAAATATTAGAAAAACTCCAAATTAATGCCGACATCAAATTCCTCCCCTCATTGTCTCCTTTTTGCGTTCGTTTCTTTCCCATTCATGTGTAATCCATTCGTGTGCACTCCTCCCTCCATTAATAACCTGCTAACACACACTAACTGTGTGAGAGAGAGATAATACCCTCGTTCTTCATCTTCAACACAATCCAAACATCAAAACCATACAATTACAAGTACGATAATTACCATGGAACTCATCCCTTTCTCTCTCCTCCTCTCACTTTCTCTCTCTACAATCCTTTTCCTCCTCTTCCGCTCCACTGCCGGCGGCGAAACCTCCGTTCGCCGCCGGGCAGCATCGGGCTGCCGCTGATCGGCGAAACATTTCAGCTTATCTCCGCATACAAGACGGAGAACCCGGAGCCGTTCATTGACACACGCGTTGTGAAATACGGGACCGTTTTCACGACGCATGTGTTCGGGGAACGGACGGTGTTCTCCGCTGACGCGGAGACGAACCGGTTTATTTTGCAGAATGAAGGACGGTTGTTCGAGTCGAGTTATCCCGGTTCGATTGCGAATTTGGTTGGGAAACACTCGTTGTTGCTTATGAGAGGGAGTTTGCATAGGAGAATGCATTCGTTGACGATGAGTTTTGCTAATTCTACTATCATTAAGGATCATTTGTTGGTGGATATTGACCGGTTGGTTCGCCGGAATTTGGATATGTGGACCGGTCGGATTCTTTTGATGGAGGAGGCTAAAAAGGTAACAAAGTAATGAATTCAGGTGTGTATGGGTCGGTTTTGGTTGGTTTTTGGTCGGGTAGCGGACTATAACTTCTTTGTTAGCGTTTATTATAAGGTTTTTTTTTTACCAGATACAAGTAAAGAGGTTAAATCATTTGCTCAGGCTTAGCGGACCCTCTTGATCTCCTCTTGTTCCGCCATGTTTTATGCTCAAACAGAACCAAAAATCAAAAATTTAGTTTTTGAGTTTTCAAATTTGTTTGGTTTTGGTTTGTATCGTTTTCAGTTTTTGGTTGGGTTCGGTTTTTTGGTTATACCATTTTGCCTTGAATATTTTTGGGAAAAAAATTGGCCCAAATTATTTATTTGGGCGAAATTTCTTTAATTAATAATTAAATAACTGTCATACATTTTGCCTGAAATAAATTATGATATATTATTATTTATTAGTCTTTAAAGGGGATATTCATGTGATTAAGTGGCATACTACATAAATAGAATACTAGGTTAGACGAAATTTTAACATTGCATAAAAGAAAACTATTTCTGGTAACAAAACTTTTACATTGTATAAAGGGAAACTATTTTTGTTAAAAAATCTGACCCATAAACCGTTTCAACTAATAAATAGAAGTGTTATATGTCATTTTAGTCTATGTGGTTTGAGTTATTTTGTGTTTAGTCAAAAAGTTTTATTTTTCGTCTGTGGGTTCAAAAATGTTTCACTGTTGCCATTTTAGTCACTAGATTAACTATATTTATTTTTTCCGTTAACAAAAAGGACAATTCAATCATTTTATATGTAATTCTGTTAACTAAAAAAACAATTCAGCTATATAAAATAATCCCAAGATTAAAAAAAATCATGGTAAAAAAAGTTAGTTAATGTATGTTATTGTCTATTTATCTAGAAAGGAATTGTGTTAAAATAATAATAATGAAACCTTAATACGTTGACGTTTTATGGCATTCGGCCTAAATTAAATAATGACGTTTAAAGGTACATTTAGGTTGTTGAGAATCTGAGTTAACTAATTAACTCGGTCTTAAATGGCTGAGTTGACAAGTAGTCCGAGTTAGGAACAAAGGTACATTTTGATTGTGACATTGTCAGAGCTAATTTTTCATGTGGGCTCTTTAGTCCAAAAGAATTAATTTTATATAAGCTAATAATATATATATATTCCAAAGTGAAGATAAGGATTTAATTTTGTATATTGTTAATGTTTGTAACATCAAGTATTATTATTATTTATTATTTAAATGGTAACATAAGATGATGTGTTGTGTTTGGTCATGTGCCCAATCCCAATCTAGTTCTAACTACTTGATGTAAAGTAATGTAAGTGGGAATCATTGTGTTTATTCTATAGTGCATGTGTAAATAAAAAAAAGTAGACAAAGTGGGAATAATCAAGGAAACATGTAATTATATTTTTAAATCAATCAATTATGAATCAAAATGTTTTTTTTTCTTCTTTTGTATAGATAACATTTGAGTTAACGTTGAAGCAACTACTAAGCATTGAGCCGTGCGAGTGGTCGGAAAATCTAAGGAAAGAATACATGCTTGTTATCGAAGGCTTCTTTTGCATTCCTCTACCCTTTTTCTCTCTTACTTATCGGCGTGCCATTCAGGTACTCATTGTTTTAGTTATGTTAAATTTAGTACAATGTATATGTCGTTGTTGAACGAATGTGTTATGATATTGGGTGTTTTTGAAGGCACGTAAAAGGGTGACAGAGGCGTTGCACTTGGTGGTGAGAGAGCGGCGGGTAGAAAGGGAAAAAGGGGTGAAGAAGAACGACATGTTGGTTGCATTATTTGACAGTGATTGTGATGATGACGAGATTGTGGATTTGTTGGTGTCTCTTTTGGTTGCGGGTTATGATACCACATCAACCACCATGACTCTTGCCGTTAAATTCCTCACAGACACACCTTCAGCTCTTGCTGAGCTTAAGGTTCGTATTCTATCTTGTTTTTGATAATATACATGTTTAACTTGAATATATTATGAATTTATTTTATTGACTAAAGTATTAAAGTTTAAGAAAAATACTAAGATGGTATGAAACTATATGACAAGTTATCATTCTTCGGTTCTACAATGACAAGGGGGGAACTTACAAAAAAGACTAGATGGGGGATAAAGTCGACATAAAGTAGTAGTATACAAAGTGTTAGAAAAGTCAAAAGTTGAGGACAAAATTGGAAAGTTGTAGGGGTTATATGTTCATTCACTTATGCTATAAGAGAGAAAAGGCATTGGTAAAAAGAAAGTTGTAGGGGTTATATGTTCATTCACTTATGCTATAAGAGAGAAAATGCTTGTTCCTACATTGACCTATCGGGTACACTCATTTGTCGGTTTAGGTGAATCTTTGTTGGTTTGGGCTAGGTCATGCTGTAAATATCAAAGAAACCGTTAAAAAGGGGTTAGAAATGGAGCACCCGTTGACGAAAGTTAGTAGGCTCTAGCAACTTGTATCATGTGTATATATGTGACAAGTTGATAACAACTATCAAGTAAAGATACTGGAGAGGGGCAAGTAGCATGGTCATTGGAGAAGAGGGCCAAGGGCCCAAGAAACTGGGTCCTTCTTTTGTTAAAAGGGATAAATGGGTCAACTGTGAAGCCCAATAGGCCAAATCCAAGTGGGCCCTGGCCAAGTTACCTCAACACTTTCTAATATTCAACAAATGTTCTATCTACAGTCAAAGTCATACCAAGTAGTAACCATGACATCTGAACATTGGTCATAAGTTCCTAAACTCATCATTAAGTATATGATTAACAAACTCAAAGGTCGTTAACGATTTTGTTTGGTTCGTCATTGGTTGATAAAAAGATACAAGAGTTCCTTTCGACACCTAACGTGCAATATGCGACACCTAACGTGCAATATGCCACACTTACAAAGTGTTCAGTCGATGCCCTACGATTTCTTTTAGCAAATACTTATATCTGAATCTTATATGTATAGGAAGAACATGAAGAAATTAGAAAGAAAAAGGGCGCGTCGTTGGCTCTTGAATGGGATGATTACAAGTCTATGCCTTTCACACAATGTGTAAGTCGTCTTAATATTTTATTTACAAAACCATAATGATAATGATAACATTAATTTACATTTTCTAATCTTTAAAATCTAATAGTTTTATTTACATATGATGTAAAACAAATTCCTTACGAATAAAAAGTTTAAGAAAATGATATAAATAAATAAGATCTTATTTTTTGTTGTTCTCGCAGGTTGTTAACGAGACACTGAGATTGTCTAACATAATTAGCGGTGTCTTTAGGAGAGCAATCACCGACGTCAAGATTAAAGGTACGGTTTGGATTTGATGTATGCGTTAAGTGTTTGGTTACATGAAATTCACTTATTGATTTTTAGTTGTTTTTATTTTTGTTTTAAGTAGATTATACAATTCCAAAAGGGTCAAAAGTGTTTGCCTCGCTTCGAGCAGTTCATCTTGGTCAAGAAAATTTCGAGGATGCTCGTGTTTTTGATCCTTGGAGATGGCAGGTTTCAGTTTCTTTGTGTTTATTCGAAAACATTAAATGTTTCATCTTATCTTGTTGTAAATGAATTTTTGGTTTTGTATGATTATGCAAATAGAAAATATCGGATCCAGCAAACTTTATGCCTTTTGGGGGTGGACCAAGGCGATGCCCAGGTCACGAGCTAGCAAGGGTCGCTCTATCTGTTTTCCTTCATCATCTCATCACTCGTTTCAGGTAACTTAAGTACATAAAAAGTATTCATTATAAAGGGCCACGTTCAATACTTATCAAATTTAAGTAGAGAACCGCGAGAACTAACAGAAGAGAAAAAAGAGTGGATTAAACGATTTATACGAATGCATAACCTTCTTATGTATCACACTTAAAGCAACATGTACTTGTAGTTGTATTATGCGGTTTCCACAGTTCTCTACATATAATTAGCCTAGATCTTTTCCGTTTATGGATTAAAGCAACTCTTAAAATTGATTTTTGTTTCAGTTGGATACCCGCAGAAGAAGATAAGTTGGTATTTTTCCCGACGACAAGGACACAAAAGCGTTATCCTATCATCGTGCAAAATCGTAATGTAGTAGGGTAATGAAAAGAGTAAATACCCACAAAAAGAGAGAGAAGAAAAAAAGAACGGGTTATAATTTTGAAGATTAAAATGTGGCATACGTTTAGGGTGAGATAATTTGCAAGATTATATCAATAATCTTTTCTATTCTCGTGGATTAACATTTATGTATATTCTATACCTTAAAAAATAATACCGATTAATTAAAAATACATTGTTTCAAAATTAAAAGGAAAAAAAAAAAAGAAAAAGAAAACAAGAGGAGCGATAAGCACTACAAAATGCTCCAGTTAAGTCATGCAAGATGTCATAATAGACTATTTCAATAAAAGTTGTTGAAACAAGTCTTTTTTCTACGCTTTTACTGGCTATGTTAATTTTTATGGCTGACTAATGGCAACGCGGGCGGGTAAAACTGGTGGTGGTGACGGTGTAGGTGATGGTGGTGATGAAGGTGATGTCAAGAAGGTTTGGTCAGTGTGGTAGCGACAACTACGATTGGTATATGGTTGGGTGGCGATGGATGGTGTTAAGCTATTTAGACTTGTTCTAAGTTACTAAGTTTTGTACGAGGAGTGAGTTCTAACAATTGTATCGGTAATCTAAATCAATCCATTATTTTTTTGTTGTTATCAATCCATTATTTTATTATTATTAATTTTCTTTTTTCAAATCGCTTTAACTTTATTAAATATTCATGAGCTTACAAAGACAAGGGGTTAATGCAGAATTTTCAAATTCAGAGACCAAATTTTCTTGATAAGTCCAACGGTGGTTATATTTTAACTACTTTGTATGATTTTATATTGTATCTCATTTTAGCCATTGGAAAATGTAAAACCTTTTTAATTTATAGATGGGAATTAGGTAATAGGACATATTTAAATTGGATCCCCGATGATTAAGTATAACAATTTTTTTTAAATATTAATGCATATATTATATTATAAGTTGCAACATTAAGTTAGACTATTGACCGATATTAAGTCGGAACATTTTAAAATATTAGCTTTTGCATAGAGCCAATAATTGTGTAGTATTCAAATACTAAAGAATTGTAGGAACACAAAATCCAAATTTTTGTCACAACCATGTAGTTAGAGTCATCGGTTCCGGGCTACGTTTTATGGTCTCTCATGAATCACAAAAGATTCACTGATGTTTGGGACTTCAAAATGATAAAGCCAAGGCTAGTGATCCCGATTATGCTAAATATACAAAAAACAAAAAGTTATTGTTTTAAAAACTTAAAAGTTACGAGTTCATTAAATTTCAAACCACATTTATTTGGACATATTCCATGTGCATAATTGCTTGAACAAACATAAAAACTAAAAAGTGCCAAAATTAAAACCCGCAACATTTGGTTTGGACGCGGGTTTCGATTGGTGGTATTGTTGCTAGTACTAGGTGGTTGGGTTTGGTATCGGTGATTATTTATGTTAAGGGTTTTGATTTAGCTTCAAAGGCTGGGGATTCGATTTGGGTTTGGTAAATCTGGGATGAGGGTCACAATGAAGTTGGAGTATATCAACAAGCATGAGTGAGTAGAGTTTGAATTTTGTCAATAAAATTAACTGAAATGAGTTCTCAAGTCAAATGTAAATCAAAAAATGTATATGTTGATTCCACAATCACTTAATATGTTTAATTGGGATTTTTTTACTTATTATTATATTATTATTATTATTTATTATTATTATTTATTATTATTATTATTACCAAAGTGATGGTGAACAGTAACTATAATTATTTACTTACTTGTTTTTAAAATTTTAATATAGTATTTTAATTTTAATTATTATTTAATTAATTTTATTTGAACTTATAATAACTTCAATTTTTTAAGTATTTGTTTCTTAAATTTTAATATATTTTAATTACTTTGATTCTAACTTAATTTACATTTTTTTAGGATTTGTATACTTTAACAACTTTCTCACCGATAATTTATATATATTTTGTATAGCAACCCATACCACACCCGAGGAAAAAAAGTCTAATCTATTTAAGTTGTCAACTTATGGTTTGGTGGATCTTGTCCTAAGGTGCTTGCTGAGTTTGTTGTCTCGGCCCCACTTATCCCCTTATTGAAGCCCGATAAAGGAATTCGACCTATTGCTGTGGGGGGGTATTTGGCGAAGGTTTGTTTCCAAGGTAGCAATGAAGCAGGTCGGGAAAGACATGGCCCAATACTTAGGGGACTTTCAATTTGGAGTGGGGACGCCAAATGGGGCATAGGCGGTCCCTCATAGTGCGAACAGGTTTCTCCACTCCTTTCATGCAGATGGTCCCCTGGCCTTACTTACTGTGGACTTTTCCAATGCCTTCAACACGGTCGACCACACAACTTTTCTACAAGAGGTTCATCAGCGTTGCCCGTCAATCTATCGGTGGGTTCAGTTCCTTTACGCCCAGCCTGCTAGTTTGTATGTTGGTAACGAGTGTATTGGGGCTACTACCGGAGTGCAACAAGGAGATCCCTTGGGGGCCCTTCTCTTTGCCCTTACCTTACACCCCCTTATTATGCGGGTTCAGGACCGCTGTAATCTCCCGTTTCATGCTTGGTACTTCGATGATGGGACGATTATTGGCAACGCGTCTGAGGTTGCTAAGGCCTTAGATATCATCAATGAGGAGGCCATCTCTGGAGCTTTACCTCAACATTAAGAAAACAGAGGTTTTTTGGCCGACGTGCGATGGGCGGAAAGTTCAGGACGAGCTTCCCGAGAGGGATTGGTAGACCAGAGAGGAGTGTTAAGCTCCTTGGTAGGGCTGTTAGCTGTGATCCTAGCTTTATTGGGGAGTTGGCATGGCGACGGGCCTCGGGGGCGGTTGATCTCATGAAACTATCGCCCTGCCTTAGGGATCCCCAATGTGAACTCCTGCTGCTAAGGTCGTTCATGGGGGTTTCAAAGTTACTTTTTGGATTGCGGACTTGTCAACCCCATTTGATGTTGGATGCGGCATCTCGATTCGATGATGGCCTCCGGGAGGCTATAGAAGACATAGTCGTGTGTGGTGGCCCCTTCTTTGGTGACCTTCAGTGGCGTCTAGCATCTCTACCGATGCATCTAGGTGGTTTGGGCCTTCTCTCAGCTCGAGATGTTGGGGTTTTTGCCTTTGTGGCGTCTAGAGCTCAGTCTTGGGAACTACAAGATCATATCCTTCGAAACAGTGGGGTTATCGGTCTCGACCCGGACTATCAGCAGGCACTCGGATGTTTAAATGTCTGTCACACCCTAACCGATGGCGGAATCATCAGGGCTCGACACTAGGCGAACCAGATTGCTCAAGAGAAATCCATAACAACTATTAAATGACAATATTTAAAAAGTTTAATTTGCCATACAATCAAATAAATATTCCGTAACAGAGTACACTTCGTCATTACCGCGCCTGTTACGCTTGGCAGTCCACCAGTCAAGTGCCCTTGACTGAAAGACTCCAGTGGCGTTAATGGTGCAGAGATTTTAGGACATCCGCTTTTCCTGAAAGTTACTTCGATCGAGTCGAACCAGTGAAACATCTTGATTGGTCCATCTTCGCCTGTGAATGCTGCGGGACCGCAGGCTTTAAACTGCTTGAAACTGAACCGAGATTTCGGGGCATCGTCCTTTAAGTCCACAGATGAATTGCTGCTGACAGCCTGAATTTCGCTGACAATTTGCGGGATCACCTTAGCCATCTGCTTAGCTACGAATGAGGTGATGTGTTTGTCGGCGTTGTTGCGTTGAGCGGTACAGACGAGTGTGAGATCCCATGGATGCCATTTGCAAAAGTGAGATTCTGTAGATTGACACATAGGGAATTTAGACGAGATTTGATTATAATGGGTTTTGTTAAAAGTTTTGCGTTTTACACCGTATTCTTATTATTATTATTCACATAAGCCATAAAGTTACGTAAGCACGTACCCACATAAGCATATAAGCACGCAAACACATAATCACGTAAGACACATAAGCACGTAAGCACATATTTTGCACGTATTCACCTTCACTAAATCTTGCGTAGCGCGTTATAGATGCGGGTAGTATAAGCGTAATAAGCGAGTAGCACCGCGTATGAGGATATTCGCGTAGGATGTTTGGGTGTTTTAGTTTGTTTTGTGATTAATTGGCGTTTTAGATTACGAGAGCTGGCGAGTTGTGCGTATTTTCGTAAAGCTAAAAACGATAAAACAAGAAATCGATACAGCATAAAATCCACAATTTAAACACATAATTAATAATAAAACTCGATGATACGTAAAATCGGCGATTGCAAGCTTAAAACAATTTGGAGCGTACTGGGTTTTGAGACAGCGACTACCCAAAGTGATTCGAAAATTCTCTGAGTTCGGGCACACGATTTGGCCTAATAGACATATGCTCTCGCCGTACTACGGTTAACGACATTTATCCTTCCAGTTACGTCGTGCCCCGAGTCATCGAAATAGTCGAGACTTTGGTGAGATTGAAAATCGAGGAGTGGAATTAGTTACTAAGATGCGGGTTTCACCCCTAACTTAACAACTTCGTTCCATGTTTGTGGTTTCCACCGAACATGTCGGGAGTTCCACTTAAATTGAGGTGGAGATTGTCGTTAAGATACGAATATCACTCCTAACTTAACGAAAGAATCTCGTGCAGTAAATAATACACAAAGTGAGTGATCTTGTCGAGAGTTCTTGGTTTTCACACCTAATCCTGACACAATCACTCGTTTGTGTCATACGAGCGTTTTCAAGCGTGCACATTATGTTAGCCTTAGGAAAGACATGTAAGCAATTTAAGGCAAGTAGTTTAAGTATTTAAGTCGAAGAGCGGTCTAATTTTGGTATTTAGACTACAGACTAGGTCGAACATGGCAATTCTACCTAATTCCCTATAGTTATGGCTCTGATACCAATCTGTTACACCCCAACCGATGGCGAAATCATCGGGGCGCGCACTAGGCGAACCAGATTCCTCAAGAGAAATCCATAACAACTATTAAATGACAATATTTAAAAGGTCTAATTTCCCATACAATTAAACAAATATTTCGTAACAATCGTCACAAATTACATAATCCCTTAAACAAAACAAGTTCGACAACCTAGATTTTATAAGTGAGTTTCTAGAGATAAAGCCCTAAATCCATTGCCGTGTAGAATCATCAACCTGTTACATATGTTAAAATAAAAGTCAATACATAAAGTAAAGGTGAGTAACAGGTTTAATATCATAATAATATCCATAAAGCGTTTACGCATAACCAGCATGTGACACGTAGAGAGGCGAATCTAAATATGCTAACAACAATGATACAAGCTAACCAACACGACTGCGGGGTGGAGTATGCGCGATACGTGTTCACAACAATGGACACGCACGTAAAGTAAATATGCGAGCCTTAACAACCCCTGAACCAATCGGGTGCTGAGTCCAAACTATAGTACTATCGTTGCTAAGGGTGGTCTGCAAGTCCTCATTATTCACACAAAGCAAACAAACATTCAACGATTCACGTATAACATGCAAGCGCGGTTAGCGTTAAAAGAGTTTAGCGTTGTGTATAGCGTGTTTTGATATAGAGAACGTATGTAACACCCAAAAGTGCGTTCAGATCGAAAAAGGGTTCAAGTATACTCACTGGTAGTGCTTAGCAAGTAAACACAATCTGCTATGGATTGAAGGGAGCGCCGGAACAGCCTGTAAGCGAGAACAGAAATGCATCAGTCTTCCGAAGTGCTGAAACGGTCGAAGCGAAGTGCGGTGATGTAATAGACAACTTCGTGCGAACTTGTGCTAGTTCGCACGAAGTGGAACTTCGTGGAAGTAGCACCAAGTTCTCACCAGGGTGCACTTCGTGCGAAGTTGTACTTGGTGTTCACCAGAAGTGCACTTCGTGCGAACTGGGTGCCCAGTTCGTGCAAAGTTGCCCTTTTTGGTGCGAAGTTGGGCTGTTTTTGTGTTAAAATTGCGTGTTTTCGTGTCGTATCTCCGGGAAATCGAGTGGTCATCCCTCTAGCCTCAAGTTATGATCAAACCTAGCACCGTAGAGGTCTTTTGAGCGATTTTAGTAGGTTCATAGGAACTTGGACTGGTTCGTGCGAACTGGCGGTCTTGCGTCTTGTGCTTACGGAACCGAGTTTTCACTTGGAATAGACGTATTTTCGAATCCATTTCAAGTATATTGTCTGACCATGCTTCGTTCCACTATCTAGTGAACGAAACACACGTCGATTTGTCCGTTTCGGTGTAAAAATCAATGTTTTAAATAGTTTTCTTAGACCTAACACTGGGTGAGTTGAAACCATCAAGATTTCTAGCTTGGGAAGCCAAGGCTAAGCCCAATATACTCGTTTAACTGCAGATCTAAGTTTAAAATAAGAAATTTTATGGAAAAAGATGAAGATTTTGTAAAGAGAAGTTTTGATGAAATCGAAGGTAGCCTTGTGCAAAATCGTAGTGGAAAACGTTGTGGTTTGCATAAAACGAGTTGTTTCTTACTTGAAAATCAGAGAAGTGCGGTTAGGAGGGGTTTGGTGTGAAGTGGCAGCAAGAGGAGTGTGTGTGGAGGTGCTGGGTATTTATAGGTGAGGGAGAACTGGGAGGCAGGAGAGGCAAGTTCGCACGAAGTGGGCAATTCCTAGCTTTGGTCAAGTTCGTGCGAAGTAGTAGCCTACTTCGTGCGAGCTTGCCCTTTTGGCTAGGAAAAGTTCCAAATTTCGTTCGTTGGCTTATTGTTCGGTGATTTGTTCGTATTAGATAGTTATGTTAAGCGTTTTGACGAGGCGTTAAGCGTTGTGTTATTAAAATAATACGATTGGGCGATTTGTGTAAGCGAGAGCGTTGCGATAACGAGTACAACCATAAAACATACAACACTCATAACAAATAAGTAACATAAAGTAACATAATTTATTTGCGATTTGAGTTTGCATTGACAGTTGCGAGTATTTAAGCGATTTTAATGCGATAAATAAGCGATATAAGATGCGTTTCAAAATAGTTTAACCATTACAATAAATCTTAGAGTACAAACGAGTTCTAAACAGAAATAAACGGAAATAACGGGATTCGGATAACAATCAGAAAGAACATGTTGTTACAATGTCTCTCTCCCGGACTTTGATATTGGCGGTTTCTCTAATAAGGACACCGCCCACTCGAAGCCACAAAAAACTTTGGCGAATGCTCTGTTTAGCAAAATCGCTCAAAGCCTGGGAGAAGTTTTTGATTTGTCACCCCGCCAGAAGGTGGTGTTTGAGTGCTTGAAGGGCCCCCATGCTCAGGATTTTTTAACTGTTATCCCGATTGAGGGGTTGGGGCAATGCATGTCTGCAATAGAATACAGAGCCATTCTCAAATACCGGTTGATGATCCCTATGTACCCGGAAGATGAAACTTGTCCAATATTTCATAAAGCTTGTATGGATAAATATGGGGAAAACATCTAGAAAAGCAGAATCAAAGAAAGTGGATAAACACGCTAAAGCTTTCGCAGAGAACCAACATGTCTTTGTCCCTTTTGCTTTTGATACATTTGGCTCCCTAGCACCAGAAGCTATCCACTTTTTGACTAGGGTTCAACGGGTCATCCACAACAATTGTTCATCTAAGGTTATTCGTATGCCACCATGATTCCCTTTAAGAGTTTAGTATCGGATTCTAACCTAGCATTGGTACCCGTTGCCTATGTTGAGCTAGTAAGCCCAGAAGGAAGAAGGAAGATGTCGTTGCTGCTACCGCTACGTGGGCTTCTTCTTAGTATGCTCCAAGGGATGGTCTGTAAAAGTAGATAGAATTGAGTATGACATAACCAGAAAGTCTGTGGTATCATTAGCTAATGCTTGTGATTCTAGAACAAAAGAATTCTACTTTAGTAGAGGATAGGATGCAGCAGAGGTTGTACTTTCTCTTCCTAGGTATGGGCAGGGGAAAAGCTATTCTAGCATTAGCATGGATTGACCAGACACTAGGAGTCATTGTTATCTTAGAGCTATGAGTCAGAATAATGTTCACCAACTCTTTCATAGTAATCTTCTAGCAAGCTCGGGAAAGCGGTTTTTCTACTACTTGGCATTAAGAGAAGCTGGGTAGCTCAATGAGCATGAGTTCGTCTTTGAAGATTAGGGCTTGTAATTCGAAAGGGAGAAGCGGCACAACTTGTTACCCGTTTATCTTCTGTTTTAACGTAACTTAGCAAGTTTTTTTATGATGTGAAATGAAAAAATGATTTTATATCTATTTAAAAGTTTCATGGGTCTTTATCATTTTACAATTTACCTTCTTTTACAAGTTACAAAAGCAAAGGAAAAAATAAAAAAAGAAAAACAAAACAAAAGAAAGAAAACCCTACCTTGAAATTACAGAACATTTCATGGGTCTTTTCTGTTGAAGCTTTCGTAATTCGTCACTGACTTGGGTTAAATCAATACCCAAAGTTTTGCCCCAAAACTGTAATCGCAAAATCTTTCACCAGAAACAATTTGCTTTCTTGCGTGTTAGCGCCAAAAAAAAAACATGGTGGTGTTGCGATCAATTTGGGGTAAGCTGGCTTTTGCAGCCACCGCCGTGGGCGGCGGCGTTAGTGCCGCTAAAATTGCAAACTCCGACGACCCTGCCACCGCTCTCAAGCTCTGTACCACCGTTCCTGTTCGCCTCTTTCGCCTCTCCGTCACTGCTGCTGCTATTGCCTTTGGTATGTTTATTTAATTTTTACAATTCATGTGTTTTCCATTAAAGTTTTGTTCTTGAATGAGATAATTGATCAAGAATATTATCTTGAGTTTTGCTTGCTGTATGGTTCTTGGTTTACTTTTGGGAACATCATGTTTATGTGAATCTGTCATAATTTATTTCAGAGATTTTCGGTAAAATTTAAACTACCAAGCAAAAAAAAAAAAAAACAGGGGGGGGGGGGGTGTTGAAATCAGAATAGTCTTGACCGAGTGTGCACTAACGTCGAGTCAATGTTTATTCTAATTTTTATATGGTCTTAAGTAGATTCGGTTACACTAAAATGATATTGATGACACTAAATTACCAACACGTGTAGATGACCAAAAGTAATCTTTAACCGTATAGATTACGAGTATTCACTAATGGGACTGCCGGAAGATAGTGACGAGAGGGCAAAAGTTGAGCATGAAGTTCACACCAGGAGTGCACGTAGGCTTGAAGACCTATGTTTTAAAAACGGTGGAATTTATATCAAGCTTGGTCAACATGTCGGTCAACTGGTATAACCCCGTCCTTTTCATTAATTACCCGCAACTGAATTTTCTGAAACTTAGTTTTGATATCAAGATCTAACTGATAGTTATCGATTTCTCGTTTAGGACTACTTGGTACCACTAGAATACGCAAAAACAATGAGGGAGTCAATGTTGAATAGATGCCCAACTTCTACATATGATCAAGTGTGTCACGTTGTGAAGAAAGAGCTCGGTGGGGTCCCTGAAGAGGTATATTAACATTGATCATGATATTTTCCTTTTTTTTTAATTTTTAGTTTTATATCTTGTCATTCATTTATACTTTTTGTTCTCAGAAATTCGATGAGTTTGATCCTGTTCCGATTGCAAGTGCTTCGCTTGCACAAGTTCATGTTGCTCGTACTCACGAGGGAGAAAAAGTTGCTGTGAAGGTTAAACTCACACAATTCTCCAAAGTTTTTTATTTTTTTATTTGTATATAGAACTATGGTAGTTTATATTAATTTAGAATTCATCATTTGATGTTTTTGTAGCTGTTGCAGGTACAACATACACACATGACAGATACTGCAGCTGCTGATTTTGCCACTGTGGAATTCATCGTGAACACTTTGCACCGTTTCTTCCCTTCTTTTGATTACAGGTTTATATTTTTTTCGAGGAATTTTTGAATCTTCAAAGTTAAGAGTTTAAATATGAAAGTTGATTTCAAGACTTACATTTTATGTTCTACGATCAAAAGTTTTGGTTTTGACGTAGGTGGTTAGTAGATGAAGTACGAGAAACATCACCGAAGGTTAGATTTGATTTTTTTTTAGAGTAAAATGCCATTTTCGTCCCTGAGGTTTGGTCACTTTGCGACTTTCATCCAAAGGTTTGTTTTTCTGCATCTGGGTCCTCGTGGCTTCAAAATCTTGCCTTTTTTGTCCCTGAGGTTTGGCAACTATTGCGACTTTTGTCCCTTGAGGTTTGGCCCATAGGGAGGAAATGACAAGATTTTGAAACAACGAGCACCCAGATGCGGAAAAACAAACCTTTCGATGAAAGTCGCTGAAGTGGCCAAACCTCAGGGGTGAAAATGGCATTTTACTCTTTTTTAAACACCCCCCAATTATTTAAGTATGCACACAATATTTTTTTAATCTGCTTATGGTCTTAGTTAATATCCATGGTTACCAGGAGCTCGATTTCTTGATTGAAGCCGGCAACAATGTAAAATGTATGGATAACTTTAGAAGGTTATCTCCTCATATCGCAGACTACGTGTACGCCCCCACAATATATTGGAGTCTAAGTACTTCAAAATTATTAACCATGGAGTTTATAGAAGGTCCGCAAGTCAATGATTTAAAGGGCATAAAAAAACTTGGAATTCGACCACACGACATTTCAAAATTAGTAAGCACATATCATATTTTTTTCAATAATCTAATGTGAGTTTCTTGCGGCTTAATTGTTGAAGGTTTTGAGAGTTTGGTTTGACTCAATGTAGGTTAGTCAAACTTTTGCTGACATGATGTTCAAACACGGATTTGTGCATTGTGATCCGCATGCTGCTAATTTGTTAGTTCGTGTTTTGCCTTCGGATAGAAGCAGCTTTTTTGGTAAGCCATTTTGTTTCTTAGAATAACAATCTTAATATTTTTTTTTGAGTAAAATGCCATTTTCGTTCCTGAGGTTTGGCTACTTATGTGACTTTTGTCCAAAGTTTTGTTTTTCCTGGATCCAAAAGGTTTGAAATCTTGCCATTTTCATCCGACTCGTTAACTCCATAAATTTTCTCCCGGAAGGCAGGGGTATTTTCGTCTTTTTTGTTAGTTTAAGGGCAATTAGGTCTTTTTTACTTTTACGTACAAGCATTTAGCATAATGCACAAGTATTCAAAAAAGACGAAAATACCCTTATGTTAACAAAAAAGACTAAAATACCCTTATGTTAACAAAAAAGACGAAAATACCCTTGCCTTAACGAAGAAAAATGGATCGATTTAACGAGCCGTATGAAAATGGCAAAATTTCAAACCTTTTGGATCTAGATGCGGAAAAACAAACCTTTGGACAAAAGTCGCAAAACTGGCCAAACCGTAGGGACGAATGGCATTTTACTCTAAATCTTTTTTAATAAAGCAATATAGGAGGTCATAAGTGTATGAATACACTTTCAACCTGTTTCACTTTTTAGTCAAGTCTTGGATATTTTACAGATTTGACCCGTTAAAAGAAAAACATAACCCAAACCAACCCGTTTTTGGGTAACTGGTCGAAGTTGTCTCTTATAATATATCCCATAAAATATTCTTGTACTCGCATTATTTTGTTTTTATATGTTTCTAACATTAATAATGTTAAGTTGGATTTAATATGTTTTTTTTTTCTGTTTAAAGGAAAACGTAAACCACAATTGGTACTCCTTGACCATGGTCTCTACAAAGAACTCGACACTTACACGAGGACCAACTATGCTGCACTCTGGAAGGTGAGTTTTTAAAATTTTTGATTCTCTTTTCCTTTTGGCGTATTTTAGGATATGGAAAATATATGACATTTTTACAGGCTTTGGTATTGGCTGATGTGAAAGGAATTAAGGAAAATTGCATGAAATTTGGCGCCGGAGAAGATTTGTATACGTTTTTTACAAGCATTCTTACTATGAAACCATGGGAGAGAGTTATTGATCCGGCTGTTGATCATTTGGCCATAAACGATCAATCAGATCTTCAGGTGAACTTTCATTATTGAAACATTTTGAAATCCCATAGGTTGCACTTTCGGCCCATTTACTTATAAAAGTTAATAAAAAAGTAGCTAAAAAGGGGAATTGATTAAATGTGTAAACATCTTAAAGTTGACCAATGATATCTTTTGTTTTACAGATATACGGTCCTGAATATTTTTCTCAAGTCACAGAGCTTCTGCGTAGACTACCCCGTGTCATACTTCTAATGATGAAAACAAACGAGTGCTTACATTCAGTCAACAACGCACTGGTACATCTTTTTCAAATCTCCACAAAAAATCACACATGTTTTTGATGTTTTCAACTTGTTTCAAATATCATCTTTTTTCTTCGACAGTTGCAAAGGCCTTCTCTGGAGTCGTTCTTGATTATCGGTAGAGTTTCATCTGAGGCAGTTATTGAGGAGAAACAGTTACATGCCAAAACATTATTTAGCTGGATAAGTGTGTGGTTTGAAGAGATCTCATTAGAAGCTCGGTTTATCTTAATGCGACTAGCCTTGTGGGCCCTACAATTCAAGAACTCTTTGAGCTTGTGAAGGCATATTTATACACCTAGACCAAGATAAAAGCATCTTTTACTCTTGCAAGTAACTGAGGTTTTGTTCTTTAATTCCTGCTATTTTTGGGACACGGTAGGATTTTTTCGACAGATTAGTGCATAAAATGAGATCTTACTTGTACTTTTTGGACATAATTAAAGGGGAAAACCCCATTATTTCAGACACATATTGATCTCTTTTTAGTGAAAAATACTAGATATAAGAGTGGGCTAGGAAACATGTGTGGTTGTTTGTTATGTATTTATGTGTGATTAAATAGGCATACAAAGTTAATTGTTTTGTAGTATGTGTTGACTTCCATGGTTGAATATCGGAGTACCGTTTTTACCTGAACCCGAGTTAACCTGAACCCGATTAAGATGGAACCTGAACAACCTGAACCCGATTAAGATATAACCTGAAACCCAAAGGTAGTATCCGGTTTGGTAATTGGGTTAAGAAAAGGTTAATTAGGTTAACCTGATTAACCTGAGTTTACATAAAAAATGCCACTTATACATATACATACATAATCAAAATAAAAGTCTAATTAGGTTATCTAGCGGTTTTACAAGGCCAAGGATCTCGTTTCATCCAACCCTGTCGTCGTCTTCAGGTTATCTAGCGGTTTTACATGTCAATCAAAATCTCACTGCAAACATTGCTTCCGATTGACCTTTTAATACCTCACAGCAACACCACTCAAATCTGTTGCTCCAGCTCACATCGTTTCCAGGCTATTTTACTGACTGAAACATCTTCAAAAAATCCGGTTTTCACTTGGAACTCCAACATATCTGTATACATCGAACAAAACCCTATCTCTACTCCTTGTGGATCAAACACAAATTTGGGCATCATCTTTGGTTCTAATTCCATAGAGAAATTCATGTTTGAAGGTTGCACACTAGGTGCTTGATGAAATGTCTAGAAGAAAAAACAGTTTATCCTTTGGAATTTGAGATGGGATGAAGAAGTAGGTGTCGGTTTTTGAAGCACCGGTAGTAGTTTAGGATTAATTTTGTTTCTTATGCGGAATCTCACAATGGATTGAGTGTGGTTTGCGTTACAGGGAGGTGGGGCAACTTGCCGTTGACCCCGTTAACCCATTAGTTTTAGTTTTCCTCCGTTAATTTCCAAGATTAGCTCGATTTTTCTTAAACTTTGTTTGTAATTTGAGTTGTTGATGCCCGAGTCTGGTGTGGGGGTTTTGTCTGGGGCTTTGACTATCTGTGGGGCTCCAGCTGAGGAAAGGGGTGTTGGCTCCTCAAAGGGTAATTGGTTGTGTCCTTTTAAAGGTTCCATTGTTGCCCCGATGGACAAGTAGGGGCAAGGGGTTCCCGAGATTGGTGGCCCATATCAAGCAGCTTCATTTGTCTTCAGATGATAAGAAGTGGGCCATGCGGAATGCGATATCCGCGGATTGGGGTTTGTTTGTTTCAGTTGGTGAGACTCTAAAGGTCTGAGGCCAATGGTTATGTGGGGAGTGTATGTGTTTACATGCTCTCAGTCGGGGGTGCCACCATGCAGATGGGGTGGCACGGTTAAAGTTGGTTGCGGGAAATGCAGAGGAGTTTATTATGGGGATTCCTAAGCCACGTGTTGGAAATGAACTTATTTCTTTAGGAGGTACGAGGGTGGACGTGGTTCTGCTTGATCGTGTCTTCTCCCTTCCTTTCAAAACAGTTAAGAGCATCCCTCACAACTTTCACATGGCCTTTGCCCAGGCCCTAACGACCTCTTTATGCAATGTGGTGGCTATGCTAGAGTCTGTCGAGGTGTGGGTGAGACTTTTGTTGCTGCCACGTTGTACATTACGGGTTTTTAGGCCTTCCAACCGTCAGGAGCATAGGTCAGGGAATAGGAAGTCCTTGCAATGTCTTAGTATTCAGCGGGCTCGGGCAGCATGGGGCAATGCAGATGGTTTTGCTGAACTTATCCAATCGCTTTTTGCCCAACCCTCAGGGGTGGTTTTGCGCCCTGATGAGCCTCTCCATGGGTCCGACAATTCTAGGGTGGGTGCCAACGTTAAGCAATGTTTACGAAAAGTTGCGGATGTCCACTTCACTGCGGCAGTTAAAGTTTTATGCTCTTCGGGGGTTGCCCCTCTTGGTGAGGATACTACGAAAGCGTTAGTGGCTAAGCATCCTATCCTGCCCCCTCCGGTTATGCCTGGGTCTTTACTCTCGGAACCCCCTTTACACTAGATGTTGATAGTGTGCTGGGGTGTATTAAATCTTTCCCCAAAGGTACCTCGTGCGGGAGGGATGGGTTAAGAGCCCAACACATTTTGGATGCTTTTTGTGGAGAGGGGTCGGTGATTGCTGGCGGGGTGCTCAAGGCCATTTAAGAGGTGGTCAACTTGTGCTTAGGTGGGAGGTGCCCCAGGGTTTTGGCAGAGTTTGTTGCTTCTGCCCCTCTCACGCCTTTACTTAAACCGGACAACGGGATTAGGCCTATTGCCGTCGGCGCAATTTGGAAGAGGTTAGTTTCTAAGGCAGCTATGAGGGGTGTCGGCAAGGAGATGGCTAAGTATCTCAGTGATTTTCAATTTGGGGTGAGGATCCCCTAGTGTGGCTGAGGCTGTGCTCCATAGCGCGAACAGGTTCTTAAACATGTTCCACTCGGATGGGTCGTTGGCCACGATTACTGTTGATTTTTCTAATGCTTTCAACATGGTGGATAGGACTGTCCTAATGTCAGAGGTTCGGACCCGATGCCCGTCCATTTCCCTATGGGTGGATTTTCTATATGGACAACCGGCTATATTATATGTCGGAGATGATCATATTTGGTCCACCACCGGGGTTCAGCAGGGGGACCCCTTGGGGTCTCTTCTCTTTGCCTTAGTTTTGCATCCCCTCATTCACCAGATTCGGGATAGATGCAAGTTACTCTTCCATGCTTGGTATTTGGATGCTGGTACAATTATAGGAGATGCTAAAGAGGTGGCTAAAGCTTTAGAAATCATCCGGTCTGATGGGCCCGGTTTGGGGCTTCAACTTAACGTTAAGAAAACATAAGTTTTTTGGCCATCGTCTAATGGAGTTAAGGAGCAAGAGGGTTTGTTTCCTAGTGGGATTGGAAGGCCAATGTTGGGAGTGAAACTCCTCGGGGGTGCTGTTAGTCGGGATGCGGGTTTCATCAGTAGTCTAGCCGTGCAAAGGGCATCTCGTGCAGTGGATCTGATGAGCTATCTTCCACATCTGTGAGACCCTCAATGCGAGCTCCTCTTGCTACGCTCATGCATGGGGGTTGCCAAGCTGTTATTCGTCCTCAGAACATGTCAGCCTACGTTTTTTGGGGAGGCTGTTTTGTTTTTAACAAAGGCCTTCGGAGAGCGATCGAGAATATTGTGGTTTGCGGGGGTCCATTTTTTGGGGATCTTCAATGGAGGCTAGCATCCCTTCCAATCCGCTTTGGGGTTTAGGTTTATGTTCGACTGAGGATGTGTCTACATATGCTTTTGTGGCCTCGAGGTCGCAATCTTGGAGTTTGCAGGACCATATTCTTCGGGACTGTGGTATTTTCGGGTTAAATTCTGATTATGTGTGTGCGTTGGATTGCATGCGCATGTCCATTCCTGATTTTGATCTTGGCGGTTTCTCTAATAAGGACACCGCCCCTAAAGCCCAAGATGCTTTGGCGAGTGCCCTATTTAGTAGAACTTCCCAGAGTTTGGCAAAGAAGTTTGGTCTATCCCCTCGTCAGAAAGCCGTGTTTGATTGTCTCCGCGCTCCTCATGCTCAGGATTTTCTGAAAGCTATCCCCATTGAAGGCCTCGGCCAACACATGTCAGTTGTGGAGTACCAGGCAATTCTCAAGTACCGCCTAATGATCCCTCAGTTTCCGGTTGATGAGCCTTGTCCAGTTTGTCGCAAGGTTTGTTTGGATACTTTTGGTGAGCATGCGGTCCATTGCAAGGAGTTACCTGGGTTTAAATACAGACATGATTTGGTTAGGGATATTCTTTGTGATATTCTAAAGCGGGCTGGGATCGGCAATAAAGGAGGCTCCGGTGAACTTTCTGTCGGATCCGCTCGATGGGAGATCTACTCTTCGGCCAGCCGATATTCTTGTGTTTGGGTGGGCAGGGGGAAAACACGCTTGTGTGGACCTTACAGGAGTGTCCCCTCATCTTGTGGGGCTTAGGGACAATGGGTTTGTTGCTGGCCAGGCTGCACTGAAGGCGGAGTCAGACAAAGTCGCTAAACACGAGAAAGCTTGTTTGGAGAATCAACATGTGTTTATACCATTTGCTTTTGATACATTTGGTTCCCTAGCTCCGGAAGCAGCGGAATTCCTAAACAGAGTTCAGCAGGTCGTGAACAGTAATCTCTCGACCTCTAAGAGTCGATTCGTCTTTTGTAGGATCGGTTTTGCAATTCAAAAGGGGGTTGCGGCGCAGCTTTTTGCCCGTTTACCTGTCATTTGCTTGTAATTTGTTGTTTTGGTGTTTTAATGAGAAATAAGAGAGGTGTCGTGAACATGATGTTTTCTTTCGTTGTTTGTATATGGTGCTTGTCTTTCCCCCATTATTATATTGGAAAGTGTTGTTGGTTGATTAAGCGAATAAAAAGGTTTGGTTTTGCTGATACGATTTGACGTTTTCTTTTTAGTTTAATAGTATTGGTTGATCTAGGTTTAGTTTTGTGCTTATTTTATTAAACTTGCTTGTAGTTGATATAGGGCTTTTAAAAAGCCCGTGGCTCGAGGCTCGCTCGAAGTTCACTCGAAAAATGTTCGAAAAAAGCTCGTCTCGAAGTCAACTCGGTTTTAAACGAGCTGGCTCGGCTCGACTCGGTTTGTAAACGGGTCGAGCCCGAGCCAAGGTAGGTTCGGTTCGTGGCTCGCTCATTAGTTGGCTCGTTGGCTCGGTCGTTTAACACGTTTAAATTAAACCCCAAATTATGTGTGTGTGTGTTTATATACATATATTCTAACATATCTAAGCAATGTTGTTTAATTAGTAATATGGTTACTTTATCGAAAGAAATAGATAGTTAAGCTATAGTTTTAATTATTAATATTGATTTAAAAGATATAAATTAAGGTAAGTAACAATAAATCATTTCTTGTTCATTTTATAGTTCGCCCAAAATTACTATTCTATTTAAAAATTTTGTGGCTCGAGGCTCGCTCGAAAAAAGTTCGAAAAAAGCTTGGCTCCGGTTTTAAATGATCCGGCTCGGCTCGATTCGATTTTTAAATGAGCCGAGCCTGAGCCCACCCTGGTTCGGTTCGGCTCGGCTCGTTTACAACCCTAAGTTGATATATAATGTGCTTACTTTTTTCGAATTGGCCAAATGGATTCCATTAAAAACTACAGGGTTTAACAAGTAACTAGATCTCAAATTAGAAGGGAAAAACCAAGATATAACACCCAACACACCACCAAAATGGCTACCCACATCCATACATAAAATAATCCCACCCGCCCCCTCGGAGTCGACAGCCTCACAACCCAAAGTAAACCACCTCAAACCAAGGAACCATGTGCAACTGAAAAACACCTAGCAATAGGCTAGGAAAACCCAAACATAGACAATAAAAAAAAGCAAACCATAATGAGCCCCCCAGAAACGAAAACACACACACACACACACACCTCGCGAAATGAAACCAGTAAAGAACTGATCGAGGTGTCGTGCCTCGGTCAAAGATAATATTTATACACCCAATTTACCGTCAACTATGAGTTAGTGGTAGTACGGGGTCGATCCACGAAGAGTCTGTGGTTTGCGTACGGACAAGATTGATTTAGACAGTTATATCACTTTTATGAAGCTTGCTAATGAGATTGATTAATTTGTTTGTTTGAAAGGGTGCCGGAATGAACCGACAAGTTTTGATTTAATTGATTAACTACTAAAACTTAAGGATGATTAAAGGAATTTTGATTGTAAAACAATAATGAGAAAACAAGGTTCACACCCGGTTCAACAATTGCAAGACCTAGGGTTACTACACGTTTTAAATTGATTTAAACGAATTAGTTCATTAACGGTTTAGAATCACAAAGCTTAGGTGCCAATTGTTATCAACGTTATAGACAACGGACCACAATGCACTTCGTTACTTTGGACAAGTGAAACCTATCAATTGACAAGGCATAAATACGCATACTCATTTCACGAAGTCAAATTTCATAACTCACTCGACAATTCGCAAATACAATATAAACGCAAGACAATTATCAAAAGATTAAATGCAATTCGAATGGCCACAAATCAAATGTTTAACATGTAGCAAACCCTAGAAATCTTACAAAAGTCTACACCGGGGTGAAACCTCCGGGAATTAGCCGCTCATGATGAACGGAACATGATCAATGGATGATAAAGCCTTGAACTTGAACATGTTGAAGCTTGGAGATGAAGATGAAGTATGGTTAGGGTTTTGGTATGAGATGGTGATGATAAGATTGGTGATTGATGGTGATGATGATGGATTAGGGTTAGAATCGAGATGGATGAATCGGATGGATTGGAAGTGAATTGAATTGGAGTGGTGGAAGGTTATGGCTCCAAGAACAAGGTTCCAACTCCAAGAACTCGTGATACTCCAAAATAGGTCCAAAATCTTGTTTAAACCCGTCCCCAAAAACAAAAACCAAAAAATTCGCGATACAGCTTTAGGAGGCCCGTCGCTGACGGGGAGGAGTGGCGTCGGCGATGGCATGCAGAAATCCCAAAACTCTCCGACGGTTTATCCTGCTGTCTACGATGAACATTGGGCGACGGGGGAGATTCCATGGGGCGTCGCCGACGGCCCATAGTGGCGTCGGCGACGGTGCCTCTAAATCTTAATTTTTGATTTCTTTGTTTCTTGATTCCGGTTGATCCCGTTCGCGTTCCGGTGCTCTGTTAAGCTCCCGAATAGCTCCTTAAACTCCGTAAGACCTGTAAAACACAAACCTTATTAAAAGTAGGCAATCCGGAATTAAAATTCACGTAAAAACGTTAACTTAAACCATAACAAACACCGGCTTACACCCACACATCACATCCACACACTTGTCTTTTGCTTGCCCTCAAGCAAATCTGTTTTTCACTTTCACGTGGGTCAAACGAAAAATACACTCGCCATTCTTGAGACGTAAGTTAAGGTCTCAAGTCATACCAAGTTCAAGATATTTTTGCACTTTTAAGTTATTTAACACTCAATGGATTAGTTATATGAAAATGGTTATTCAAGATTAACCCGCCCTTAAAACCCACAACATATGCATATCCCTCACAATGTTCACTCCACTCGGTTTACAATTGGGCTAATTTATATAATGTATTAGCGCTTTTAAAAGTGATCACTCAAAACCGAATAGAACATATACCCGCATATGCTTGCAACTCAATCATTCTCCACCACCGAACACGAATACTAAGCACAAGTCAGAAGGTCTTTAGAGGGTTGTAACCGGGCTAGGCTAAGGGTAAGGGATATGATATTTAAAGTGGCGAAGGTGATGAAAATTCGATCTTTATTACCCCACTAAACCGACTAAACACAAGTCGATAACTAATAGGCTAAAACGTTCGCCTTTTATTCACAACTACCGCACATGTTTTTGTGTTTTTCTTCAATCATTCTTCCCTATTTTTCATAGTATTTTCTGAATTTTTTGTTTTTTTTGCAATACATACACAACTAATACTATGATCAATATTGGCTACTAGGGGATAATTTGGGTAAGGCTAGATAAATGGTGTAAAACAAAAAAGGTTTACCTATTGCCTTAATCATTCTCATGCTTGCATTCGGTCTATGGTCTCATGCAAATTCTACAATATATGACTAACGGACCACTCAAACAAAGAAACATGTATATGCATAACGTATACAAGTGGCTCAAAGACTCACATATTAAGGGTATGAAATGTGAGATGCACAATTACAAGTTTCTTAGGCGACTTATTCCCAAATAACCACCCATTAAATACTTTTCATGCCCTTAACTTGAACTCGACCATGACAAAAGACCAAATGGTTCGTGCCATCCCTCGCCAACTTAGTTACTTGTGCTTTTTAGATTGCTTCAAACAAAGACATTTTGAAAATTTTTTGAAAATTTCTCCCATCCCCACACTTGAGGTTAACATTGTTCTCAATGTGTAGTGTTTAAATGAACGGGTCAAGATCGAAAAACTTTTACTACCCCATTCCCACATTTGAGGTTAACATTGTCCTCAATGTGTAGAATTAGAGCTCTTTATAATGCACATGGGATGTGACACGGCTAACTTCCCAAAAATTTCACACCGGAAACTAAAATACAATTTATACTCCACTTATTATCTAACTAAAAATCAAAGTAAAAAAGAAACGTATGCACCTGATTTCCGAGCTCGTTCTTCATTTGCTCCACATCCTTCAACAAAGCGGTCGTCTCACGAACATAATGCACCTACAAATTGTCACACCCCGACCCGCAGCGGAAATAAGAGTCGGGGCATAATTGGGTTATCACCAAAGCACATGACATTTACTATTATGTTTCATAATTAAATGAAGTCAAAGTTACATTTCTCAAACATCCAAACATGTTCATTCATTACAAAGGAAAATAACCAAACATAAAAATCCAAATACTAAATCGTTTTATTTCTTCTAATCCAGGTCCTATGTGTTCCTAGCTGCTGCTGGTTCACCTGTATCATGTGTAAAATGGGAGGTTTTTGGGTCAACATAAGTTGGCGAGTGAACCTTATAGATAAACATTTGATAATGATTTTCTGGTTAGTTTATCAATAAAATATTGTGCATAATCATAAAAGAGCACATGTATGAAATCAAACATTGGCAAACATCAGTTACAATTATAACATACATTAACAATCGATAGCATACATGAACATACCAACATCATATAATAATTAACATAAATGAACTGTGCGATCAAGGCTCAATCAAACGGAGCCGATCGTATTGCATGAACTGGAAATGTAAATTGAACTGTGCGCTCAAGGCTCAATCAAACGGAGCCGAACGTATTGCATGAACTGGAAATGTAAATTGAACTGTGCGCTCAAGGCTCAATCGAACGGAGCCGAACGTATTGCATGAACTGGAAATGTAAATTGAACTGTGCACTCAAGGCTCAATCAAACGGAGCCGAGCGTATTGCATGTATTGAAATGTAAAATGAAATGACCGATCAAGGCTCAATCAAACGGAGCCGATCGTGCGGGCACGCCAAGATCAACCGCATAATTAAATGGGGATCCAACTCAACCTCGATGGATGGGGAGCCGCGGCCTCGGCAATTGCATGTATTGAAATAATAATTTGCAAACAATAATAACTACTTAACAGCAACAAACTAATACACATGTCATGATATGATATATGCACAATAACTTGGTTATAATATGTAAATGAACAAGACACATGATACACCTCAAAAACGTGATTAAAACGGGGAATTTGAAGGGCTCACTCACATTGGGTGCGTTGGATTGGAGATGGTGAGATGCGCACGATTTAGGCGAGCGGGTCGACGAGGAATACTAACCTAAATAATAATGGAAAGATATATTAAATGGATAGATTTTATTAAGGATTTTAATGGGATTTTTAGATATATTTTTGTGAGTTTATGGCTATTTTCTATCTTTAAAAATGTTATTTTTAAGTATTTTTAATTGATTTTTAAATTAAAATAAACAAATAAATATTTAAAAAAAAATAATTTTTTTTTACTGTTTGGACCGTTGACCGTTGACCGGTTCGGTCAGCGGTAAATATTTGCGCCAAGCGGGATTCGAACCGGTGACCTTCAGTTCACGTGCACGTAGCTCTACCAACTGAGCTACGTGACTAACCCGTTAGAAACTCAGTTTTAATTATATTTATATACTTATTCGACTTAACCGAAAATACCTTTATTTACAAAAACGTTTTAATTCAATTGACCGGTGCTTGGGACAGGGTTCGAACGCGCGCCATGAAATTTATCTTGCACACAGTCCACCGCTGGACTGTGTGTCTAACCCGGTTATATTCTTGATTTATATTATACTTAACAACTTCCTGTTTTAACCCGGTTAGTTCATTTTAAAAAGAAGGATGTTATTACGCAAGGCGTGTGTGTATTAAGGTTCGAACTCGGAACGTGTATAAGAACTTTGCACACAGTCCACCTCTGGACTGTGTGTCTAACCCGTTTATTATCCGAATTTTAATTACTCTTATCCCGCTTGTAAGTTCGTCTTCTTCATTACGATTACCGATTTTACTCAAACATCTGGTTCATGATTTAACTGATTAATAAACATGACGACTAGCTTGAATGTACAAAACCGAACAGTTTGGGGAAAGAATATACCGGACAGGTTGTCTTCTTTAAGGAGTCCGGCGAAAATCAGACAGCTCTGTTTTTTAACCTCCGGCTGAGAGAGTCTATCAACAGAATTAAGGAATTAGATTTGAAATTGAACCAGAGTACATGGATTATTAGTACGATTGAATGTGCTTACCGTTAACTAGCGAGTTTCCGGCAATTCCAGAATTTCTCCGGCGAACCCAGAAAATCCAGCAAAGTCTTCTGTGACTGATTTTGAGTGATGGATTAATGTTAGTAGAGTCCTAACAATAGATTGAAACCGCAAAGGAGGAATATCTTACCGGTTTGTGTTGAACACGGTTTTCCGGCGATTTCTGCAGAGAATTCCGGCGAACAGTTTTTTTGTGCTCAAATGACTTGAAAACGTGACGAAAAGGAAATGGAGTGTAGTTGAGACGGTTCTGAATCGCATAAATGATTGGAACCTGAATTAATCGGAGTTTGATAAATTTTCGGTTTCAAAAACCGAAAATGATGAAACTTTATTTTCATTCATTACAGACTTAATCAGAAACCGATATACATCGGTTATGAGTTGGCCAGATGAAATCGAAGCGATTTGGCGATCGGTTTACCGATTTTCCGTTATGCAGATGGCATTAACGGTTGATTGAGTTTGCGTATAAGATCCAATTGTTTTCCTAAGGTTAACAGAAAACACTTGATGGCGGAGTGGTTAAGGGACCGGATGATAAGTCTTTGGCGACAGCTGACCCGGGTTCGAGTCCCGGTAGCTACAATTGATTTTTATTTATTTTATTTTAACTTTTTATCCAATTTAATTTTTATAGTTTAGTTTATTTATTAATTATGTAACGTTTAAACTCAAAATAACCATAAATAATTAATGTATTTTCATAACTTGGTATTTGATTACAAAACGGAGCGGGTTTTGGAGACCCGATTTTTACAAATGTTACAGTATCCCCTACTTTTCGGAATTTCGTCCCGAAATTTAAACAGTTGAAGTAGTAGGGAAAAGATGAGGGTATTTTTCACGCATTGAGTCTTCACGTTCCCAAGTAAACTCAGGTCCCCGTTTCTACTCCCAGCGTACCCTAACAATAGGAATGCGACTTCGACGTAGACGCTTTTCTCATAGTCCATAATCTCTACTGTTTTTCAATAAAATGCATGGATTCATCAATCTGAATATCCTCCAGTGGAATATGAAGATTTCATCAGGAGGCACTTCTTCAAGTCGACAGTGGAATGTGGATGAATCCTGTCGAGTTCTCCGGTAGGTCAAGCTTGTATGCTACAGGACCTACTCTTTCGAGTATCTTGAAAGGTCCTACGAACGTGGTGCTAGCTTTCCCTTTTGACCAAAACGAACTACTCCTTCCACGGTGATACTTTAAAGCACATGATCACCAACGCTAAACTCCAAGGGCTTCCGTCGTTTATCTGCGTAACTCTTTGACGACTTGAGCCGCTAGAAATTGTTTCGGATTTGATGAATCTTCTCTGTGGTTTCTTGGATCAATTCTGGACCAGTAATTTGTGCTTCCCAATTTTGTCAACAAACAGGAGTCGACACTTTCGACCATATAAAGCTTCAAAAGGTGCCATGCGATGCTAGAATGATAGCTGTTGTTGTACGAAAATTCGACTAACGGTAGGTGGCATCCCAATTTCCTTGAAGTCTATGACACATGCTCTAAGCATGTCCTCAAGGGTTTGAATGGTGCGCTCAGACTGTCCATCAGTTTGAGGATGATAGGCGGTACTGAGATCTAGTCGAGTGCCCATAGCAGATTGTACTGCTTGCCATGTTCGTGAGGTGAAACGGCCATCACGATCAGAAATAATACTTAATGGAACTCCATGTCGGCTGACGATTTCGTTGATATAAATACGAGCAAGCTTTTCGTTCTTGAAATCTTCTCGAATAGGAATAAAGTGAGCTGATTTTGTAAGTCGGTCTATAATCACCCATATAGTGTCATACCCACTAGAAGTGCGAGGTAACCGGTAATGAAATCCATGGTTATATTTTCCCACTTCCAAACAGGTATTTCTGGTTGGACTAGAAGTCCTGAGGGTCTTTGGTGTTCAGCCTTTACTTTAGAACAAGTGAGACACTTGGAAACAAAACGGCAATATCTTTCTTCATTCCAGGCCACCAATAGGTGTACCGTAGGTCTTGATACATCTTATCGGCTCCTGGGTGTATAGAATATCGCGTCTTATGGGCTTCATGCATGAGTGTTTCACGAAGATTGATGTGGTTAGGAATCCATATACGATCTAGGTAATACAAAATACCATCAGATTTAGTTTCAAGTTTTAGCTCGGCTCCACAGGACATCTCTTTTTGTACATCTTCCTCTGTTATTGAAACGTGTTGAGCTTCTCGAATTTGATCCTTAATATTGGTTATAATTTGCGAACATAGAAGATGAATGGAGTTCGCATAACCCTTTCGACTAAGTGCATCAGCCACCACATTTGCTTTACCAGGGTGGTATCTGATTTCACAGTCGTAATTATTTAGGAGTTCGACCCATCTTCGTTGCCTCATATTTAACTCTTCCTGATTGAAGATATGTTGAAGACTCTTGTGGTCAGTGTATATTTCACACTTCGTACCATAAAGATAATGTCTCCATATCTTAAGAGCGAATACAACGGCTCCAAGTTCAAGGTCATGAGTGGTGTAGTTCTTTTTGTGTCTTGAGTTGCCTTGAGGCATAAGCTATGACTTTTCCTCTTTGCATGAGAAGCAACCTAATCCTTGCCCTGACGCGTCGTAATAGACTACAAAATCATCACAACCTTCAGGAAGAGTGAGGATTGGTGCATCACAAAGTTTTTGCTTGAGAGTTTGAAAAGCTTCTTCTTGCTTGGGCCCCCATACAAATGGTTTCCCTTTATGGGTTAAAGCCGTGAGTGGCACCGCAATGCGAGAGAAGTTTGAAATGAACCGACGATAATAGCCAGCAAGTCCAAGAAAAGACCTTACTTCAGTTGGCGTACGTGGAGCTTGCCATTCTTGAACTGCTTTGATCTTTGATGGGTCCACATGTATTCCTTTGTCATTGACTACATGCCCGAGAAATTGCACCTCTTTTAACCAGAATTCACATTTAGAGAACTTGGCATAAAGCTTTTCCTTTTCTAAAAGTGCAAGAACAAGTCGCAGATGACGCTCATGATCAGCTTTAGATTTTGAATAGATAAGAATATCGTCGATGAATACAATAACAAATCGATCAAGGTAAGGTTTGCAGATTCTATTCATTAGGTCCATGAAAACAGCTGGTTCGTTGGTTAATCCAAACGGCATAACCATGAATTCATAGTGACCATATCGAGTTCGAAAAGCAGTTTTAGGGACGTCTTCTTCATGCACTCTAAGCTGATGATAGCCAGATCGAAGGTCGATTTTCGAAAAGCAACTGGCACCTTGTAGTTGGTCAAGAAGGTCATCTATGCGAGGTAAAGGATATCGATTTTTGATAGTTAACTTGTTGAGCTCTCTGTAGTCGATGCACATGCGAAAAGATCCATCCTTCTTCTTTACAAAAAGTACAGGTGCACCCCAAGGCGATGAGCTGGGGCGTATAAATCCCTTGTCAGTCAACTCTTGCAATTGACTGGCTAGCTCTTGCATTTCAGAGGGGGCTAACCTATATGGAGATTTTGCCACCGGTGTAGCACCAGGTATAAGATCGATACGGAATTCGACATCTCTGATTGGAGGAAGTCCTGAAATGTCGTCAGGAAAAACTTGTGGAAAATCTTTTACAACAGGGATATCTTCAAGTTTCTTTTCTGAGGTCCCCTTCTTGATGATATGGGCTAAAAACGCGACATAATTCTTGCGAAGGTATTTTTGAGCTTGAAGACAAGACATTAGGTTGAGCCCTTTCGCCGAGGTTTCTCCAATAATTCGAAGAGTCTGACCGTTTGAAAGAGGAATACGAATAAATTTCTCACGACATACAACTTCCGCATGATGCTGACTGAGCCAATCCATTCCGATTATGATGTCGAAACTTCCCAGCTTCATAGGAATAAGATCGAATGAGAAATCGTGGTCGTTTAGGGTGAGCGTACAGTTGCGTAAAATAGAGTCTAACGAAACTAGTTTTCCGTCCGCAACTTCCACCGTTATGGATTCCGCGAGCTTATCCCGATTTTTGCTTAAGATAGGTTCAAATTCTAATGACACGAAACTTCTATCCGCACCAGTATCAAATAACATAGAGGCATATCTACCATTTATAAGAAACGTACCGTTGACCACATTGCCGTCAGCTCTGGCCTGGTTTGCGTTAATATTGAAAGCCCTTCCTCTAGCAGGTGGAGGAGCTTGGTTTGCTTGATTCACAGGGTTGGCTTGGGCCTGAGCATGAATAATATTGACCAGCCTTGGACATGTGTTCCTGAAATGACTTGGATCACCGCAATTGAAACAAGCCCGCATAGGTTGGCCCATAGGGTAGTTGGGTTGATAGTATGTTTGGGCTAAACGTTGAGTGGGTGGAAATGGTTGTTGTTGTTGGGCTTGACCCATTAATTGTTGGTGGGTTTGGGTTATAGGTTGGTGGCGGTTTGTTCGTTGAAGCGTGCGGCAGTTTTGAACAGTGTGTCCAGCGCGACCGCAGCCGGTACAGTATTGGCAAGGATAGTCAGGGAAGTGGTGATACTGACAACGATTACATTTTGGTAATGGGCCTGTGTAGGGTCTTTTGTATGGCGCGGGTGGAGGAGTGGCTTGAGTGATGGGTGCAACAGGAACAGGGGTGTTGGTTTGGGTGACTGCAAAGTTCCTGGTGTTACGCTTCTCTTGTTAGCAAATTTAGAGGAAGGAGTGTGGTGGTTTGAGGTTTGTCCCTCAGCAGGGGTTTTCTTCTTTTCCTCCTTGAACTTCCCATTGCGGATTGGTTTTCGGTCAGTTCTGTTGCCAACTCCATGGCAGCTTCGAGTGTTACCGGTGAAACGCTGAGGACCGAATCTTGGATTTTCGAGGGAAGTCCTCGAATGTAATGTTCGATCAGACGGTAGGTTGGAGTGAATAAGTTTGGTACCATTTGGTTCAACTCCAAGAACCTTTTGTTGTAAGCAGAGTGATCACCATCCTTTTGCTTCAAGGCATGAAATTCATCTTCCAATTTCTTAATTTCACTTCTAGGACAGAATCGCCTAGTCATGATTTCCCTTAACTCCTCCCAAGTTAAGGCCATCGCATCTTCCGTTCCCCTCTTTCCTTTCTCGGTATTCCACCATGTGAGAGCTACCCCAAGTAGTCTCCCGGTGGCATAACGAACTTTGCGATCCTCAGGACAATCGCAGTTTAAGAAAACGTTTTCCATCTCCTCGAACCAATGTAGGAGAGCAGTGACTCCCTCGGTCCCTTCGAATTTTGGGGGATCGCAGGACTTAAAATGTTTGTAGGAGCATTTGATGGTAGGAGGGTTGTTGATGATCTGGTCCTGTTGTTGAGGAGGGTTAGTAGGATTTGCAGCAAGGGCTTGTTGTACTTGTACTACGATGTCAGGTAATATCGTGGCCATTTGATTCGCGATATGAGTGGCCAAACGTTCCCGAGATTTTTCCGAATTCCTACCCTTCGATGCTGTCTAGATGACATCTACAGGATCATAAAATGAGAAGATTGTGAGTTTATGATGTCTTTTTAGGTGTCATGTGTCTTTAAGAAAATGAAAATAACATAAATATCAATAATGCAACTACATCCAAAGGATGTCTTGGGTTCGCTCATGTTGGGCCTCAAATGTCCCCCATACCTTCACCTATATAGTCATGTGGGCCCCCATGGCTATTGGCTTGGTAGGATTCACATTAGTATTGGCAATTTAACACTCGCATCCCCCGAATGCTAACCACAAAATATGTTCATGAGATGTTTGGTCGGAACGTGTCCAGGTGTAGACACAATGACAACTCAAAGTGGGATTAGCTCTCACGACGTTTGGTATAGCATGCTTTGGCCTAATAGGTATTTCGTACTCTCATCGTTAGTCCCCAGGTAGGCAAACTGGTCCTTTATTTTGGATTTATACGAATGCCAGCCTAGACAGGACGTTCCGACTACCGGTACTAGTACCCTTCCAGTTACTACATGCCCGTCATGAGAACTCACTTTGATGAGATTTGAAAACACGAAAATCATTGTAAAATCAATCATGGTGTGGTGTGTGCTTGCATGGATGTGATATGTTATGATCATACGATTTCATGATAGGCATTATTTGATAATACATACTTATGAACATGCTTGAACAATATCAAATGTAACATTTAACATAAACATATAAACATCATGAAATTTGGCATATAACACAAAAAATTCTTATAAGTTTCTAATCGACTATAGTATAGCCTCTAAGGGTCTAATAACCTATCCTATATCCCTATAGTCATGGCTCTGTTACCAATCTGTCACACCCCGACCCGCAGCGGAAATAAGAGTCGGGGCATAATTGGGTTATCACCAAAGCACATGACATTTACTATTATGTTTCATAATTAAATGAAGTCAAAGTTACATTTCTCAAACATCCAAACATGTTCATTCATTACAAAGGAAAATAACCAAACATAATAATCCAAATACTAAATCGTTTTATTTCTTCTAATCCAGGTCCTATGTGTTCCTAGCTGCTGCTGGTTCACCTGTATCATGTGTAAAATGGGAGGTTTTGGGTCAACATAAGTTGGCGAGTGAACCTTATAGATAAACATTTGATAATGATTTTCTGGTTAGTTTATCAATAAAATATTGTGCATAATCATAAAAGAGCACATGTATGAAATCAAACATTGGCAAACATCAGTTACAATATAACATACATTAACAATCGATAGCATACATGAACATACAACATCATATAATAATTAACATAAATGAACTGTGCGATCAAGGCTCAATCAAACGGAGCCGATCGTATTGCATGAACTGGATAATGTAAACTGTGCGTCAAGGCTCAATCAAACGGAGCCGACGTATTGCATGAACTGGAAATGTAAATTGACTGTGCGCTCAAGGCTCAATCAAACGGAGCCGAACGTATTGCATGAACTGGAAATGTAAATTGAACTGTGCGCTCAAGGCTCAATCAAACGGAGCCGAGCGTATTGCATGTATTGAAATGTAAAATGAAATGACCGATCAAGGCTTTCAATCAAACGGAGCCGATCGTGCGGGCACGCCAAGATCAACCGCATAATTAAATGGGGATCCAACTCAACCTCGATGGATAGGGAGCCGCGGCCTCGGCAATTGCATGTATTGAAATAATAATTTGCAAACAATAATAACTACTTAACAGCAACAAACTAATACACATGTCATGATATGATATATGCACAATAACTTGGTTATAATATGTAAATGAACAAGACACATGATACACCTCAAAAACGTGATTAAAACGGGGAATTTGAAGGGTTCACTCACATTGGGTGCGTTGGATTGGAGATGGTGAGATGCGCACGATTTAGGCGAGCGGGTCGACGAGGAATACTAACCTAAATAATAATGGAAAGATTATATTAAATGGATAGATTTTATTAAGGATTTTAATGGGATTTTTAGATATATTTTTGTGAGTTTATGGCTATTTTCTATCTTTAAAAATGTTATTTTTAAGTATTTTTAATTGATTTTTAAATTAAAATAAACAAATAAATATTTAAAAAAAATAATATTTTTTTTACTGTTTGACCGTTGACCGGTTCGGTCGTCGCGTAAATATTTGCGCCAAGCGGGATTCGAACCGGTGACCTTCAGTTCACGTGCACGTAGCTCTACCAACTGAGCTACGTGACTAACCCGTTAGAAACTCAGTTTTAATTATATTTATATACTTATTCGACTTAACCGAAAATACCTTTATTTACAAAAACGTTTTAATTCAATTGACCGGTGCTTGGGACAGGGTTCGAACGCGCGCCATGAAATTTATCTTGCACACAGTCCACCGCTGGACTGTGTGTCTAACCCGGTTATATTCTTGATTTATATTATACTTAACAACTTCCTGTTTTAACCCGGTTAGTTCATGTTTAAAAAGAAGGATGTTATTACGCAAGGCGTGTGTGTATTAAGGTTCGAACTCGGAACGTGTATAAGAACTTTGCACACAGTCCACCGCTGGACTGTGTGTCTAACCCGTTTATTATCCGAATTTTAATTACTCTTATCCCGCTTTTAAGTTCGTCTTCTTCATTACGATTACCGATTTTACTCAAACATCTGGTTCATGATTTAACTGATTAATAAACATGACGACTAGCTTGAATGTACAAAACCGAACAGTTTGGGGAAAGAATATACCGGACAGGTTGTCTTCTTTAAGGAGTCGGCGAAAATCAGACAGCTCTGTTTTTTAACCTCCGGCTGAGAGAGTCTATCAACAGAATTAAGGAATTAGATTTGAAATTGAACCAGAGTACATGGATTATTAGTACGATTGAATGTGCTTACCGTTAACTAGCGAGTTTCCGGAATTCCAGAATTTCTCCGGCGAACCCAGAAAATCCAGCAAAGTCTTCTGTGACTGATTTTGAGTGATGGATTAATGTTAGTAGAGTCCTAACAATAGATTGAAACCGCAAAGGAGGAATATCTTACCGGTTTGTGTTGAACACGGTTTTCCGGCGATTTCTGCAGAGAATTCCGGCGAACAGTTTTTTTGTGCTCAAATGACTTGAAAACGTGACGAAAAGGAAATGGAGTGTAGTTGAGACGGTTCTGAATCGCATAAATGATTGGAACCTGAATTAATCGGAGTTTGATAACTTTTCGGTTTCAAAAACCAAAAATGATGAAACTTTATTTTCATTCATTACAGACTTAATCAGAAACCGATATACATCGGTTATGAGTTGGCCAGATGAAATCGAAGCGATTTGGCGATCGGTTTACCGATTTTCCGTTATGCAGATGGCATTAACGGTTGATTGAGTTTGCGTATAAGATCCAATTGTTTTCCTAAGGTTAACAGAAAACACTTGATGGCGGAGTGGTTAAGGGACCGGATGATAAGTCTTTAGCGACAGCTGACCCGGGTTCGAGTCCCGGCAGCTACAATTGATTTTTATTTATTTTATTTTAACTTTTTATCCAATTTAATTTTTATAGTTTAGTTTATTTATTAATTATGTAACGTTTAAACTCAAAATAACCATAAATAATTAATGTATTTTCATAACTTGGTATTTGATTACAAAACGGAGCGGGTTTTGGAGACCCGATTTTTACAAATGTTACACAAATCTCAACCCTTGTGTAGAAGCATGCTTCTCACAACCATCAAAATTTGTTAGTAACCTAGTTCTACCACTTTTATGAAAATATCGCCGATCCATACGTTAATTTACTTTGACTTATGTGGAAAATAATGTACAACAATAACAATCCTAACTCACTTTCGTAGGAATCACGGTTGCATTTAGCTTATGCAACAAGCCCTTTTAAACCTTCCAATAGCTTGGAAGGACGAGTAGGTCTCGTGAGGGTTATATAGAGAAACACCCACAACGTTCATTTAACTAGGAAAGCAATAAAATCTAACTAGAACACAAACTAAAAACAAAAAGGTGCAACAATGACATAAAACATACATCGGCTACCTTTGGTAACGCTCGTTTGGGTCTTTAGGCGGGTACATGTTATATGGGAACCCGGTAAGGGAAGACAAGATATCCTTTCAATTATCAAGCGCGGGCCAGGTTCCCCTTCAGCTGGTGGTGGTGGCTGTATCGGGACGAAACTTGAGCCCGGCATTTCGGGCCAAAGTGGAGATCGGGCGGAGGGTCCTTGAGGCACGGGAAGGTCCTCATAGTTGAACCATGGTGTATGCTGCTGAAATGGCACCCGGCCATCAAATTCCGCTGATGCCTCTCTTGATCATGCAAGATCTTGGCGTTATTGATGGCTATTTGTTGATATGTGGCGGTCGCCATCCAACGCCGATCCTCATAGGCATTTCGTTCTATCCGGAGGCGATCTTGTTCTTCCTCCTACGCTCTTCATTGAGCATTTTCTTGAATCCTCCGTTGCTCCATCAACTCCAATTGAGATTGTTGTTGAGCTTGAAATAACTGTTGCTCTTCCCAATATTGCTCAACTTTGGTTCGATGGGCCGCTTCCTCGTTCCAATGATTTTGGTGCTGTGTTTGGAAGCTTTGCTCCCATTGGCGCCTTTGTTCATGGTACCCGCGGTTCTCCCCAATACCCGCGGATACGTTGTCATACACCCCATGTTGCCCCCGATTATAATTGGTGTGGTCCGGCCTACGCCGGGAGACAACGATTTGAGCAACCTCATTTGAAATTTCCCGATGCTGTCGGGCATATCTCTGTCTCGGTACCCTCGGACTGGCCTGTTCTTCTTCCTCACATCATGCATATCCTGTTCTTGTACAGCCCCTTGGGCTGCAGTGGGATCCGTAAACGTGAATTGGCGACCCTGATAATCTTTCACCGTATATTGGTGACCACAGACCTCCACACTAATCTTCCAATGCCGCCTGATTGAGGCGAAACAAACTTGATTAATTGGCTTGGTTACCATAAAGAGTTGGCGGGTAAAGCGTTTTGCTATAGGATCATTGCGCTTATCAACCTCACATACGGTATCATTTTTCTGGTGCAAGATTCACGCGTGTCACACGTGTTCATCATCACAATTTGGAGCCATGACAACTTTGGCGCACCAACCAACAATGAATGTAGCACCCTGCAGTCGGGCACCTTTACCTTCCGCGGTCTCCAAACCGCACCATTGTCACAACCTGACCCGCAGCCGAATAAGAGTCAGGGCATAATTGGGTTATCACCAAAGCTCATGATGTTTACTAAAATGTTCATATTTATTAAATTCAAAGTACAACTTAAATGTTCAAATCAAATCCATACAATTACAAGGAAAATGAAACTAAGTAAAACAATCGAAAGCTTAAGCTGATTTTTCTTCTAAGTCTTCCTATGTGTTTCTTGCCTCAACTGGATCACCTGTATCATGTGTAAAATGGGGGATATTTTGGGTCAACAAAAGTTGGTGAGTGAACCTTGATAAAACATTGTTATTAATTGCTTGTTGTATTTAATATTGAAAATTTGTGCAATAATCACATGTGAGCAAACATATATAAATAAACAATACACAAACACATTGGATGAGTAAATGACATGAATGATGATGTATTTGAGATCAAGGCTCAATCAAACGGAGCCGATCAAATGACATGAATGATGATGATGTATGTGAGATCAAGGCTCAATCAAACGGAGCCGATCGAATGAGGCACCTGTACTCAACCGTATCCCACGGGGAGCTGATGGGCCTAATGAAATGCATGTACTGAAAATGATAACTTAAATCTAAGCATAATTCACACAACAATTTATACATATTAGATACACATTTGATCACGGATATGATGGATGCACAAGTGATTAAATATAATAAGGAATTAAACGACACATGATACACCCCAAAATGTGATTAAAACGGGGAATTTGGTAGAGATTCACTCACCTTGGGTGCGTTCTTTTGATGACGTTGGATGCGCACGATTTTGGGATTTGATCGACGAGGAAAAACTAACCTAAATAATAACGAAGTGGTTCGGTAAATAAATAGATTTTAATTCATAATCTTAATAGGATTTTTAGATTTATTTTTGTGAGTTTAAGGACATTTTCTAACTTTAAAAATATTATTTTTAAGTATTTTTAAATAATTTTCTGATTAAATAAATAAAAAAAAATAAAAATGTTGACCGTTGACCATTTGACCGGTCGGATTCAGTTTATTCATGCGCTGAGTGAGGTTCGAACCCGAGACCTCTCGTACGCGTGCACGCAGCTCTACCAACTGAGCTACGTGTCTAACCCGAAATTTTCTCTGTTTTAATTATATATATATATACCTAATTAATTGTTATTTTATTGGGTTTATATTAAACGATTTAAAATGGCCGAACCATTTGCAGGGACCCGGAGTCGAACTCTTGTCCTTCGGTTCGTATTATATTACTCTTATATACATACCGTGACTTGTTCTGATTCAGTTCTAAAAATATTGGTTTTATTTCTGAAAGTCGGTACGTTGTGTGATTCGAACCCGGGACGTGTGCATTGTTTGTGCACACAGTCCACCGCTGGAGTGTGTGTCTAACCCGGTTTAATACCGTTTTTAATTATACTTATACACATGTTTAACTTCATCTTCTTCGCTTAACGAATTACCGAACAGTGAATTGACTGTTGTTTAATTGACCAGTTACGCTTATAATTGATTGAATTGAAGTAAAAGAAAAGAATTAAGGACTAAGATGTACCAAATCACAAAGTGTCTTCTTCGAAATTTCCGACAGAATACGTCGGTTCTGTTTTGCGGATTCCGGCTAGGTGAACTGTTTTTGCAGTTTTTGATCATTGGTTTGAACAATTAGAGTATAAATCAAAAGATAGTAAAGAAGTTTAGAAGTTATACCATCTGGCGAGCGGATACGGTTTTCTGATCACGATGCCGCGATGTTCCGGCGAAATTGGCAATCTCCGGCGACGAGCCTTTGAAGCAACGCAACCTCAGAAAGAAAGTGCAGTTGAGAGCGAAAAGTTTACGAGATGTTTGGGTGAGTATTTATAGGGATGAATGGTTGGATTGGGTCTGAATCGAGGTCAAGGTTCGCAGTCAAGATTATCCGGCGGTTACAACTAAAATTGATGGTCAGACGTCGGTTATAACTGATGTCGACGTCGGTTATAACGTTATAGTCAAAAGGAAAATGGCTAAACTCGCGGATTGCCGGATTTTCCGGTGACTGCGAGTTCTGCCTCGCCGAAGTCCGGTTTGAATTCGGATTTCATCTTAAGTATTATTTGTTTCATAATATTCACAAAGAGGGCAAGTGGCGGAGCGGTGTGTTGTTTGTTTGATCTTATGGGCGACCCGGGTTCGAAACCCGGCAGCCGCATTTTATTTTTTTATTCACTATTTATTATTAATTATCAATTAAAGTTTTTAATTCTAATATACTTATTAATTATGTATCGTTTAAAATTAATTTGAAGAATAAATGTGCAATAAAAAAATTATGACTGGATATTCGATTAATAAACGAAGCGGGTTTGGAAAACCCGTTTTTCGAGGATGTTACAACCATGACGTTCTCAAGAGATATACCTTGGAGGATCCGCCCCTCCAACGATAGATCGTTTCTCGACTCACCTAACCCACCGGACCCCGGCAGCACAGTGACTAACATGCCGGCTGGGTCAGCAGGGTTCACCTTGTTATCTAGAAATTTGTCAATGGTGTAGTAGTAATAAGCATTCGCTCCCAACGAATCAAAACGAGCAATACAATTCATGTGCTCGAATGACATGATCATCTGATTTTTCCAATGTCACCAACCAATTGCCACGTGACCGGTGGTCCATCCTGTTTAAAAACCGTAATGTTGACAACCACTCACAAACTGCTGCCAAATAAACCCTCGGTGTGATGTCTTTACACCAATCCAAAACTCTCTCCCAGCCAATTCTTTCAAACTTTTGGGCTATTCCTATAGCCCTGAACTCCTCCACGTAAACAGACCTCTCCGGAACAGTTTGTTCCGGGACCGAAGTGGTGACGTTCCCGGAAACCATCTTCCATTTCCACATTTTTGCCTCCAGTTTTTTATTGTTATACCTCGACAATGGCTTCTTCTTGTTGTCGTCCCACTGTGAAGCTGAACGGCTATTTCTGAATTCATCCCAATCCCAGCGTGGCGTTCCAACTGACCATCCCCCTCTTCAACATTACTTAATTGTTCCCATTTTTTTGGAGCATAATCTGAGCCCGAACCGGCTCATTACCATCAAGAAATGGTTTTAGACGATGACCATTAACCGTTTGCCTTGACCCATCCTTCGGGTCCTCAATGGTGACATCACCCAATTTTCCGACCCATGTGATCACGTATGGGCCCATCCACTTACTCTTGAGCTTCCCGGGAAAGAATTTAAGCCTGGAGTTGTAGAGCCAACCTTTTGCCCTACCACGAACTCTTTTGGCTTCAACTTTGCGTCATGAGCTCACTTCATTCTATCCTTGTATTTCGAAGCACACTCATATGCCTCCTCCCGAAGCTCTTCCAACTTGCATAAATTTAACTTTTGCTCCTTACCTGCATCATCATATTTAATGTTAACCTCTTTAATAGCCCAAAAAGCACGATGCACAAGTTCTACCGGTAAGTGACAATTTTTACCATAAACTAGGCGGTAAGGTGTAGTGCCAACAGGTGTTTTATGAGCCGTTCGATAGGCCCATAAAGCATCATTCAACTTCGTTGACCAATCCTTTCGGTCCGGTCGAACGGTCTTTTGCAAAATTTCTTTTATTTGCCTATTAGACACTTCTACTTGACCACTCGTTTGTGGGTGGTAGGGGGTAGCAATTCGATGGTCAACACCATACCGTTTCAATAGTTTGCCAAAGTTTAAAATTTTTGAAGTGAGACCCTCCATCACTAATGATTACTCGGGGATCCCGAATCTAGAAATTATATTCGTTTGAACAAAATTGCAAACCACGGTATGGTCATTTGTCTTGGTAGCGATTGCTTCAACCCACTTCGACACATAGTCGACCGCCACCAAAATGTACATGTTACCATGCGAATTAGGAAAGGGGCCCATGAAATCGATCCCCCACACATAAAAAATATCTACAATAAGGATCGGTTGCTTGGGCATATCATCCCGTTTGGAAATACCCCCTAATTTTTGACACTCAACGCAGTTTTTAGCAAAAGTAAATGCGTCTTTGAAGATAGTTGGCCAATAAAGCCCACTATTGAGCACTTTGTGCCCAGTTTTGTGACCACTGAAATGGCCCCCACAAGCAAATGAATGCAAGTGCGTCAAAACACTCGGGATCTCCTCATCCGGAATGCATCTTCGAACAACTTGATCCGGACATATTTTGAACAAGTCCGGCTCCTCCAACGTATAGTATTTGATTTGCGACATGAAGTGCAACCTTCTCCTCCGATCCCAATGAGTCGGCAAATCACATGTAACCAAATAATTCACAATGTTAGCATACCAAGGTAAAACAGTTACTTTCAGAATGTGCTCATTTGGGAAAGCGTCATCAATCTCTACACGTGAAGAACCTCTTCCACCATAATCGAGACAAGTGGTCCGCCATCACGTTTTCACTACTCTTCTTGTCCCGTATTTCTAAGTCAAACTCTTGTAGAAGAAGAACCCAACGGATCAATCTCGGCTTTGCATCCTTTTTCTCCATGAGGTACCTGACAGCAATGTGATCAGAATATATAACAACTTTGTTGCCCCATATGTAAGCCCGAAAATTTTCCAATGCAAATACCACCGCAAGTAGCTCTTTTTCGGTAGTCGTGTAATTTAATTGTGCATCCGAAAGAGTCTTATTTGCCTAGTAAATAGCAACGGGTTTCTTTTCTACCCTTTGACCCAACACGGCCCCAACCGCGTAATCGCTCGCATCACACATGATTTCGAATGGTAAAGACCAATTCGGCGATTGCAATATTAGGGCCTCCACTAATTTCTCTTTCAAAATGTTAAAAGCGTTTGACACACTTTGTTAAAATCAAACGATTGGTCTTTAAGCAACAATTTACATAAAGGCTTCGTAATGTCACTAAACCCCTTAATAAACCGTCTATAAAACCCCGCATGACCTAAAAATGATCTAACCCGCTTAACACTCGTGGGATACGGTAAGGTAGAGATGACTTGCACCTTTGCGCGGTCGACCTCTATCCCACGACTTGACACTACAAGCCCCAACACAATCCCTTCCTGAACCATAAAATGGCTCTTCTCCCAACTCAAAACCAAATTTTTCTCAACAAATATTTCCAAAACTTTTTCGAGTCGGTCAAGGCATGCCTCAAATGATGACCCAAAAATTGAGAAGTCATCCACAAAGACCTCTAAGGATTCCCCTACCATGTCCGAGAATATACTCATCACACACCTTTGAAAAGTGGCGGGGGCATTACATAGCCCAAACGACATTCGCCTAAATGCAAAAGTACCGTATAGGCAAGTAATGTGGTCTTAGCTTGATCTTCTGGATGGATAGCTATTTGGTTGTAACCCGAATACCCATCTAGAAAGCAATAACATTTTTGACCCGCTAACTTCTCAACAATTTGGTCAATAAAAGGTAAAGGGAAATGGTCTTTGGAAGTTGCAGAATTTAACTTCCTATAATCAATACAAATTCGCCACCCGGTTACCGGCCGGGTGGCAACCTCTTCACCTGCGTCATTTGTGACAACTTGAATGCCTGCCTTTTTCCGGACCGTTTGCGTTGGGCTCACCCACCGGCTATCAGAGATGGGGGTAAATAATACCCGCATCTAGCCACTTCAATACCTCCTTCTTGACGACCTCTCGCATGTTTGGATTCAATCGCCTTTGTGCGTCACGAGAAGGAGTGATACCATCTTTGGTGATGATTTTGTGCATCACCATTGAGGGACTGATTCCCTTCAGGTCAGCAATGGTCCAACCAATAGCGTCTTTATGGGTGACCAAGACCTCCATGAGCTTTTCCTCTTGCTCTCCGGTTAGATTAGCCGCGATGATCACCGGAAGCGTGTTGCCCTCACCCACATAAGCATATTTCAAATGCTTAGGCAACACCTTCAATTCAACAACCGGAGGTTCTACTAAGGACGGTTTCAATTTCATATCAATCTTTTTCGGAAGACTTTCCACTTGATGTGTCCAAATAGGTCTTCCTTCCTTCACCGCCATCACCTCCATCTTTTCCACCTCCTCATCCATGCTTCGATTTGTTTCCATTTGCAATCTGTCGAACGTGAAACACTCCTCTATTGTGTTTTCCTCTTCGACATTAACGTCGCATAGACGTATACACTCGTCAATGACGTCCGCCATATAGTATTCGTCACTAACTAGAGGATTCGTCAATCCCGAAAAAACATTCAACCGCAACCGACGGTTACCAAAAGTCATGTCGACCGTACCCATTTTACAATTGATTTGGGCATTTGATGTTGCCAAAAATGGTCGACCGAGTATAACCGTTGGTTGTTTGCTTCTGCCCCCCTCACGCCTTTACTTAAACTGGACAACGGGATTAGGCCTATTGCCGTCGGCGCAATTTGGAGGAGGTTAGTCTCTAAGGCAGCTACGAGGGGTGTCGGCTAGGAGATGGCTAAGTATCTCAGTGATTTTCAATTTGGGGTGAGGATCCCTATGGGGCTGAGGCTGTGCTCCATAGCGCGAACAGGTTCTTAAACATGTTCCACTCGGATGGGTCGTTGGCCATGATTACTGTTGATTTTTCTAATGCTTTCAACATGGTGGATAAAACTGTCCTAATGTCAGAGGTTCAGACCCGATGCCCGTCCATTTCCCTATGGGTGGATTTTCTATATGGACAGCCGGCTATATTATATGTCGGAGATGATCATATTTGGTCCACCACCGGGGTTCAGCATGGGGACCCCTTGGGGCCTCTTCTCTTTGCCTTAGTTTTGTATCCCCTCATTCACCAGATTCGGGATAGATGCAAGTTACTCTTCCATGCTTGGTATTTGGATTATGGTACGATTATAGGAGATGCTAAAGAGGTGGCTAAAGCTTTAGAAATCATCCGGTCTGAAGGGCCCGGTTTGGGGCTTCAACTTAACGTTAAGAAAACAGAAGTTTTTTGGCCATCGTATAATGGAGTTAAGGAGCAAGAGGGTTTGTTTCCTAGTGGGATTGGAAGGCCAATGTTGGGAGTGAAACTCCTCGGGGGTGCTGTTAGTCGGGATGCGAGTTTCATCAGTAGTCTAGCCGTGCAAAGGGCATCTCGTGCAGTGGATCTGATGAGCTATCTTCTACATCTGCGAGACCCTCAATACGAGTTCCTCTTGCTACGCTCATGCATGGGGGTTGGCAAGCTGTTATTCGGCCTCAGAACATGTCAACCTACGTTTTTTGGGGAGGCTGTTTCTGTTTTTGACAAAGGCCTTCGGAGAGCGATCGAGAATATTGTGGTTTGCGGGGGTCCATTCTTTTGGGATCTTCAATGGAGGCAAGCATCCCTTCCAATCCGCTTTGGGGTTTGGGTTTATGTTCGACTGAGAATGTGTCTACATATGCTTTTGTGGCCTCGAGGTCGCAATCTTGGAGTTTGCAGGACCATATTCTTCGGGACTGTGGTATTTTCGGGTTAAATTCTGATTATGTGTGTGTGTTGGATTGCATGCGCATGTCCATTCCTGATTTTGATCTTGGCGGTTTCTCTAATAAGGACACCGCCCCTAAAGCCCAAGATGCTTTGGCGAGTGCCCTATTTAGTAGAACTTCCCAGAGTTTGGCAGAGAAGTTTGGTCTATCCCCTCGTCAGAAAGCCGTGTTTGTTTGTCTCCGCGCTCCTCATGCTCAGGATTTTCTGAAAGCTATCCCCATTGAAGGCCTCGGCCAACACATGTCAGTTGTGGAGTACCAGGCAATTCTCAAGTACCGCCTAATGATCCCTCAGTTTCCGGTTGATGAGCCTTGTCCAGTTTGTCGCAAGGTTTGTTTGGATACTTTTGGTGAGCATGCGGTCTATTGCAAGGAGTTACCTTGGTTTAAATACAGACATGATTTGGTTAGGGATATTCTTTGTGATATTCTAAAGCGGGCTGGGATCAGCAATAAAGGAGGCTCCGGTGAACTTTCTGTCGGATCCGCTCGATGGGAGATCTACTCTTCGGCCAGCCGATATTCTTGTGTTTGGGTGGGCAGGGGGAAAACACGCTTGTGTGGACCTTACAGGAGTGTCCCCTCATCTTGTGGGGCTTAGGGACAATGGGTTTGTTGCTGGCCAGGCTGCACTGAAAGCGGAGTCAGACAAAGTCGCTAAACACGAGAAAGCTTGTTTGGAGAATCAACATGTGTTTATACCATTTGCTTTTGATACATTTGGTTCCCTAGCTCCGGAAGCAGCGGAATTCCTAAACAGAGTTCAGCGGGTCGTGAACAGTAATCTCTCGACCTCTAAGAGTCGATTCGTCTTTTGTAGGATCGGTTTTGCAATTCAAAAGGGGTTGCGGCGCAACTTGTTGCCCGTTTACCTGTCATTTGTTTGTAATTTGTTGTTTTGATGTTTTAATGAGAAACAAGAGAGGTGTTGTTAACATGATGTTTTGTTTCGTTGTATGTATATGGTGCTTGTCTTTCCCCCATTATTATATTGGAAAGTGTTGTTGGTTGATTAAGCGAATAAAAAGGTTTGGTTTGGCTGATACGATTTGACGTTTTCTTTTTAGTTTAATAGTATTGGTTGATCTAGGTTTAGTTTTGTGCTTATTTTATTAAACTTGCTTGTAGTTGATATAGGGCTATTTAAAAGCCCGTGGCTCGAGGCTCGCTCGAAGTTCACTCGAAAAATGTTCGAAAAAAGCTCGTCTCGAAGTTAACTCTGTTTTAAACGAGCTGGCTCGGCTCGACTCGGTTTGTAAACGAGTCGAGCCCGAGCCAAGGTAGGTTCGGTTCGTGGCTCGCTCATTAGTTGGCTCGTTGGCTCGCTCGTTTAACACGTTTAAATTAAACCCCAAATTATGTGTGTGTGTGTTTATATACATATATTCTAACATATCTAAGCAATGTTGTTTAATTAGTAATATGGTTACTTTAACGAAAGAAATAGATAGTTAAGCTATAGTTCTAATTATTAATATTGATTTAAAAGATATAAATTAAGGTAACTAACAATAAATCATTTCTTGTTTATTTTATAGTTCGCCCAAAATTACTATTCTATTTAAAAATTTTGTGGCTCGAGGCTCGCTCGAAAAAAGTTCGAAAAAAGCTTGGCTCCAATTTTAAATGATCCGGCTCGGCTCGATTCGATTTTTAAATGAGCCGAGCCTGAGCCCATCCTGGTTCGGTTCGGCTCGGCTCGTTTACAACCCTAAGTTGATATATAATGTGCTTACTTTTTTCGAATTGGCCAAATGGATTCCATTAAAAACTACAGGGTCTAACAAGTAACTAGATCTCAAATTAGAAGGGAAAAACCCAGATATAACACCCAACACACCACCAAAATGGCTACCCAAATCCATACATAAAATAATCCCCCCCGGAGTCGACAGCCTCACAACCCAAAGTAAACCACCTCAAACCAAGGAACCATGTGCAACTGAAAAACACCTAGCAATAGGCTAGGAAAACCCAAACATAGACAATAAAAAAAACCAAACCATAATGAGCCCCCCAGAAACGAAAAATACACACACACACACACACCTCACGAAATTAAACCAGTAAAGAACTGATCGAGGTGTCGCGCCTCGGTCAAAGATAATATTTATAAACCCGATTTACCCTCAACTATGAGTTAGTGGTAGTACGGGGTCGATCCACGAAGAGTCTGTGGTTTGCGTACGGACAAGATTGATTTAGACAGTTACTTAACTACTAAAACTTAAGGATTGATTTAGACAGTTACGGACAAGAGTCTGTGGTTTGAAAGGCTGTCGGAATGAACCGACAAGTTTTGATTTAATTACTTAACTACTAAAACTTAAGGATGATTGCAATGAAAGGAATTTTGACTGTAAAACAATAATGAGAAAACAAGGTTCACACCCGGTTCAACAATTGCAAGACCTATGGTTACTACACGTTTTAAATTGATTTAAACGAATTAGTTCATTAACGGTTTAGAATCACAAAGCTTAGGTGCCAATTGTTATCAACGTTATAGACAACGGACCACAATGCACTTCGTTACTTTGGACAACTGAAACCTATCAATTGACAAGGCATTAATACGCATACTCATTTCACGAAGTCAAATTTCATAACTCACTCGACAATTCGCAAATACAATATAAACGCAAGACAATTATCAAAAGATTAAATGCAATTCGAATTGTCACAAATCAAATGTTCAGCATGTAGTAAACCCTAGAAATCTTACAAAAGTCTACACCGGGGTGAAACCTCCGGAATTAGCCGCTCATGGTGAACGGAACACGATCAATGGATGATAAAGCCTTGAACTTGAACATGTTGAAGCTTGGAGATGAAGATGAAGTATGGTTAGAGTTTTGGTATGAGATGGTGATAATAAGATTGATGATTGGTGATTGATGGTGATGATGATGGATTAGGGTTAGAATCGAGATGGATGAATCAGATGGATTGGAAGTGAATTGAATTGGATTGGTGGAAGGTTATGGCTCCAAGAACAAGGTTCCAACTCCAAGAACTCGTGATACTCCAAAACAGGTCCAAAATCTTGTTTAAACCCGTCCCCAAAAACAAAAACCAAAAAATTCGCGATACAGCTTTAGGAGGCCCGTCGCCGACGACCAGGAGTGGCGTCGGCGACGGTATGCAGAAATCCCAAAACTCTCCGACGGTTTATCCTGATGTCTACGATGAACATTGGGCAACGGGGAGATTCCATGGGGCGTCGCCCACAGCCCATAGTGGCGTCGGCAAAGGTGCCTCTAAATCTTAATTTCTGATTTCTTTGTTTCTTGATTCCGGTTGATCCCGTTCGCGTTCCGGTGCTCCGTTAAGCTCCCGAATAGCTCCTTAAACTCCGTAAGACCTGTAAAACACAAACCTTATTAAAAGTAGGCTATTCGGAATTAAAATTCACGTAAAAACGTTAACTTAAACCATAACAAACACCGGCTTACACCCACACATCAAGAACCAACCAGACACCGCCCACAACCGGATGGAAACACATAAAACGACACCAAGAATGTGAACTCAGACTCACACCATAAAATATAATCGCCTCCCATAGCGGTGAACTGGTTTGACACCAAAACACACCCACAAGAAGATTTAATTGCCGGAGACCCAAGATATATGGCCTACCCAAGTCACAACTCTCACCTGCCCTGCCAACTACATGAAGGACTGTTACGTGAATTTGTTTCTTTTTGGTACTCGAAACCGACAGCCTTTTGTTTTCCTCAAGCATAACCCTGATGGATGAGATGCTTGCCATCGCCAGGACATTACACCAAGAACATACCGACGACCATACCGCCTTTGCATTACAAATAGGAGACTAGAAGATGGTCCGAGCCTTCCTTGTGAATACCGCAAATAGAACATAGAAGGGAGGGGAATGAAATGCCTCTAACCGAAAGAGAAGAGTCGCTATTTTCCCTTCCATCGCTCTCCATGTGAAGTAACGGACACTAAGCGACACCAAGTTATTAGTTTTGCTAAGAAAGAGTTAACAGTCAAGTCCCAATCGATACTCAAACGAACAGAATAATATGGCTAACTCCCACAATATTATTAGATCAAGAAAACTACACAAAAACTTGATTCTTACAATCCAGAATACCCAATCCATGGTATTTATAAGCTAACCTATCACATTAGACTTATACTAGGATTGCTCATATAATTATCCTATAAACATCCAAACCTTAATCATAATCAATTAGTTAACTAGGATATGATAATTACAACTAATTATTAAATCATTATCACATTTAATAATCTATAATTATCCACTGCTTAAAACCCTCCTTGAACCTTGCATGCCAAGTTGGTTTCATTGTTCGTAATTCCCAACAATCACCCCCAGAATTTCAAACTCGAATCTGACAAGTCTTCAACTCCAAAAACGATTGCTTTGCCTCGATTCTCTTAGAACTCATCTTGATCTCTAGCTGTGTTTTTCAGCTCCTTCCTAGCTCGAACTTTCTTACGATCTTGTACACGACTAGTCTTTTGTCCGCGACTCGTCCTTTGGTCATAAGAACGCGCAGTAGCATTGACTCGGTTGCAATCTCAAGCAAACACTAGCTTTATTGGATCATTACACGTCCCCACAGAATTTTGGCTCATCTTAAATTTAAACAACGGTCAAACTCATACTTGATTAATATCCCTTGATTAAACCAACACGTTTAACCCGATTAAAACAAAAGAACTAAACCAACTTGTTTAATTAGAAAAGAAAATACCCAAGCTTGTACTTCCCTTTCTTTCTTGAATCTTGAGACACCCACAGGCCACAACTATTTGAGGCTTCAAGTTAGTGAATTTTTCCCTTGAATTCCTTGTAACCGACAGCAGGAAAAGGAAATAATAATATTTTACTTTTGTGTTACCTCCTTTTTTTAATTTGCTCACAAGATAAAACTCATGCTTAAAAGCAATGTCCAATTCTCGTAAAACACCGCCACAACATGTCTTTCCCGACCTTAAGCAACCACTAATAATTCAAAGTTAAAGTTATCAATGATCGGCTTCCAATATTTCACCCTCTTCATGTTCGCTCCTAAAGGAAGGCCAAGAAAAGTAAACGGGGACATACAATGAGGTCGGCCAAGCTTGTAACGTCCTCAGCCACTCTTGTACTTGTGAAGGTTAACTTTAAGACCCAAACAAAGGTAGAAATACCTTAAAATCCGGTTAAGATTCAAGATATTTTTCTTCGACCATTCACCAATTCACCAATGAAGACAACATCATCCACATAACATAAGTGGATTAACATGGGACCTCCATTTGGTAAAGAAATTCATTTAAAGCAGTTCGTATCAACCACTTTCTTCATAATGACATCGAAGGCTTCCAACATGAGTACAAATAAGAAAGGCGAAATCGGGTCGCCTTGTGTAAGGCGTCGCAAGAGTGTAAATTCAAATGTTGGGGAGCCGATAACAAGCACACTAGACTTTCCCGACCTTAAGCAACCATTAATCCATTTTCTCCAAAGAGGCAAGAAGTTCATACTTTTAAGCGTATCCAAACGAAAACCCCAATTTACCGAATTGTAGGCCTTTTGGAAGTATTCTTTAAATACAAGAACCTTCTTTTTAGCCACCTTTGCCACCATAATGGCGATCATTCATTTCCATCTCCTCGTCCCCCATAAGACGTGATGACGTGGGTAGCTCAAAGTTTAGTAAACTGATCAGAGTACAAAGTAGCTTAAAAAGGTTGAAAGTCAAAAGGGGGTTCGAAAGTAAACAACTGTCATAAGCAGCAAAAGGAAAGAGACAGTGTCCTGTCACATCGTACTTAACGTGTGGACTCTCCCATTCGGCAGCAAGAGGAGCATGTGGGAGAGGGAACTCTATTATCCGCAGGTCAAAAGCCTTTAACCAACCAAAAAAGGCAAGCCCTCCACAACAGTCTTGGATCGTGAGTCAAGAGCTTCTTCTTATAGAAGATCATTTCTTCTATAAATAGTAGGTCCTCTTGAATCAGGAATACACACCTCAATTCTCTTCTCTCCCTCCAGATCTTGCTTCTTGCTTGATCTATTCTTCACTAAAAATAATAAACAACAACTTAGCATAAACATTCTGGGTTGAAGATCCTTCAATCCAGAATTCAGTATAATAATAATAACACGATCCAATTCAACGTATTGCAAACGTGGGGGGACCCCACGACTTGCGTTAGGTTATGTTGATGCATTTTGTGTTCCTCACTTGTCGAATAGGCTAGATTAAGCGTGTGTTGAATATTGTATAGGTTAGAATCGAACACACGACCAAAATACGGAGCGTATAGTGAAAATGGGAACAAGTTCGCCCGAATTAGATCTGTGATGGTCAAGTTCGCCCGAACTTGGCATGTGATGGTCAAGTTCACCCGAACTTGTCCTGTGAAAGACAAGTTCGCCCGTACTTGTCCTTAACACATTCCGGTCCTTAACACATTCCGGGCGAACTTGTTCAGCTATATATAGGTGTGTTGTTCATTTTGTCATTTATTTTTTTGCAATCCCTACGGGGAGGTGCTGCCAGATTCTCTCCAGGAACTCCGGCAGCTGAACTTAAAGATGTATACTCTTTCGGTATGAATGAAGACTTCCGTTGCATTTTGTTTCTACTCCTTTCTGTAATAACATTCTACCGAAATTGACACATTACGCACTAACTTCTGTCTAAAACCGCCTGATCACGACCTTCAATTGGTATCAGAGCTACGGTTATCACCTACGCTCATGAATTTGGACATTTATGGACATTAGGAGGGTTTTAGACATAAATCATCAAATAAACATACAATCCACGGACAAAAAGTAAAATTGAACGGATATGATTGTTAGAAAACCATTTTCGACCAGATCTATGGTGGAATCATCTCGAAATTCAAAGAAATAAGGATTCTGGATCGAAAAATGTAATACGCTCATGAATTTGGACATTTATGGACATTAGGAGGGGTTTTAGACGTAAATCATCAAATAAAACATACAATCCACGGACAAAAAGTAAAATTGAACGGATAGGATTGTTAGAAAACATTTTCGACAAGATCTATGGTGGAATCATCTCGAAATTCAAAGAAATAAGGATTCTGGATTGAAAAATGTAAAAAAGGGCTGGTTCAAGTTCGCCCGAACTTGGTGTTGGCCAACCAAGTTCGCCCGAACTTGTATCTTGGAGATCAAGTTCGCCCGAACTTGTATCATAGTGGACAAGTTCGCCCGAACTTGTCCAGGGAACCTAAAAAAATACATGGAAAAATTTTGTTGATCGTTTCGATGAGATGAGTGTCCAGGAAAAATTTGGCGATAGAAATTTGTTCGAGTTTTCGATGACCGAACCGGGTTTGTTCGAAGACACCGTCTGGAGCTTCAGAGTACAGATTTGGTGATACAGTCACAAAATTTTGAAGATAACGGGAGAGTCATTGATACCAGTGCAGAATGTTGATCATTTGGGTGTCGTGACTAGTAATGGGCCTAAACGTTAAATCCGCATTTGTTAAATACTGAAAGTTCCGGATTTGAGGGGGAATTTCAGTGAAAATTTCGGTATGGTCAGAATTTGCAAAAATGAGGGAGAATAAAAATTTTACGATATATGAAGATTCAGGCATTTTTGAAATTCGTGACTGCTGCAACAGTATTCGGGTGGTCACCGATTGCAGATTATCGAGAAATACAGAGGATTGAGATTCATTGGGTATTTCAAATTGATGTCTAGTTTGAAAGCTGGTGGTTTCATAACTGAGTCTTGGAGGAGTTGTTTATCAGACTCTGAGGTCATGGTTATGGATTGACACCTGAGACGCACGTATGGTTTGGAAGCACATACGACTGCCTATGTTTAACTCTGCTTTGCACATGAATTATTGACTGGACTAACTGCCAGGAGGTAAGGATGCTCTGTAGTTTCAGTTGCCCCGGGTTGTACGCGGTACCATGATTAAAGAAGATGATTTATGGGATCGGATCTTCCAGACAAAGAAGTGTACCAGTTGCTGACAAAAGAGGCTATACATTTGGGATTCCGTGATCACAGGAAGTTCAGAGTTTTCAGATTATGATACAGGTTGATGCTTAAGGAATGTAGGAGTTAGGTCCTGATCTCTGATCTGGGGTTGGCGCATACACGACTGCTTATCATTAACTCTGCAAAGCAGATGAACTGTTTTGCTCGGGTAAGCCGAAAATAGGGATGTTTTGTAGTTTCAAGGCGCCAGGTTCAGCGGAGATAGCTGTCACACCCCGACCCGCAGCGGAAAAGGTGATCGGGGCATGATTGGGTTTTCATCAAAGCTTATGACATTTATTATAACGTTTCATATTTATTATTACAATTTAAAGGGGATCATACAATCATAACTACAACATGTTCTACACATCTATCTAGACTTCATTATTTTCTTCTAAGGCACTTCCTATGTTTTCCTTGCTTCATCCTGTTCACCTGTATCATGTGTAAAATAAATGGTTTTTGGATCAACAAAAAGTTGGCGAGTGGATCCTATGAAAAATATTTAAACAAGTTATTGAATTGATTATAAAATAAAGTGCATAACCACATATGAGTAAATATAGATGTAAATTTATTCACAAAACACTTAATATTAAATATTGCACACACATACAACAATAGCTTGTTTTGAGGTACGCGTTGTTCAACTCGTCTCCCACGAGGAACTGATGGGCCTAATGAATGAGTTTTGAGGCACGCGTTGTTCTACGAACTGATGGGCCTAATGAATGAGTTTTAAGGCACCCGTTGTTCAACTCGTCTCCCACGAGGAACTGATGGGCCTAATAAATAATTTGCATACAAGTTGACAATATGTAATACATAACAACAATCAATATTTACATTCTAGGTTTAGGTCATAATATGGTATAGCACGAGTTTGAATAAACGAATTAGTTTAAGTGACACATGATACACCCAAAAACATGAATAAAAAGGGGAATTTGTAAGAATTCACTCACAGTGGTTGCGTTTCTTGGATTGATGATGAGTGCGCACGAAGTTGGATTTAACCACGAGTGAAACTAACCTAGATAATAACATAATGGTTCGGTAAATAAGCGGATTTTATTAATCAATTTTAGTAGGATTATTGGATATATTTTTGTGAGTTTAAGGCTATTTTTTAACTTTAAAAACGCTATTTTTAAGTAATTTTAATTGATTTTTAAATAAAATAAATAAATAAAAATAATAAAAAAAATCTTGACTTTTTGACCGCGCCGTTGACCGGTTCGGTCGTTCGTATGAGTGCGCTGGGTGAGACTCGAACCCGTGACCTCCCGTACGCGTGCACGCAGCTCTACCAACTGAGCTACGTGTCTAATCCGAAATATTTCTGTTTTTAATTATAATTAAGTTAATCCGAAAATCATTTATTTTAAAAATGATTTAATTGCATCAACTCGGTGCTCGCCACAGGTCTCGAACCCGGGACCTGTGGTTTAGTTTGGCACACAGTCCACCGCTGGACTGTGTGTCTAACTTGGTAAATATTCTGGTTTTTATTATACTTAACATCTTACTGTTGTGGATCCGGTTCAGTTTAAAAAAAAAGACATTTTATTACAGCGAATGTGTGTGTGTCAAGGATCGAACTCGGGACGTATGCATATTGTTTGCACACAGTCCACCGCTGGACTGTGTGTCTAACCCGTTCATAATATTGATTTTAATTAATCTTATATTATACACGACTTCGTCTTCTTTGTTCAAAACACAGACAACGGTTAACTAACTGTTTCTTGTTTAATTCGGTTAACGAACATGATGAGCAATCGTAATATATTGAACAGAAAGGGTCTGGGGATTGATTGTACCGAGCAGATTGTCTTCTTCAGAAATCCGGCAAAGATCGTCGGCTCTGTTTTGTGAAGTCTCTCTGTTCGGATTCAAAAATCAAATTGATTGATTAGATATGAGATTGAACTACTGAGCAATGATTATCAGTAGGTTTAAATGATCATACCGGCAAACAGCGAGATTCTGGAACTTTCAGAAGTTTTCCGGCGAAAACAGAAAATCCGGCAACGTCGTCTGGAATAGATTCTGGGTGAGGGATTGATGTTAGTAATAATCTAACAATGGGTTAAAACAGAAAAAAATCGAGGTATTACCATGTAGATGAAAGTCTCGGTTTTCTGGCGACTTGCAGAGATTTTCCGGCGAGTGAAATTGGTCGAGAATTGATGTGATTGTGAGCGAAAAGGTTATCCGAAGCTAGAGTGTGTACTTATAGGGAAGAACATCGACGAATTGGGTCTGATTACCGTCTTCATTCGTTAGTCAAAAATTTTCCGGCGGTTATGACTAATGTCGCGGACTGGACATCGGTTATAACCGATGGCGTTGTTAATTCTTACGTTAAGTCAAAGGTAACCGATGATGATTGGCGAAATCGTCGGATTTTCCGGCGTCAGCGGATTTGGGCGCGCTGTGTAACTGGGTTTGATTTCCAGATTTATTTTATGTATTAATTGTTTCAATATGTAAACAAAAATCACAAGTGGCGGAGAGGTTGGAAGGATGTGAGTTAAGACTTTGAATGATTCTCGGCTGACCCGGGTTCAAAATCCGGCTTCAGCATTTTATTTTTAATTCACTATATTTAATACATTTTCAAATATAAATTTTATATTCTAATATACTTATTAATTATGTATTGTTTAAAATTAATTTGAGCATTAAATACGCAACGAAATTTTTAACTGGTTGTTCGGTTAATAAACGAAGCGGGTTTGGTTAATCCGGTTTTTGACAGATGTTACAATAGCTATATATATATATGTTCTTATGACTGAAGAGGAAGAATGTGATTTTGGTCACGGACGTATGTGTCTCAGATTTGATGCTTTACCATATTATCTGTTTCTGATGAAGAATTGCTGATTGAGCAGATTACCGATTTGCAAATCTTTCTGAAGGGTGCTTAACTACGATTATGGAAATTGGCATTTCAGATTTTCAAGGGTATTCGTTGATTTGAAGTTTTCCGATCCGGTGATTCGAAGTTTCTATCAATTGCCAGTTGAGTTTTTGATATTTTAGGAGTGTGCGGAATAAACTCTCGATGCTCAACGCTTATTCAAAAAACTGAACTCGAATGCGGTCATCGTCGAAACAGAGAAGCTGCTGCATTGATTAGCTTCAAGTTGGTGGTTATTCGAAAACATTTGTCGATCAAACAAATCAGAGGAGGTCGGAAACCGTGCAACCAAAGATCTGAACTGGAGATTTCAGCGGAATTGAAAGTTGATAATGCGAGCCCGGATCATTAATTAAGGGGGAATTTGTTGACGCGTCTCGACGACATCGACAGACACCTTGATTGAAGTTGCAGAATATTCAAACACGGCTTAGAGATTTGAAGATCAAGATAAAGCTTCGACAGTAACGAAGAAGGGGGAATTTGTTGATGCATTTTGTGTTCCTCACTTGTCGAATAGGCTAGATTGAGCGTGTGTTGAATATTGTATAGGTTAGAATCGAACACACGACCAAAATACGGAGCGTATAGTGAAAATGGGAACAAATTCGCCCGAACTTGATCTGTGATGGTCAAGTTCGCCCGAACTTGGCATGTGATGGTCAAGTTCGCCTGAACTTGTCATGTGAAGGACAAGTTCGCCCGAACTTGTCCATAACACATTCCGGGTGAACTTGTTCAGTTATATATATGTGTGTTGTTCATTTTGTCATTTAAGTTTTTGCAATCCCTACGAGGAGTGCTGTCGGATTCTCTCCAGGAACCCCGACAGCTGGACTTAAAGATGTATACTCTTTCGGTATGAATGAAGACTTCCACTGCATTCTGTTTCTACTCCTTTCTGTAATAACATTCTACCGAAATTGACACGTTACGCACTAACTTTCGTCTAGAACCGCCTGATCACGACCTTCAGGTTAATCGAAACTTTTGAACCCTTTTACCTCGAAGATCTGTCACTATCATTGGTCTAATATTTGTTGTAGCAACAAGACGTATTGCCCAAGTTAATCCCCCACCTGGATATCACATCTTTCACGCCTTTGGTTGGAATTCTATTCAAGGCCACTCTCCAAACGATGAAATTCACTTTGATTGTAATACGTTTTTGCCAATTATACAAGTCTCCAAATTAAACCAAGCATTTTCAATTAATGATCTTAAATGTACGTAGCTACAACCAATATCTATCATATCCAGGGGCGGACCCAAGGCTTGACGTGGGTTGGCGGACGCACCCTTTGAAAAAAAAATAATTAGTGTATTATACCCGTTAAAATCCAGAAACCCCCACCCCATGAAATTTTGTTATCCCACCCCATAAATCCAGCAAACCACGGCGGAAGAAGACTGGAAAAGCATTCATAGAAATTTTATGGGTTTGTGGGGAGAGTTGCAGGAGTAAAAGAGAGGGTTATGTGAGGAAGATGAGGGTATTATGGGTAATCACTAAAAGGTTATGGGTATATTAGTAATTTTGCTTACATAATAAATGTGTAAAATAAAAGTCAATCTGACATGAAGGCTTTAGGCTTGTTTTGTACCTTTATACTTTAGTGTAATCCTTCATTTTACTAGAATTTTATCATATTTATTCTTATTAGTTTATTTCATTTCATTAGTTTAGAAAATATCTGCATGTCAATTTTGTTTATTCTTTTCGGTATTGCTTTTTTCTAATTATGAGTAAAAAACTATTATATACCCTATATAAATAGAGTTTCAGATTTTGCTATTAGGATATAAGGACATGATAGAAAGCACTTACAAATAATGTTTATCCTAGCAAAAGATAACTCCAGTTTACTTATTTGACTATCTAATAGGTTATTCAAATCATAAATATTTAAATTATAACATTGTTGGTTTAAAATTTGAGTTTTAGTTGCTCATACCAGTTAAAAAGTATCTAACTTGTTTTCTTTTTTTTTTTTTTTTTATATTTTGTTATGGTATGTTGTACTATGTATTGCTGATTAGAGATTTATTTTCTTAAGTTTTTATATTACTTTTGATATTTGTAAAAAAATATAAATAATTATGCTAACGCATTTTTGTTAGGGTCTTGAATATTAAGGTAGAATCATGGATGTTATTTAAAATAAAATTACATTGTGACTCAATCCGGATCAAGAAAACTAACTACATAGTGATAGACAAAAATCCTAAAAAAATCCGCATTCCATGAAAAAAATTCTGGGTCTACCACTTATCATATCCCATGATTTTTGTAGTAAAAATAAAATGCAATAAACAAATTAATATTATACTAAGATGAATTATTGTAGAGACTATTGTCTATCGGAGAAAACACCATGTTTTAAATTTTAATTCGAGACATGAGATATATATTTATTGAAAAAATGAAATAAATATTTGAATGAATTAATGCGACCCTACATGATAAAGAAGATTCACAATCTAAGCAGCATACAATCACACCCATCTCATCTTCACCCATCTATACATCTATCTATATGTTTGTCTATTTATATCTTCTCTCTCTATATATATATATAACACAGATGATCGACGATAAATATTAGGTGATTCAGCTGTGAAATCATCAAAAGTTAGCGATGGTTGGACCACATAGACCACAGATAGTATTATTTGGATCATCAATAGTTCAGCTCAGTTTTAGCAACGATGGTTGGGGTGCCATTCTCGCAGACATCTACGCTCGTAAGGTCCGTATTTCTGCTCTGTAGTTACCCTCATGAATTTTGTTCGGTTTTGTTCATTTGGTTTACAGAGAAGAACTATTTGTTGCATGATCGTAAATGTTGGTTCCATTTCCAAAAGTAATATATAGAGTTACTGAAATATAAATAATATAAATAACTGAAATGAAACCAACGTTTTATATATATATTTTTACTGAAATGAAACCAACGTTATATATATATTTTTTTAGAGTAAATTGCCAAAATCGTCCCTGAGGTTTGAGCATATTTGTCATTTTCATCCAAAACAACTTTTTTGTACAATATAGTCCTTTACTTTTGGGACTTTTTGCATTTTCATCCAAACATCTAATTTGCTTTATTTTTTCTATCAAACATTTGGATGAAAATGACAAAAAATCCAAAACTCAGGGACGATTTTGGCAAAAAATTCAAACCTATGGATGAAAATGTCAAAAATTCCAAAAAGTGAATGACAATATGGTACAAAAAAGTTGTTTTGGATGAAAATGGCAAACATACCCAAACACCAGGGACGATTTTGACAATTTACTCTTTTTTATATAAAATGTAGTATCATTAAAACAGTAAATTACATGGTGTTTACGTAGTTTAGCCAAAATAATGGATTTTGTTCAAGAGGTTTAAATTTTACGGATATAATCTTCAACTATCATGTTTGCTTTATGACAATAAGGAGTTCTCGGTTATTTTTTATTAGAAGGGATGATGAGGCACACAACATCTTCCGTTTTCATTGATGCTATACACCATATCCAAATTACATAAAGGTTCGTCTTCAAAAATGTTAAAATATATAATTTTTTTGGCTTTGGGTGAGATACGGAAAATGGGCCCTACCCCACTATAATATAAACTCATCAATCACATATATAAAAAGTAAAAATCCACAATATAACGATAATTGTTATAAAAAACTCATAAGTCAACTCGCATGTTGCGGAGGGGCCGTTAAACCACACAAAATAGATGTACAAGCTTTGAACTACTCACACGTGTTGCGAGGTGTAGACTCGCCATAGTCAGACCGAAACATAAAAATTATCGTAAAGAAAATAACTAAGTCGAAACGGTATCAAAATCACGTAAAAATGGAATAATAAAAAAAATTAATGAGTTGTTCGTCTATGCTTAGATGACTCTACATTATCATACATAATTCCATTTAAACGAAACTTATATCGACATGTAAATAAAATTAGAACCAACCCATTGCAATCCGTCATTTTATGCCACGGTTCCTCTTTATCGTCATTTTTATGCCATGGTTCCTCTTTATCGCCATTGCTATACCTTGATTCCTCTTAAATGTTAGTATACCGTGATTTAATCAGATATAAAATAAAATGAAAATTACTTAAGTAAATAAGTTATGAAAATTAATTGATATATAATTAAATTAGTTATGAAAATTTATTACCTTGGTGTTGTCTCAAAATGACAGACCCAATTAGATGTATGTAGGGCTGTAAACGAACCGAACGAACACGAACAAGGTCTTGTTCGTGTTCGTTCGTTAAGGAAATAAATATGTTCACGAACGGTTCACGAACACTTACCGAACGAGATTTTATGTTTGTGTTCGTTCATTAAGGAAGTGAGCATGTTCACGAACGCTTCACGAACACAAAAGAACACAAATAAATTTGACAAACGCGACGAAGGATAAAGGTGGATAGCCTAGAAAGTAACACTGGAACTTGAATCCCTTATTGTGAAACGGATGTCAATCGTACTTGGTCGATGTAAATAACGAGAAATGAAAGGGAAATGATGCATAAACAAGGTGGAATTGGTTTCCTAGTTTAATTATTAGGGTAAAAAATAAATATTAGATTTAATAATATAAAAAGTACAGATAAAATATATGAAATCATAAAAATCTTTAATTTAGACTACAAACATACGAACATAAACGAACGAATGTTCACGAACACATTCACGAACACCTTACCGAACGTTTACGAACACAATTGAACGAACGAGACCTCTGTTCGTGTTCGTTCATTTAACAAATCGAACGAAATTTCTTGTTCATGTTCGTTCGTTTATTTAACGAACGAACATAAACGAACTTCCCGCCAAACAGTTCACTGAACGTTCGGTTCGTTTACAACCCTAGATGTATGTAACATGTATGATAAAGGTTTTTTTTAAGATAAACAGGACCTATACTAATATTTTTCTTATTTAAAAATAATTACAAAATGAAAATATATGGCAACAATGGAGACTCGAACTACAGACTTCTGGTATACAACTGGCGCTCTTCAATAAGCTATAGGGGAACGTGTTTACGGTTTTAATGTAATAAATATTAATACTTCTTCAGACAGATAAACAAAACGAAAATTTTAAAAATTTTACAGGCCCCATTAGGTTTTTGGCCCTGAGTCGTCGCCCATCCGGCACTTGCGCAGGGCCGGCCCTGATTACATGCATACCCTAAACGGCCAAACGAGCTTGAAAGAGCTGATAATATCCAAAAGCTTTATTATTATGGATTTTTGTGGTGTGTCTGTTGCAAAGATGATCTTAGGAGCTGTTTGTTTACCTCTTAATGGAGCTCTTAATAATTCAGATATCATACTGGTTTAACACTTAATGGTTCAGACTGTTTGTTTCACGAACAAATGTCTGAATGGTCCAGACATATGCTTCGGAATGGTTAAGCATTATACTGAGTCTGAATGGTTAAGACCTCTAATCTGAATTGGTTAGACATTTGCCTCTAAACGGTTAAGCATTATACTAGCTCTTAATGGTTCAGACCTCTTACTGGTTCAGTACTAAATGATTCAGACCTCTTACAAGTTTAGCACTTAACCATTCAGAAGTTGTCAAACAGCCCCTTACTTTATTAGAATGCCTTCTACACATTTTTATAATAAAAAATTATTTTTCTAATGAAAAATTAATTGTTTACATGCATGGTTCGCTCTTGAACCACATACACACCATATATATGTGTATGTATGTAGGTGGATAATTTTGATAACTATGTTGAGTTAAGAAAACCTATGAAAACTTCGTTTAAATTAAAAAAAAAAAACATGGTTAACCCATATATAATATATATATATTATAATATATATTGTGTGTGTGTGTGGAAAGTAATATTCCTTACGATTTAAAAAAAACAAATTAGGTATGTGCAAAAGTGCATATCTCTAAGAAAAAAAATACATGTGTAGTATTTTCTCTACGTAAAAACATGCTTATTTACATAATTTTTTTCTACATCTGTCTTTTTTTAATCCTTTTTTAATTTTTACAAAGATTAGTAATATATAAGACATTAGAAAAAAAAGTAAATTATCTTTTGAGACCTAGTGTTTTAGTGATTTTAACTACTTAAGTCCAAAATAAAAAAAGTTTAACGCTCAGAGTACTTAACCACTCATTTTATAACGTTTTGAGTCCAATTTATAACACTTGTACTTTATTTTGGACTCAAGTGGTTAAAAACACTAAAATAGAGGGACTCAAAACGTTATAAAATGAACGTTTAGGGACCCAGGGCGTTAAACTTTTTGATTTAGACTCAACTAGTTACAATCACTAAAACACAAGAACTCAAAAAGTAATATACTCTAGAAAAAAAAAACAACACTTAAGGACTTTTATAACTCACTCTAGTTCTTAGTTTACTTATATATATATAGAAAAAGTATATTGTACAAAATGGCTTAACGTACATTACGTACGACATGTGAATTCGCATCCTTTAGTGATGAATTCGCATGGAGTAGAGTGAATTCGCACACTAATTTTCGTATGAGAGGCGATGAATTCGCATGGAGTAGAGTGATTTCACATGGGATCGGGCGGCTGAGATTATTGCATACTTTTGTAGGATAAGCATTTTGTACAATAACCAGCCCATATTATATGTATGTTTTTTTAATATTGTACAATAGAACTATCAAGATAGCATTTATATATAGTATGTTAATAGTAACTAGTTTAAATTTTTAATTTTTTTCTATTTCATTATTATAACATTTTATTATTATGATTAGTTTGTGCATTTCGGTACTGACCTAATCAAGTGTTAGATCTCCGGATTAGAAGCAAAAAAGGCTCACAAAATAGAACATTTTTTACTCTTTCCTTCAATTGTTTTCCTCTTTAATTGCGAGATTTGCTCAAAGAAAATATTTCAGGAAACGGGCTATTATGAATAATAGTTTTTCAAGAATTATGAGATATCGTAATGGTTTGATTACATTATTTTTAATCATGTATAGGAAAGCATAATAATGTGTATGGTAGGGTATGGAACACGTGAATGTCACAAATCTTGATTAAAAGTTAAAAAAAGCATAATGTGTATAGTAGGGTATGGAACACGTGAATGTCACAAATCTTGATTAAAAGTAAAAACAAAAGCAAGTTTTATAATTATATTTCAAAATAAAACTATCTAGACATTCCTAATGATATAATTACATTTTTAGCAACCCTACCATACACATCATGCTTTTTCTATACATGATTGAAAATAATGTAATCAAATTATTAGGAAAAAAGTATTTATAATAGTAAAATAATAGTTAAATAATAATAATTAAAAACTAAAAATTAAAACTGATATAGACCTTATTTTTTTAATATATTAAATAGGTAATAGATCATGTACAAGACAAAATTTTCATACGAAGTATTCGTAACAATGTGGGTTTGACAAGTGTTATTTCCAATTTAAGAAAAAAAATGTATTATGGTCTTTTCTTCCTTGAACCTACTTCACCCCTATTTTCAAACGGCTATAACTTTTCATATTATAATATTATTCTAAAAAAATTACGCTGTTTTAAGGAGCATTTCATTCTCATTACTTTCTGCAGATTATTGCTATAGTTTTCTTAACTCTAAAATTTTTATTTTACAAGCTATAAAGTTACGTGATTTGTGTAAGTTACGTGAATGTGTTTCAGTACGTAATTACATACCACATGCAAGCAGTAACAAATCCTCAATGGACCCTATATCTATAATCACGTATCACATGTAACAAATGTAATGTCACATGATTATATATCGGTATGTAATTACGTTATTATAGTTTTTTTATTGTATAATGTTTTTCTGATTAAAGTTATGCTTATAACGTGATTATATTAAATATAATAAGAGGTTAATTGTTTTATGCTATTAGGTGATTAGATCAGTAATATAAGTTATTAGGTGATTGTAAATATAGTGTTTATATTAAGAATTTGTTACTGCTTACAAATATGATACGTGATTTGGGTATTCTTTGATTATGTTCCGGTATGTAATTACGTACCGAACATAATCACATAAAGTTACATTACCACGTAACTTATAGCTTGTAAAATAAATTTTATTACAAATTATGGAAACTATAGAATAACATACTCAAATTAAAGAAAATGAAATATTCGTTAATATGATATATTTAAAAAAATACAATTATTTGAAAAAGTTACTGACGTTTACAAGTCAAAGTGGGAAAGTAGTTTAAGAGAGAGAAAATCATAGTAGACACCTTCTATGTCTTATTTAAATTATAGAATCTTATTATTTATAAAATTGTTTTAGTTTAGAATGGGACTCTATATGAACATGTGAATGTCACATATCTTGATTAAAAGTTAAAAAGGCAGGTTTTGTGATTATATTTCAAAATCATATATTAATTTAAATTATATAATAAATCTAAAAACTAAGAACCATTGACAGTAGATTTAATTTATTTCTTTATTGTTTAATTACATAATATTTTATATTATAGGAATAATTTAATTACATTAATTTCAATCATAGAGTATGAGCCATTTGAATGTGAACAAATCTTTATTAAAAGTTAAAAGAGGAAGGTTTTGTGATTATATTTCAAAATAAAACTATCTAGAAGTTTGTAAGAATATAATTACAATACTAATGGGATTTCTCGGTATATTGGTTCGGTTCATTATAAAATTTATATCAAAATGCTAAAAACAAATTAAACACCGTGTATTCAACTTTTTTAAAAATAATTATTAGGAAAAAAATTAAATCAAATGAAAATTAAATAAGTTAAAGACGTAATTATTTTAAGTTTAAAAGAGGAAATTGAAACTTCAAAAAATATTTTATTATTTTATTGTAAAGTGATTATTCATAGTCCATATAGTAGTTACTTTTTTTTACAACAATTGTAATTACATATATTACAACAAAATTTGTTTTTATAATTGCAGGCAGATATATTGTTACGTGGGTACAATGGATGGAATTCCAGACGTGCTGTCAAAGTCCTTGATCAAATTTTCCCAAAGGTTAATCTTCGTTAACCACATCTTTTCTAATACAATATATAATAGATTTACATACGTACATTGTAATGTAAACAAGGTTATTTAAACTGTTTTAATTATTGTCTTTTGTGATGATCCTAACCACAACTTACCCTCATACAGTAGCAAATATATATGCAAGTGTGAAATATGTAATTCTTTTATACATCATGTTATGCTATGAATATAATAGTGATCTAGTTTTATTACCATGTAGAATGCTCCTAGCCAGCCTTCACTGATGATCGTTTACTTTGGCGGTAATGATTCAATAGAACCTCACCCGTCTGGTTTAGGCCCGCATGCCCCTCTTCCTGAATATATTGAAAACATGCGAAAAATTGCTACTCATCTCCAGGTACATCTTCTTCAAACACAAATGAAGTGTATTATCAGTTTTGTAAAGTATAAATAAACACATTTCTACTTTCCGTTATATGATTATTTAAGAGTTTTATACAGCTAGCAACAAAAGTACTTTAAGAGAGTTTAGCTCTCATTTTACAAAATGTCTCGTTTTTCATTAATTAGATAATTAGAATTTCTGAAACATGTAACATCTAATTATTACTTGATAATTTGGACTTCAAATAATAAAAATAAATTTAAATTCTATCTTATGCAACCTGTTTTACTACAAGTTCTGATTATCTGATATGATTCTTTAATATCACATAATCATCTTCAAAAAGACACATCCAAACACACCTTTAACATTGACACTAATATGTAAAACCAGGGTCTTCCAGACATAACACGTATAATTTTCCTCGGTTGTCTGCCTGTGGATGAGGTTAGATTCGCGAGATCAGAGGGTACAATCTAAATCTAGTGATTTGTCATGTACAAACAGCTCCATTGGTCTTTCAGACACAACACGTATAATTTTCCTCGGTCTTTTTTTGGTTCAAGCAATAATACAATCTAAATATAGTAATTTGTCATGTACAAACAGCTCCATTGGTCGAACAAATGAGTTATGCCGGATATATTCAGAAGCTTGCATAGAGTTGTGCTGAGATGGGAATAAAAGTTATTGATCTTTGGACCACCTTTCAAAAACAAGATGATTGGTTGACTTACTTTACGTAAGTTTTCTGCATGATTGCATCTTATAATTTTTTATATTTTATTTATATTCTTATCATATAATCAATATTCAATACGTCGATATGGAAGACAGATAGACAACAAGGTGCGTTGCAAGTCATTTTTGCATAGCAAAACAAAGTCATTTTTGCATGACCTGTTGGATTGGAAAAAAATTATATGACTGGGATTTTAAGCGTTTAAATATGAACTTTCAAGTGCTAAAAACCACTTATGTTCAAAAACCATGAAACCAGCTGAACTGTTTAAACTATAGAAAAATTGCCCGGTTTTGGCTGGAATTAGAATAATACGATTCAGTTTATAGTTTAAAGCCGACACTGCAAACCAAACCTACCGAATAATTAGTAACAAATAATAAAAAAATTTCACACCAATCAATCTAAGAATTATAAATATATAAGTATTTGTAATTATAAAACGTATATACAGATTATTAATTAATCTAACCAAGTTCGTGCGATTATGTTGTTTTTTTTGTCACGTTTTTTGAACCCCTTGATACTTAAAAGATAAATCTCCAGTCTTTTTTTTTAAGCCTTCCATTTAGCTTGACTTTCGAAGATCTTGAAAACTTTGGAAATGATGCGATTCTAAAAAATGGCCAAACCTCTAAAACGTCAAAACCAAATCGTGGTTTTGTTTAGTTTATCCAAAAACACCATAAATTAAAAAAATGGGTGTGATGAGGTCTTCGTGACCTAAAACACTAATTTATCCAGCTTAACCCATTTTCTTATGAGTGGAGGCCACTTGTGACCTTTGGACAATGTTGTTTTACCTATTGAAATTATGTTTTCGAGGGGATTCATTTATCAAGTTCAGGAAGCAAAATAGTTGTTAAAGCGATACTAAAGGTGCTTAAAGAAGTCGAATGGAAACCAAGTCTATACTGGAAATCTATGCCCACTGAATTTTCGGAAGACTCACCTTATGATTTAGTCTATTCGGATGGCAAAACGACACTAAGCCCATCTGACTGGACCTTTCACAAAGAAACCGAATGGGACTAAAAACATGACCGATCTCAATTAGCTTCAAAACACGTGCATTCGCCTGTAACTAAGGCAATACTTTCTTTTGCAATAACTAAGATTTGTAGCACTCATCTCCAATAAATGCAACGCGTGATGTATTTAATTTTATTTATGTTTCAATAAAAGTTTTGTTCAAAATCGAACGAGTCAAATATATTTGTTTTTTTTACCGTGGTGAAATGAACCGGTATGATACAAAGAACATTGATGATGTACTGGTATTAGTTTTTTTAATAGTTTTCATGATGCTTTAGTATAACTTAAATTATAAACAAAGATGTATTTGCAATAAAGTATTTTTTTTCAGTATCGTAAGCTAGATCGAGCGTCTGTGCCGTGACGAAACGAATCGATAACATCCGAACAACATCGGTACTGATACCAGCATTCTTTTTTTATCATTTATGATCTATGTAAAACATGTGTCGATTGCTATACCAAATGATGGTATCATACCAATTGTAATAAATCAAACCGATAACACGGGGAATCCCACCAAGTTAAATTACGTATTTAAAACAATAAAGAGTAAATTACTTTTTAGTCCCGTTGTTTTAATGTTTTTAACCTCTTGAGTTCAAAATAAAAAAAGTTTAACACTCTGAGTCCCTAACCGCTCATTTTATAACGTTTTGAGTCCATGTGTTTTAATGGTTGACCGCTTGAGTCTAAAATTAAAGTATATATGTATAAAAATTGGACTGAAAACGTTATAAAATAAACACTTAGAATTCAGGACGTTAAACTTTTTAATTTTAAAATTTGAATGAAAACATAATAACTTAAAAAGTAATTTACTCAAAAATAAATATATATTTGATTGAATTAAAGAGCTTATTAAAGTAACAATGAGTAAATGCGATCCTACTTTAAAAAGGACCACCACAACCAAAGCATGCAATTATATTATAGTATTACGCCCATCACCTGTCTTCATCCACCGTTCAAAACAATAAATAAAACCTATGTTCTGTTCATCTATATTTAACTTCGATCAGCTGCCGGAATCTTGAAGAGTTCGCGATGGTCGGACCAGAAAGGCCACAGATAGTATTGTTTGGATCATCGATAGTTCAGCTCAGTTTCAGCAATGATGGCTGGGGTGCCATTCTCGCAGATGTCTATGCTCGTAAGGTATTTCTACTTTCTACTTCAGTTACTGTCTTCATGTTTGTTCGTTTTTTTTGTTTATTTGCTAAGTAATTGCATTATTTGTGTTAGTTGGTGTGTTTTTTAGAGTGACTTGATGATGATTCTTGAGAAAGATATTAAAATATTTTATGCAGGAGTTGAAACAATCAGTGAACTGTGAACCCTGATAAAAAATATCAATTTTGCCAACTTCCGTTTTTTTAATTTTTTTATTTTCAATTTGATGTTGGTTTTCCACATAAGACACGAATGGGGTGGGACTGTCACTGTGGATTGATTTCAATGGAGAGAAATAAAATAACAAAAAAACTGAAACCAAAATAAATAGAAGATGGGACTAAAAGGGTTAATTTGAACAAATCATAGGGATGAAAACCGTAAGATGAAGGGAATTATTAGTAGGGTTTTAAACGAACCGGACGTTTAACCGAACGGTTCGCGAACCGTTCGGTGGGAAGTTCGTTTAATAAATGAACGAACACGAACAAGAAATTTCATTCGTTAAGTTAAACGAACGAACATGAACAGCGATTGCGTTCGTTCGTCTATGTTCGTGAATGTTCGGTAATATGTTGTATTTTTGTTTTATTGTTTTTAGTTTTTATATATACAAAATCCTAGTTACATATTATATGCCTCCCCGACATCCCTCAATTGACCATTATCAGTAGGGCTTTAAACGAACCGAACGTTCAGCGAATAGTTTGTGAACTGTTCGGCGGAAAATTCGTTTGTTTAATAAATGAACAAACACAGACAAGACAAGAAATTTCGTTCGTTTAAGTTAAACGAGCGTACATTAACAATGGTTGCGTTCATTCGTTCGTTTATGTTCATGAACGTTTGATAATGTGTTCATTTATATTCGCTCGTTTATATTTATTTGTGTTCATTGGTTTTTATATGTTGTATTTTGTTTTATTGTTTTTAGTTTTTAAAAATACGAAATCCTAGTTATATACTATATGCCTCCCCCGGCATCCCTCATTTGACCATTTCAATTATAGTTTGGTTAAAGCCTCACGAACTTCTTAAGTTTGTGTCAATAATGATATTTGTATTTATATTTTTTTTGTGTTCATAAATGTTGTTTGTTTTCATTTATGACCGTTCATGGTCATGAACATTTGTTTTCGATAAATGTTGGTGAATAATTCATCAACGCGTTCATTTCCTAAATGAACAAACACGAACAAGAAATCTCGTTCGTGAATAGTTCATGAACAAACTTATTTCTTAATGACTTGTTCGTGTTCGTTCGGTTTATTTACAGTCTAATTATTAGGATTATTATTTAGTGCTATTATCTAATTAATCTAGTATTAAACTCATGTGTCATGCTGGTTGATTAAGACAGTCAAAGACTGTTATTTTCCCACGATTAGGCAGTTATGACGGTTGTAAATTGTAATCATACTGGTTCCATTAGAGGGACATGCTCCTTAGAAAAGTATGTAAAGATACCCTATTGTAATCTTATTTAGTTAAGGCAATTTCTATCAATTTCTGTCCATTCTCTTACTGCATAATTCCTATTCCATTCGATTGCTTGATCCTGATACCCTATAATTGACTCTTTTTTATTTTATAGCAGTTTCATGTATAAGTATAAACAATGTATATGTTGTTATTAACTAAGGCGGATATAGTGTTGCGAGGGTATAATGGATGGAATTCCACACGCGCTATCAAAGTCCTGGATCAAATTTTCCCAAAGGTTACACTCTTCGACCGTCACTTGAAACTTGTATCTTTCTGATAGTTACAGTGTCATGTAAGCATGATAATTCTTTATTTGCTGGGAAAATGGGATTTATGACATGATTGATTTTTCTGGTATATATACCTAAGCTAATGGAATAATATATCCTTACAAGTGTCTATTCAAGTATGCATTTCTTTTTATACATCAGGTTGTGCTATGAATATAATGGTCTTGTTTCATTATCATGCAGGATGCTGCTAGCCAGCCTTCACTGATCATTGTTTACTTTGGCGGTAATGATTCAATGGAACCTCACCCATCTGGTTTAGGCCCCCATGTCCCTCTTCCTGAATATATTGTAAACATGAGAAAAATTGCTACTCATCTCCAGGTACCATAGTCTTCAAACACAACTTGCAGTCGTATAATCAACTTCTAATGTTAGAATATACAAAAAGATTTCTGGATCTCGTTAGATGATTATTTAACCTGGCTTTATAGACTTTTCTCCCATTTCACAAAATGTTTCCTTTCTCATAAAAAGAAATTCTTTTGGTCATTTTATGATTCATCTATTGATTACTTAAATAATCAGAATTTCTGTAACCCACAAAAAAAATCTAGTTATTTGATAATTAGGACTTCATATAAAAAAAATAAAAATCTAAACATCATCTTATATAACTTGTTATCCTACAACTGATTTATGGTATGATTCTTCGATATCACATAATCACTTTCAAAGGGACACATCCAAACACACCCTTAACATTGACATCAATTTGAAAACCAGGGTCTTTCAGACATGACACGCTTAATTTTTCTTGGTTGCCCACCCGTGGATGAGGTCAGCCTTCGCGAAAACACAAGGTACTTTCATCAGTATTTTTTTTCTTTTTTAATTATTTTATTTGAGCATTAATCTAATTAAAACTAATGGTGTGCTGTCATGTACAAACAGCTCAATTTTAAGGGAACATGTTCGAACAAATGAGTTATGCCGGATATATTCAGAAGCTTGCATAGAGTTGTGCAATGAGATGGGGATAAAAGTCATTGATCTTTGGACGGCGTTTCAAAAACAAGATGATTGGTTAACTTACTTTACGTAAGCGCTTACATACCATATATTTTATTCCAATTTTATTTTATTAATGTAAATAAGTATTATGGGACCATGGTTTGAAGTGTTTAAATCTTAACTGTTTTATCTAAAATTATCATTCAACCTTTCGACAATATTACTGATGTAGAAGGTTTACGTTTTGCGATACAATCGGGGTAATTTTCAATCCTTTTATGCAGGGATGGGGTTCATATATCAGGTTCAGGAAGCAAGATAGTTGCTGAGGAGATACTAAAGGTGCTTAAAGAAGCCGACTGGAAACCAAGTCTACACTGGAAATCTATGCCTACAGAATTTTCAGAAGACTCGCCTTATGATTTAGTCTATTCAGATGGCAAAACGACGCTAAACCCGTCTGATTGGACCTTTCACCGAGAAATCCAATGGGACTAAAAACATGATGGATATCATAGGTTCAAAACATGCGCATTGACTGTGACTAATGGCATACTTTCTTTCGCAATAACTAAGATTTGTAGCAGTGACCTTAATTATATGCAACATGTGCCATTGCCAATCAGATTCCTTTTTTACATGCATGCATCTGTTTCATAGTAAATAGATTCATGGCTACCACACCTTGAAACTTCTAAACCACTGCCAAAAAGGATCAGTTTAATCTGTCTCATGGCCCAACCCACTACCATGCCTCACTTAGTTTGGCCCAATTCCTTTCCATGCTCAATATCTCCTTGGCCCAAAACGCTACCGTACTAAGTGAAGGAAATCCGTGGTATAATTTTACTTTTATTTTATGAACCCGGTTCATATAGGTGCATATTTATTTTGTTACAAGGATTAGTCAAAACACTTTTGACATGTATGCATATATATATTTATGTTAGTTAAAATAAATCTTTAACTAGTGAACAATATGTATATGTACATATTTAAACAACGGAAGCGTATGTAACAAAATGACATGAACATTTTATACCAAGGAACATCCGTAATGGAACAAGGTCACCGACATGCAAACAAAAAATATAAACGCAAACCATAGGGGGTTTTAGATATACCTTCGGTTAGTAAACCGGTTGAGACACCGAGGTTCAACGAACAAGTGCTAGTTGTCCGAACTAGCGAAACACGGGAACGAGTCGGGAAGCGGCGGAGGAGGCCGGCGGTTCTGGCGGCGCACGGCGGCTGCGGCAGTGGGGCGGAGCCGGCGGCGGCGTCGGTGGCAGCGGCGGGCTACCCGGCGGCGGTTCTTGACCGGTTGTGGGTGTATGTGTGTTCTTGAGAGTTTTCTTGTTTTCTCCAAGTTCTTCCTACATCTCAAAGCAAGACCCAAGACACCCTTTTATAGCACATGGAGATCCTTTGCATAGATTCTTATTGGTGGACATAATGCATGCATTCCAATTGGTGGAATGTGTGCCAAGTGTTGGAGGTCCCTTGCATGTGCGGTAAGTGGCGTAGCAAGTATACCCGTCTCGTCCGGTCAATGCACCCGCCTCTCAGTTAATACCCGCAACAATGAAATAATCTCGCTTATGATCATAAATATAATTATGATGTGTTTCGCATATTGTTCGTAATTACCAGTTAAACTAGTTAAGTGGATTTAAGTTCAATGCCCACGGTGTAACTCTTACGGGTCAAGACCCGGTCGGCAGCGTTGACTTATCGAACCGGACATAAATATCCAACAGCTCCCACTTGGACGGTTTCTGATAAGATCTCAACGCAGACAGCCAGTGGTGCTCTAGCTACACATAGCTGCCCCCAACAGGTCATGACACTTTAAAGTCACTAACCAAGGTATCTTCCCTTTAGCAACAGCTTTCTATTTGAAGATAATAGACTTATGGTAATCGTTGTCATCTATCCTTTCTGTAAAAGACATCGATTGAACAATGAGACATGGATCAGGTTGAATCTCATATGGTGTTCAATCATTATCGTTCTCGTTTAAGAATCAAAGTGGTCCAATCAAACACACAGTAAGTTTGGGTAAGGCCTTACACTTCACCAGTTTGAATCAACGAGGGCACCCAGATGTCTAACTGTTACATATACTTTAAGAGTACAGAATCCCATCTTGACTACATACAGCTCCCACTGAACTTCAGAGCTATTCCCAACCAGTGCCTTTATGACTGGCGGTTACGCGACAACGGTTGACACTGATAAAAAAATAGTCTTTAGTAAATGAGAGTTCTAGTATGTATCTCAGGTCAGATGATACTAAATGAGTATACCAAAATCAAATACATCTTATGACTAAGATCCATGAAGATGATTTGATGCGAGTTACATCCAACGTCATTCGTAATGAGGTCTGTGAGTTTGGAAGTCAACTCCTTGAGTCCAAAGTCAGAATAGTCTTAATTCAGAATCGTTCCCATGAGTCTGACCGACTACGGATAATTTAGAATACAAGATTTATGGATTAAACGTATCAAATTCGAACACAATTGTAGGATTCAAGAATTGCATTTAACTAGTAAATCTAAACGAATGCAAGAGTACAACTGTTTGATGTTCGTACATCCAAATACTAAATCAAAACATATCACTAGCTAATCTAAGCCCAATAGAGTCCATGTGACGATCATGTTTTTATTGAGTCATTGGCTTAGTAAATGGGTCAGCTAGGTTTTGATCTGTGTCAATTTTGCTTATAACGATGTCTCCACGTTCCACAATTTCACGTATGTAGTGGAACTTTCTTAAAATGTGCTTGGCTTTGTGATGGGATCTAGGCTCCTTGGCTTGAGCAATAGCACCTGTGTTATCACAAAATATCTGGATGGGTTTCATGATACTTGGAACCACATCGAGATCTGTTATGAACTTCTTCATCCAAGCAGCTTCCTTTGCGGCATCCGATGCGGCAATGTACTCAGATTCCGTGGTGGAATCAACCACAACACTCTGCTTGGAGCTTTTCCATGATACTTCTCCTCCGTTGAGAGTGAACACGAAACCCGTTTGTGAGCGAGAGGTATCTCGGTCAGTTTAAAAACTAGCATCAGTGTAACATTTTACAGTGAGCTCCTCATTGACTCCTCCAAATATCAAGAACATATCTTTTGTCCTTCTCAAGTATTTAAGGGTGTTCTTAACTACAGTCCAGTGGGCAATCCCAGGGCTCTGCTGGTAACGGCTCGTCATGCTTAAAGCATACGAGACGTCTGGTCGAGTACATACCATAGCATACATGATAGAACCAATCGCAGAAGCATATGGAACTGCTTCCATTTGCTTTATCTCACGGTCCTCAGAGGGAGCTTGTGATTTGTTCAAGACGGTTCCTTTAGTCATTGGAACACCTCCTTTCTTGGAGTTTTCCATTTTGAAGCGTCTTATCACTTGATTTATGTATGTGCTCTGAGTTAGCCCAAGAAGTTGCTTAGATCTATTCCTATAGATCTTGATTCCCAGAATGTAAGCGGCTTCTCCAAGATCCTTCGTTGCGAAACAAGATCCCAACCAATGCTTAATTTCCTTAAGCATGGGGATGTTATTTCCAATGATCAATATATCATCTACATACAAGATGAGAAATGATATAGCACTCCCACTAGCCTTTCTGTAAACACAAGGCTCGTCTTCGTTCTTGACAAAACCAAACTCTTTGACTTCTCTGGTCAAAACGAAGATTACAGCTTCGAGATGCTTGCTTGAGTCCATAAATGGACTTGTTTAGCTTACATACCCTATTGGGATATTTTGGATCGATAAAACCGTTGGGTTGAACCATATAAACATCTTCAGAAAGATGTCCATTAAGAAAGGCGGTTTTAACATCCATTTGCCAAATTTCGTAATCATCGTACGCAGCTATGGCAAGTAATATCATGATCAACTTGATCATATCAACGTGCGAGAAAGTTTCATCATAGTCAACACCTTGAGTTTGAGTGAAACCTTTCGCTACTAGCCGTTCCTTATAGGTTTGTATATTTCCATGCATGTCGGTTTTTCTTTTAAAAACCCATTTGCTCCCTACTTCCCGAGATTCAGGGGGTAGCTCAACCAAGTCCCAGACTTGATTGTCACGTATAGATTGCATCTCAGCTTTCATGGCCTCTAGCCATTTCGCAGAATCTGGATTAGAAATAGCAGATTTGTAACTAGTAGGCTCGTCATCAGACTCGGCTACTGTCAGGACTTCAGAACCCTCAATATGCCAAAGGTATCTATCGGTTCTTTACGAAACCTGATGCTCCTGCGAAGGCTTGTGTTCAAGTCTAAATTAGTGTCAACAATTTGTTGTGATTCAGACGTTCCGACCTCCTCAATGGTTCTTTGTGGTCCTTGAACTTCTTCAAGATCCACTAGGTTACTTCAAGTTCCTCGACTAAGAAGTTCATCTTCAAGGAATCTTTTAGCCTTCCTTTTGATGGAAATCGTATTTGCATCAGGATGGTAGAAGTAATAAACGCTTTGGTTATAGTATCCGACGAAAACAACCTTTTCACCTCGAGGGTCGAGCTTGTCATCAGAATCACTTGTGATGTACGCATTACACCCCCATATTCTAAGGTAACTCAAGTTTGGCTTACGCCCATACCATATCTCATATGGAGTGTTGTTCACCTTTTTGGTCGGCGCTAGATTTACGAGTCGTGCAGCAGTCATAAGAGCAAAACCCCAAAAGGAGTGAGGCAAATTTGTTCTACACATCATCAATCGAACCATATTCAGCAGGGTCCGATTTCTCCTTTCACACACGCCATTAAGTTGGGGTGTGCCTGGTGGAATGGGTTGTGAAACTATTCCACGTTCCTTTAGATGATCGAGAAATTCTAAGCTGAGGTATTCACCGCCTCGATCTGAGCGAAGCATTTTAATCTTTCTTTTAAGTTGGTTTTCAACTTCGTTCTAAAACTCTTTGAACTTTTCAAAGGTTTCATGCTTATGCTTCATAAGATAAACATAAGCATATCGACTATAATCATCGATGAATGTAACGAAGTATCTCTCGTGATTCCTAGTCATGGTTCTAAAAGGACCACATACATCTGAATGTATGAGTCCTAATAGATCACTAGCTCGTTCACCAACATGGGTGAAGGGATCCTTGGTGAGTTTGCCAGCTAAGCATGATTCGCAATCATCAAATGAGTCCGCTCCGGTGGATTCAAGAATCCCCTCAGATTGGAGCCATTTTATGCGTGCCTTGCTTATGTATCCAAGTCTACAATGCCATAGGAATGAATCACTAGTACCAATTTTCTGGCATTTAGAAAGGTGATATATGTTATTGTTAGGTTGAACATCAATTTCGTAAATACCGTTTCGAGGTTTAGCCTCAAAATAGTAAGTACCATTTAGATAAGCAGAAATAGCAACATCATTGAAAACATATCTAAATCCTTGTTCAAATAACAACGAAACTGAGATAATGTTCCTAGTCAAACCAGGAGCAAAAAGACAATTGTTCAAAACAACAACAAGACCAGAAGGACATGTAAGATTAAATGTGCCAGTTGCTAGAACTAGGACTTTCTTCCCATCGCCAACAATGAGTTCCATGTTCCATGGTTTCAGTTTCTTCCACTTCTTAGGCTCCTGCAAGACATTAACGATGTGACAACCACATCCGGTATCAAATACCCATGTGTTGCTAAAAACAGTGAAAAGCTCGATAAAATATATCAGAATAACTGAAGAAGTGCGTTCTCCATTGGCCTTCTTTGCTTTGAGCTTAGCAAGATACTCGGGGCAGTTACGTTTCCAGTGCCCCGTCTTGTTACACTCATAGTATTGCCGCTCTTCTGAATGAGGGGCTTTCACGGCTTGTTTGCTCTTGTTGGTGGCAGGTTTGGCAGCAACAGGAGCCTTTCCTTTGTTTTTGCTGTTGTGACTTTTCTTTGTTTTGGGCTTCCTAACACCACCAGATCGAACCATTAACACTTGGTTTGTTTTGTTGGAAATGTTCATCTCTGCCGTTTTGAGCATCCCATGTAGCTCTGGCACTGTCTTTACCCAGTCATTCATGTTAAAGTTCATAACAAATTAATCATAGTGACTGGAAAGAGAGTTGAGAATGAAGTTAACAGCCATCTCATCTTGGAGATGATAACCAAGTTTGTTTAATTGGTCGATGTAGCCTTTCATCTTGAGGACATGAGCACTAACTGAGGAACCCGCTTGCATTCTACAGCTTATGAGCTGTTTCATTGTGTCATAGCTTTCCTGACGGGCTTGTTTCTGAAACATGCCTTTCAGTTGCTCAATCATGTCGAAGGCACTCATGTCTTCCATAACTTCTGGAGATCCAGGGAGATGGTGGCTTGCATGTGGCAAGCAACTTCCACGGCATCTTCTTTATGTTTATCGAAAGCCTTCTTCACAGCCCCAGTATTGTTTTTGGTGCTGCTGGGATCGGGGTTTCCAAAACATAGAGCCTTTTTGTCATTTTGAGAACGATTCTCAAGTTGCGGTGCCACTCAAGAAAATTGGTGTTATTTAGTTAACTTTCTCAAGTATGGACTTGAGAGCAAAAGAGGAGTTTTTTTTCAGATGACACCTGTTAAGCAAAAATTTATTAGTATTTTAATGTATTTTCCTTATTTAGTAAGGTGAGACGATAAGGAACGAGAATCCGGTTAGAAGTTCTTTCTAAAGGCAGCTGTAGCACACAACATTAGCAAGAAGTTCAAGCGGACTGACAACGATTGTCAATTGTGAGAAAGCACAACTCCTTGGGTTTATGAGGTTGCGAGGACAACCTTTTGCCCTTGCATTGATACGTTTGGCCTCATCTATGCCACTTTTATTCTCGAGACAGCTGTAGCACGTAACACGAGAAGAAAACTAATAGTCGTCCTAAAACGGTCACATGTGGAAGGGTCGGATGTGTCGACGAATCCCTTGCACCTTGGAAGGATAAACTAGACACCAAGTGTCGTGTTGTGGCTCCAACACTGATGGTTCACATTATGCCCCAAGTGTTACTAGTAGTAGGATGGCATAGACCATTGATTTTAATTTTACCAAATAGGGTCGTTATAGTCGGTTTTAATTTAGATATTAAATTTGCGACTATACCAAAAGGACCCTTTCACCTCTCGGGACTATTAGTTTTAGATAACTTATAAAACTAAGTATGTCGTGACTTGTGTTGGGATTGAACCCTATGAAAGGAACAGATGATATAAAGCCAAGCAACACTATCCGAGCTTTAGTTCAACTATCAGAGGTTACATCCTCTGATGTACTTACACTACTTTCCATAAAGACTGCTCATCCTATCATCTGCCTGCCAGAGTTAACAAGGACAGAGGATAGGAATCAGAGTTTAGTCATTAGCTTAGTTAATCAATTTAACAGTGCCAAGCACTAATAGTTAGTATAAGCAGTGTTTAGAGTTAGTTACATATTGTTTCCTGTCACTATCAACCCTGACGTCATCAAAGATGCTCAGAGGTTAGATAGTTAGTATAAATAGGCAACTCTTGTAACCTTTAAACTCGTCTCTTAAAAGATCAACTTTCGCATATCATCTTCTCTGCATTTTCTCATTACCAAACTGAAATTGCAAAGGCTGAGGGGGAGTTTGTGAATCACATGCAAGTTAATTAACTTGAAAGCATGATGATGATGAAAACAAACGACCATTGCTTGTAGTAAAAGTTTTCCATCTTATTCCACTGCAAATCTCTTTTAGTTCAATCATTTTCCATTTTTGAAACAAAAACTACAAGTAATTCAAACTCAGATCCTAACAATTGGTATCAGAGTCTGATTCATCAAATTCGATCTAACAATCGATTTGGTTCGAACAGATCAGCTCTCTTGCTAATCAGTTTGGTTGTTTTTAGTTTGATATTCAGAGTTTTATTACGTTCAAAGTTTTTAAAACAAAATATGTGAAAAAATCGACTGAAAACACAGGATGCCAATTCTGGTTCCTTGTTCAAACCGCCGATGCTCAAAAGAAATGAATATTTCATTTGGAAACAACGGATGGGTCACATCCTTGCTCAGCAAAACACCGGTTGCTGGAGATCTGTTGCTTATGGACCTCACGTTCCAATGGTTCCAAGCACAGAGGATCCAACCAAGTAAGTGTCAAAAAATCTTGAAAACTTTTTGGAGCACGATTTCCAAAAAATTGAATTGGATGCTAAGGCATTTAGCATAGTTGCTTCGGCCTTACCCAATGAAATTTATGCTGGTCTACTCCATTGCAATAGTGCAAAGGAGTTATGGGATGCACTTAAGGAGCAATTTGGTGGGACTGAGGAAGTGATAGAAAGTAATAGAGAAGTTCTAAATCAGCAGTATGAAACATTTTGTCACTTGAAACGAGAGTCTCTAACACAACAATGAACGTTACAACTATCTCATCAGTGAACTTAGACTGGTTAACGTGGTTTTTCCTAATTCGACTGTCAATAGTCGTTTCCTTAGATCGTTACCAGATAAGTGGGAGACGGTAGCTTATGTAACGCGAAAATCTGTTGGGTTTAAAGAAATGTCGTTGACACAACTTCATGGGATACTCCTCACTTATGAGAGAGAGCTAAACCAGAAAAAGAAGTTGCAAGATTCTGGCAAAATGACTGATGTTACTCATTGGGTAATACAGCTCTTTTTGGCCAAGAAGAGAGTTCTGGCAGCAGTAAGGACCAAAGTTATGACCACTATATAGATATTACATCTGGTGGGATCTTTGGATCTGAAACATATGCACCCAACTATGCTTTTACTGTTAGTGGGGAAAGCCAAACCTCTGACAATCTATCCTTTGAGCTGAATGATTTACAACACATTGAACCTTCTGATCTTGAGGAAATTGGATATTTTGCACCAACTGGCCCTATTGAGTGTTAGGGCTAGTAAATTTTATAAGAGAACTGGTAGAAAATTCCCAGGTTTGCATGGGGGGTTGAAGGTTGGGCTGGATAAATCAAAAGTCAAGTGTTATAAGTGTAATAGGCTAGGACACTTTGCTAGAGAATGCAGGTCTCAAAGTTCTGGACCAATAGTGACTCATCCTGGCCCTGGACCTCAGCACGCACAAAACACTGCTCATTATTCACAATATGCCCCTGCTTAACATGTTCAAAACACCGCCCACTTTGCACATCCTGCTACCACTGTTCCAGTGCATTATGTTCAATCCACTGCTCCACAAATTCAATATGTTCAGGCACCATCTCATCCTCAAGTGCTTGTTCAACAAGCACCCATTGTTACACAACCTGCTCAAACCATTGCTAGTCAAGCAGAGGTTGGTTAACAAAGCTTTTTCACACAAAGTTATGTTGACTGGAGCAGCTTGCCTAAGGATTTGACTGATGAAAACTTTGCTTAATGGCCAAAAATGATGTTGAACAAAAATTTTGTTTAGTGGCCTTAAAGACAATTGCTGAAGGTGTTGAATCTGTGGAGATAGTGTCAAAATCTGATGAAGTTCAAGTTTGTGATGAAATAGTGGTTTCAAGTGAAGAAAGAGAAAATGATGCTGATAAGGAAAAGCACTCTTCTACTGATCCATGGAACTTTGATGTGTGTGAAGATGAGTGTGATTGTGCTCTTATGGCTGCTACAAAGGTATCACCTCAGATCCTTAAAGATCTATGTTCTGACAATGCATCATTGCTTTTGAAAACATCAAAAAGGTGAATGAAAACCTGAGAAACAAAATTTTAGAAGATGAACTAAATTTTGAAAAACTGATTAAAGAGTTAAAATCAAAGTTAAGTGAAAAAGATTCTGAAATGAGTAGCCTAAGACATGAATCAAGCATAACCAAGGACCAACTCCAAACTATGGTCGAAAAATACCAAGTTTGTAAAAAGGAGTTAGAAGAAACCCAAATCACTTGTGAAAAATGGGTTGAGTCCTGCAAAGGTTATGAAATTATGCTTGATGCTCAGATCAAGAGCAACATCAAGTTTGGTGTAGGTTTTAGAGCCTATGACCAAAATGAGAAAAATGTTGCTGAAATTGATTCTGAGTTGGTTGAAGTTGTCCCTACAAATTTTGCTGGTAAAGAGATAAAAATCACAGATAAAGCTGGAAACAAAATTGTTTTGGAAAAACAAGAGGTTTCAACAAAAGATAAAGAAATTGAAAAATATCAGTTTAAACCAACCTGGTCAGATGAATGTGATATCTTAGAGAACTTTAAGCCAATGGACTTCACAACCACTGATGGTATTAAAGCCCCAAAAGCACTGGTGATCCCTATCAAAGATGTGCCAGCAGAGGTTATAACCACTGCTGAGAAAAAGTCTGATAGGAAAAGAAGAGTAAAGATTAAAAACTTGTTTTGTGAATTTTGTGAAAAAAGAAATCATGTGGCTGCAGATTGTTTTCTTTTAAAAGCCTATGACATTAACAAAACTTGTGTTATCAAAAACTCTTCAAAATGCACCATCTGCAGCAAAACAAATCACTCAACTCAACAGTGTGCCTATCTCAAAAACTATGAACAAAAGGTAAAAGAGATCAAGGAAAAAGCACTTGAAAGAGAAAGTTCAAGTTCTGTTGGAAATAAATCCAAGCAGAGTTTTGAACCAATTGAAACATCTGTTACAAAAGCCTTAACCAAAACCTCTGTTCAAAGAGAGGTGCAAGTGACAGATGCCCCACCTTCAAACTCATTTCCAAGAGGGTATGGCCAACCTATTTATAAAAAGGTTCCTCATGCTTATGAAGGCTACAAAAAGCCTTCAAAGCAAAGAGTAAACAGGCACCCTTATGGATACAATCATATGATAGGTAATGGTCAAGAGCAGATGTTACAAGAAAATTTCAAAATCACTGACCATTGTCCTAGACTTGAGGCTGGACCATCTGTGACCCCATCCAAAACCATTTTGGCTTTGGAGACCAATCTTAATTGATCTATTTACTTAAATATGAAGGGACCCTCTACTTGCCTTGATAGCTTATGGTATGTAGATAGTGGAGGTTCCAGGCACATGACAGGATGTAGAGCCATTCTCAAGGACTTCATGTATCATGGGGGGTGATATATCTTTTGGTAATAACTCAAAGGGAGAGGTTTTAGGGTCTGGATCGGTTCTGACTGGTAAACTCAAGTTTGAAAATGTGAATTTGATTGACAATCTGAAATTTAACTTGCTGAGTGTCTCACAAATGAGTGACAGAGGATATGGATCCTTCTTCACTAAGAAAACTTGTCAAACTGTGGGACCAGAGGTTGTTAAAAGGATTGATCAAATCATTGCTGAGAGCAAAGCACAACTCACTGCACACAGAAATGGGAATGTGTATGTGGTAGATATGCTAAAAGATAATCCTATGTCTGGGACATGTCTATTCTCAGTTGCTTCTAGCAAAGAGACTGAGTTATGGCATAGAAGACTTGGACACACAAATCTTAAAACTATCACCACACTCTCAAAACAAAATCTTGTAAAGGCTTGCCTCACAAGCAATTTTCCTGTGATGAACATTGTGTTTCCTGTTTAAAAGGAAAACAACATAAAAGTTCTTTCAAATCAATTGAAGAGTCCAAAACAAGCCATGTTTACAATTGTTGCACATGGACTTGTTTGGCCCAGTGCAAATCATGAGCTTAAAACACAAAAGGTATTGCCTAGTGATAGTTGATGATTTCTCTAGGTTTACATGGACCTTCTTTCTTCATTCTAAGGATGAAACTGCAAGCATTTTGCAAAACTTTGTCAAACAAGTAGAAAAGCAATTTGATCTTCCAGTAAAAATCTTTACAAGTGACAATGGAACAGAGTTTAAAAATAGGGAGTTGGATGTTTTTTGTGAGTCAAAAGGAATTGTTAGACAATATAGCATTCCAAGAACTCCAGAACAAAATGGGGTGGTTGAAAGGAAAAACAGAACCTTAATTGAATCAGCAAGAACTATGCTAGCAGATTCTGGTTTACCCCTGTCCTTTTGGGCAGAGGCTGTAAACACTGCTTGCTATGTTCAAAATAGAGTTTTGATTAACCCTAGGCATCAAAGACTGCCTATGAGATTTTGTATAAAATCAAACCTCTGATTTCATATTTTAAAATTTTTGGCTGTCCATGTTTCATTTTGAACTTAAAAGATTCTATATCTAAGTTTGCAGCCAAAATTGATTGTGCTTATTTTCTGGGATACTCAACCACTGCCAAAGCCTACAGAGTTTTTAACTCTAGGACAAAGTGTATTGAAGAAACTTTGAATGTGAAGTTCATGAACTATCATCACTGAAAATCCCAACAAATCCTGCAGAGCTTTTTGATTTAGATAAATTCACATTTGCTGATGTTTCTATCAAGCTAGACAATGCAGGTACACCACAATCATCTGAAGAAGATCAAGATCATGGATATGACTGTGTGCTTCCACAAACAAAAGTCTATTCTTCAAACAGAGGATCAAGTGCTACAAGCTCTTGTGTAAACATCTGCCACTTCTGGGTCAACAGTGGTTGATCCTCAAACCTCTGCCAGTTCAAAAAATCAAACATCTGTTGATAAAAGTCCTATATCTGGGCACCAAAATCATCAGAATGTTACCTGTATACCCCCAATACCACAACCACCATTCTCATCAGTGGCTGATACTTCAATTTCACCAGCAGAGGTTAGCTCAGATGATACACATTTGCAGCCATCACCTCAAAATGCTATTGTTCCAAACCAAGGTGATTTGATTTATCTCAAAAGCCATCCAACAGATCAAGTTATTGGCAACATCAAATCTGGGGTGCTCACATGAAGCCAATCCAAAATATTTGTCTTTTTGTTGGTTTTCTATCACTCATACAGCCAGTCAAGTACCAAGAGGCACTGAAAGACAACAGCTGGGTAGAGGCCATGCAAGAAGAACTCCTTCAGTTCAAAAGACAACAAGTTTGGGAGCTTGTGCCACTGCCAAAAGATGTAAGTCTAATTGGCACAAAGTGAGTCTTCAAGAACAAAACTGATGAAAGGGGTATTGTTGTAAAAAACAAAGCAAGGCTCGTGGTTCAAGGCTACAGACAGGAAGAAGGTATAGACTATGATGAGACTTTTGCTCCTGTAGCAAGGTTGGAAGCTATTCGCCTGTTCTTAGCTTTTGCTGCTAACCACAACATAAAGGTGTTTCAAATGGATATAAAGAATGCTTTTTGTATGGAAAAATCAAAGAAGAGGTGTATCTCTGTCAACCTCCAGGTTTTGAAGATGCATTCCATCCTGATCATGTCTACAAGCTCAACAAAGCATTGTATGGCTTGAAACAAGCACCAAGAGCCTGGTATGAAACTCTATCCACTTTTCTCTTACCAATAGGGTTTACTAGAGGCAAAATAGATAAAACCCTGTTTTTAAAATGGAAAGGAAAAGATTTGATGCTTGTCCAAATTTATGTGGATGACATCATTTTTGGATCCACAAGCACTGCTATGTGTGAAGAGTTTCGAAAACTCATGGCAGCAGAGTTTGAGATGAGTGCAATGGGTGAGCTCTAGTGTTTTCTTGGTCTTCAAGTTAAACAATTGCACATTGGTACATTTATCCATCAAAACAAATATGTGAAAGAACTGCTTAAAAAGTTTGATATGGATGATTGTAAACCATGTAGCACACCCATGGCAACCTCCAAGATAGTCACCATTGATGGTAAAGATGACCTTGTTGATCAAACTCTTTATAGAAGCATGATTGGGTCTTTACTGTACCTAACTGCATCAAGGTCAGACATCATGTTTGCAACATGTGTTTGTGCCAGATCACAGGCATTACCTAGAAAGTCTGACCTTATTGCTGTAAAAAGGATATTCAGATACATAAAAGGTGCTCCCACACTTGGTATCTGCTATCCAGCTAATGGGAATATTGAGCTTTCAGGTTTTTTAGATAGTGATTTTGTTGGGTGTAAAACTACAAGGAAGTCCACATCAGGAGGATGTCAATTCCTAGGTGATTGTCTAGTGTCTTGGCAAAGCAAAAAGCAGGTTGCAGTTTCAACATCCATTGCCGAGGCAGAGTATATTGCTGCTGCTAGCTGCATTGCTCAACTCTTGTGGCTTCAAAACCAGTTGTTGGATTTTGGTATCATTGCACTAAAGACTCCACTCAAATTAGACAGTTAAGCTGCTGAAAATATCATAAAAAATCCAGTCTCTCATTCAACTACAAAGCACATTGACATCAGACATCACTTTGTGAGAGATTGCTATGGAAAAGGTTTGATTTCTTTGCATCATGTCCATACTTCAGACCAATGGGAAGATGTTTTAACCAAGACATTGGATACATCTACCTTTGAAAAAATTGATCTCAAGGCTTGGTATGCTAAACATAGATTAAAACAAGTTTTTTTGTAAATCCATGTGTACATAGCATCAAAATGTTTTCAGAAATTCACAAATTCCTTTAAAATAGTTTAAAATTGAAATTTTTCAATAAATCTTTAAAAGTCTGATCACAACATCTGTTTGCTCAAAACCTCTGATAGGCTTTAAAATCTTATCCACTAATACAGTGTATCCTCTGACTTCTATTTTTCACCTCTTCAAAACCATTGTTGGCTATCCTCTGATAGTGTTAACAAAATCAGTATTGTCCAAACCACTGTCCTAAAACAGTGTTTTGCCACTTCAACGGTTACTTTTCTCATCAGAGGTTACACGTGGCCAGATGTTAGCCATCCGATCTTGCAACAGATGCCACGTCATGCTCACTTTTTCAAAACCCTTAAAAAACCCCTGTTTTATCTCACCAGTGGTTACCCTAAACTGTGTTGATTTCAAAATCTCAAAACAGTTTTTCTCTCAAACACCATGGCTCCCAAATCAAAATCTTCAAAATCCAAAGATAAATCGCAAGAAGAACCTCCACCTTTCACTCTCATAATCAAAACCCCACACAACTACATTGCCATACTTGAAGAAAACGACGCAAATACTCGCTATCATCCAATGATTCAAATTTTGGAAAAGTCTAAATTCTTGCACATGTCAACCATCAAAGCCCCCATTTACATTGATGCTCTTCATGATTTCTGGAAAAATGCAAAGGTTCACTCATCTGCTGATGGTGTTCCTTATACAATAATTTTAAGAGTAGGGAGAGTGTTGATGCGAATTAGTCCCCAATTGATCTCTCAAGTTTTCAAGTTAAATGACATACAACACCCTGTGTCATTTCCAATTAATGATATCCAAGCAGAGTTTCTGGAAAGAGGTTATATTGGCCAGATGAAAGGTATGACCATTTTAAACCTAACTTTCCTGCTGAGATGAGATTTTTCTTTCACACCGTTCTTACTTGTCTCTCAGCAAAATCCACTGCTTTCAATGAAATCCCATTGAACATGCAATATATGGGGTATGCAATTTTAACTGACACCGATTTGAACTACTCCCAGATACTGTTCAATGATCTTGTAAATAATTTTAAAAACATTGAAAAAAGAAAAGCTTTTTTGATGCATCCACGTTTCTTGAGTGTTTACTTGCAGGATCAAATCAAAGTTCCTGAAAGTAAACAAGGCGCCGTGATTAACCCAGGCCGCCTAAATCATGAAACTTTCACCAGAATAACAAACCAAGATAAAATTGAAAAAACACAAGTAGAGGAGGCTGAGCAAGTTTTACCTGAACAAAATGTTCAACCTCAACCTCTTGCTACTAAGCTCACTGCTCTTGGTGATCAGGGCAATACAACCGCTGCCCTGAAACCCACACCAAAAATTTCCAAAAAGAAAACCAAAACAATCTCCAAAATGCCCACCAAACCTAAAAAGGGTCCTCTGGAAGATGAGATCCCAGAGGTTAACTCTGTGACAACACCAAAGTCACAAACCACTGCTGCTACTTCTTCACAGCAGATGGTTCAAAGATCTCCCACCGGATTTGAAACTCCTCATTCTTCGTCACAAAAGGAAAAGGTTGTAGACACAGGGACACCACTTTATGAAGATCTAGATCCACTTGGGTCTATCTTCCACAGCCCCTCTCCCAGGGCAATGTCGCTTTCTACTAACCACCTTCACCGATACCTTCACTTCCACCCACAATTGTACCATTGCTGAATGCAATTGATTTAGTTCAGACACAAACCAGCACTTCTCAACAACCTATTACGAGAATATACTTCATCCAATGGCTGGGTCTGATTCTTTATTCATTGCTAGCCCATCAGCAAATGAAGAGGCTACATCCCTTGGGTTACATGTAACCCTTGGTGATATTTCAACACAAGCAGCCACTACAATTGCTGAACTCCCTAGTTCTCAGTTGGACAATGGTTTCATTAATAAGACTTGGTTGAAGGCAACCACTGCTGAGGCAACAACTGTTACCTCTATTGTGGGAAGTCCCCAGTACCAAGACAAAGGGGCATCTATGTTTGAAGCTGTCCTAAAACCACTGCTCATGACAACATAGATATAACTACCACCACTGGTAGGAGTTCAGGTGATCCTATTAGATTAGGTGATGATCTAAAATACAGGGATTTGACGGAGAGAGTGACCAGAATAGAAAACTCTGTTGGTGAAATCAAAGATTTACTAAAGCAGATGATAGCTACAAAAAGTCAACCCTCTGTTCTATCCACTGCTGATCTCAAAGAAGCTCTTAACCCTCTATTTCAACATCAACAACATTATTTGGATTTACAACACAAGCATCATGTGAATAATGTTCGAAACATGTTTGAATCAAGGTATCAAGACACTGTAGCAGACATTAAAGCCATCAAAGCACATCTACTCACAATCGCTGGCCGTGCACTTCCAACGGTTATATTTGTTACAACAGATGAAGCCAAAAAGGGGGAGAAACCTTTGGGTCCAAAGAAGTTAACAATAGATGATGATAAGGCCAGACCAACAGTAAATATCCCAAGGCCTAATGGTTCAAAGAAGATTGATTTGACTGATGAAATTGTGGCCAAGGCAAGGGCTAGTCACAAGAAGAATGTGATTGAGGAGAGCAGAGTGTTGGTTGAGAAAAAGATTGATCAGCAAAAAGAAAAAGGAGAGGTTGGTACTTCTTCAAAAAGAGCTCCTGCTAGAAAAGCCAGGCAACCAACATCCACACCTCCTAAAACTAAGCCTGAAACCAGTCCAACCATTAAAACCTCTGCCTCTAAAAACCCTATCACATCTTCAAAACCACAACCCACATCCACACAAGCAGATGTTACAGCAACTGTACATCTATTGATACAGCAGAGGTTGCAACAGATGCATCTCTATCCACTGCCATAATCACATTTTCCCACATCAACTCAACCATTATCCACACTACCAAAAATCCCAAACCACCATCACCTACTTTAAGGTTTAAAAGGAGGAAAATCACAAAAGTGATAAATAATGATGAGATCTCTGCACCTCTTCCACTATCAACATCACCAGTGATCCCCACATCAGTGCTTACAACTTCTTCAACTCTTAAAGTCATTCCTGCATCAAAGTTGTATCCTCTTGATTTACCAGCAGTCAGGGAAGAGATCCTAAGTTTCTTTTCAGAAGATGACCCTGACAAAAGAATAATTCTATCCCTTGATGACTATCCAAGACCAGCAAACGTTGATGACTATCTAGAATTGAAAAAGAAGCAAGCAGAGGATATTGCCAAAAGAGAATCAGCTGGTAAAATGATAGAGAAATACAGATTATCATGTCCTTTCAACTGAGTAAGGTACCATTCTGCAAAACTTTGTCAAGGATCTGAGCAACCAATTGTCAGTAAGGGAAGATAAGTTGCTCAAGAGTGAACTCATTGAGTATATCATGGAAAAGAAGATGTATAAGGCAACAAGGCCACAGTTCAGGGATTGGAGCATAGATGAACTGAGGGAGGAAATCAACAGAATGCAAGAAATGTTGAAAGACCCTCTTAAAAAGCCAACTCCTCCCAACTGGGATTTATACAAGAAAGATATCTCTGAAAATTTCTTGAAGTTAAAGAGAATGAAGCAAGAACTGATCCAAAATCATTATGGTTCCAAAAACCATGTGATGAGATGGGGTGAGGTGAGGGTGATAGACACCTACAAAAGTATGGAAGAGAGAAGGAAAAAGGATCCATCCATGCCTCCCAAGCCTGATTACTCAAAAGAAGATGCTATCCTCAGAGCTCAACTCTCCAAAAGGTCCAGCTCAACATCTGCCCATTCCACACTTGCCCTGCAACATAGGAAAAAGCAAGGGGAGATGAATGAAAAGACTGACAAAGAGTTTGAGGATACATTTATCCAAAGAAGGGATTCTGAATATGATTAATTATCACACAGATGATACAAGTGCCAAGCTGGCTAAAGACTTATCAATATTAGCTCATTTACAAACCTCTGCAATAGAGGCTCCTTCAAGAAAGACCTAAAAATTCTAAAATGGAAGGTCGACAAACACCCATGAATTGACATTGCTCAAGTCTGATGGTGCAGCCACTAAACTATCCATGGAAGATGCTTATGAGCTTACAGTAGAAGACTTCCATGAACTACTATGTTTAGAGCTGGTGAAGGATGCTGATGACATGGAATCTCTTAACTTTGAACTTCAATTCAAAAGTCAAATAAGAGAATTCCTTCTGAGGAATAAAAACCAAGAATAAAGTGTTTTTGGCATCATCTGTTCCAGGAGGAGATTGTTGGGATTGAACCCTATGAAAGGAACAGATGATATAAAGCCAAACAACACTATCCGAGCTTTGGTTCAACTATCAGAGGTTACATCCTCTGATGTACTTACACTGCTTTCCATAAAGACTGCTCATCCTATCATCTGCCTTCACAAAGCTTCAAGGTCTGCCAGAGTTAACAAAGACAGAGGATAGGAATCAGAGTTTAGTCATTAGCTTAGTTAATCAATGTAACAGTGCCAAGCACTGATAGTTAGTATAAGCAGTGTTTAGAGTTAGTTACATATTGTTTCCTGTCACTATCAACCCTGACGTCATCAAAGATGCTCAGAGGTTAGATAGTTAGTATAAATAGGCAACTCTTCTAACCTTTAAACTCCTCTCTTAAAAGATCAACTTTCGCATATCATTTTCTCTGCATTTTCTCATTACCAAACTGAAATTGCAAAGGCTGAGGGGGAGTTTGTAAATCTATGCAAGTTAATTAACTTGAAAGCATGATGATGATGAAAACAAACGACCATTGCTTGTAGTAAAAGTTTTCCATCTTATTCCACTGCAAATCTCTTTTAATTCAATTATTTTCCATTTTTGAAACAAAGACTACAAGTAATTCAAACTCAGATCCTAACAACTTGAAATAACAAACTAAAATTAATAGTGGAGACTATTAAGTTCATGAGTTTTAAAGATGTGAGAAAAGAGGTTTTAAAACTCTAGTGGTTATAAAAATTTACAAGTTGCTAGAACTTGCTTTTCTTGATTTCATTTTTAAAACCCCTTTTAAAAATGCGTATTGGTATTAGGTTGATTTGTAATACATTTATTAAAAAGCAACCATAATAAAAAAATGAATATGTAAATCATATGGGGCATGGTTATGATCTTGCTAGAGCCAAGTAGCAAGATCAAAGGGGTCACGGTCACAACACACAAAACAACCACAAGGTAGACTTGAGTGCATCTTGTTGTCTTAAGCGACTCCCACTAACTCCAAGACTCCTCTTGGCATTCGGTTTTTCTTCGGGTCTTCGTATCAACAACATTTAACAGGTAAACATAATAAATACAAAAACCCTATCTATTACAACTTTAAACCACAAAAGGGGCCAAAACCATAAACAAAACCAAGCATAAAACACAACCACAAGGTCGGGCCCGATTTACATATTCAACATAACTAAAGGTTTATGGAGGCAAGTTTTGGTCAACCAAATATAAACAATTAAATATGACCAAAATATATTGCCTAAAATAAAATAAATCAAAAAACTGTAGACTTTTAAAGTTTGTGATTTATTATTCTGGTGAAAAATAAAGACCGGTTTCGGTTTGCATGTGGTGAGCATCGGCTCTGATACCACTGAAGGAAATCCGTGGTATAATTTTACTTTTATTTTATAAACCCGGTTCATATAGGTGCATATTTATTTTGTTACAAGGATTAGTCAAAACACTTTTGACAAGTATGCATATATATATTTATGTTAGTTAAAATAAATCTTTAACTAGTGAACAATATGTATATGTACATATTTAAACAACGGAAGCGTATGTAACAAAATGACATGAACATTTATACCAATGAACATCCGTAATGAAACAAGGTCACCGACATGCAAACAAGAAATATAAAAGCAAACCATAGGGGGTTTTAGATATACCTTCGGTTAGTAATAAACCGGTTGAGGACACGGGTTCAAGGAACAAGGTAGTTGTCCGAACTAGCGAAACACGGGAACGAGTCGGGAAGCGGCGGAGGAGGCCGGCGGTTCTGGCGGCGCACGACGGCTGCGGCAGTGGGGCGGAGCCGGTGGCGGCATCGGTGGTAGCGGCGGGCTACCCGGCGGCGGTTCTTGACCGGTTGTGGGTGTATGTGTGTTCTTGAGAGTTTTCTTGTTTTCTCCAAGTTCTTCCTCCATCTCAAAGCAAGACCCAACACCCCCTTTTATAGCACATGGAGATCCTTTGCATAGATTCTTATTGGTGGACATAATGCATGCATTCCAATTGGTGGACTTAATGCATGTGTGCCAAGTGTTGGAGGTCCCTTGCATGTGCGGTAAGTGGCGTAGCAAGTATACCCGTCTCGCCCGTCAATGCACCCGCCTCTCAGTTAATACCCGCAACAATGAAAAAATCCCGCTTATGATCATAAATATAATTATGATGCGTTTCGCATATTGCTCGTAATTACCAGTTAAACTAGTTAAGTGGATTTAAGTTCGTTGCCCACGGTGTAACTCTTACGGGTCAAGACCCGGTCGGCAGCGTTGACTTATCGAACCGGACATAAATATCCAACCTAAGTGTCTGTCTTGTCATGCCACTCGTAGCAGCCTCGTATCAGTTGACGAAAGGTTGGTACAACTTAGGCAAATCTCAAATCGTCATGAATACATCCAACATGTTTTGGGCGCATTTCTTGTAGATTAGACTCGCAGTACTCCTTGACATGATGGGTGACTTTTTTTGAATTTCTACTCGAGTAACCTAAAACAAATATGTGAGCTTCACGTGGACAAAACCAATAATATTGGTTGGTACTAGGGTAAATGTTACAAAATTGATCTTATCTAACATCCCTAGCATGTTTCTGTTGGACCCGTATGCCCAAGAAACAGCATATAACACTACCTCTGACTTATGATCCTAAAGGGCAGCACATGAGCAACGTTTATTAATCCAGTATGCGTGTTAAACCCTTTAATGCGTCAAGACGATTAAAAATCTTTTGTATAAATTATTAAGTTAAATAATTATTTCAATGTTTACAAAATATTGGAGTATTTGTTTATTATTTATGGAATTAAATTAATACTATTAACTGGATATTAAAATGCTAAATATAATTAAACGTTTTAGTTGATTAAAGTTTTCCATGTTTAATTTTATCAAAACCGTCCAAACAACATCGATAACCGGTACTGTATGATATCGATTTCATTTTTTTTAGATTAAATGAAAACAGTTTAGTTTTTTGTGGTATCATAAGCTAATAATAATCTATCGGTCGGTAATAGGTATACTGAGGTGAGGGTGACATTGGTTGGAGATGAAGTAGTGGAGCAGAGGGGTTGAGCGATGATGGGGTTATCAGATGTCTTTCTCTCTCTTGAGGAAAAAGCGATGGCGTGACAAGGATGTGAGGTTATAGGGAAACAACGGGACACACGGCTTCCAAAGAAAGCTTACAACAACTATAAACTTGAAATACACATGAAGCTAAATGTACAAAGTAAATTAAACAACCTTATGTTGCAAATTAATAGCATATATATAAATAAATGGTATATATATAAATAAATGGTTGTACCACTAAATTTGTTCTTACTTAATAGTTAGCACATAGTTTGAGCACCAAGTATTGGTGCTACTGTAAAGTTACAATCTAGCTTGCAAAATAAATTGTTATTTAGTCTCTATGATCATTTCTTTTTAACTATCTACAATATCACATCAAAGCACTAGTTGTATCACAAAGGGATATTTGCCGCAAACGACTAGTCGACTATTACTACGGCTTTTGTTTCATCTTCAACTTTTGGTTTTTTTTTTTTAGTTTAGGCCCAATAAAGCCTCATACGTGAAACTAAAGCGGAATCAAACCGTTAGTAATGGTTCAATTTGATTTGGTTCTAATTTATAGGAGTTGGGATATGATGGCGGTACGTTTATCTCACCAATAAATTATTCACATGCTAAGACCACACGGTGTGAGCGTGAAAAAGTGGTGTGGTGGCCTTTCCACGCTAGGAACACCACCCCTTGTGATGGCATGGTGAGGAGGGCGGGGAGCTTTCCACCGGCGTGGGAGGCATTTGGGTTGTGAGGTGGAGACTCTTAATTGGTAGGTAGATTTTTTGTGTGTTTTAATTGGTTGATGTTTATTTATTTATTATATATTTTTTTTATAAAAACGTCACTAACAACGCCGCTCCCACACCTCCCGTTTTTACACCACGTCCCATTTCTGACGCGTGCTTACGTGTCGTCTACATGTCGCATAACACCTCATTTTCAAGCCCCTTCACACCATATAGTCTAAGATTTATAATGAGGATAGAAGCTCAATGTCAACATGTTACATGTACATATGATCATGGTAGTAAAAATCCCGACTAGTCGCCGATTAATTACTAATCGGAGGTTCATCGGTTAATGGTCAATTAATCGCTAGGCGGTCAATGGTGGTCTTATTTTGGCCAGACGCGGTCAAATTTCAACCAATACTTAAAAATTCCTTCCAATTACTTAAAAAATAAGCCAGTGAGTGTTAAAAGATGTCTACTTTAGAAAACTACATATAAAAATGTGTGTGTATATATAACTAAAAATTACATATAAAAATCTCGATCCGATTAATCCATATTAATCCCGATTAATCGCTAGTCGATACCCCACCGCCCGACTAACGCTTAGCGACTCTTACAACACTACATATGATCTATCATGAAAGGTTAGACATTATCCTTTTAGAACACACAGAAAAAATTGATTGGGTAGTAGTTTTATTTTTAAAGGGTTTTATCATATTCTATAGTATTAGTTTGGTTTAAATAAAAAGCAAGTACAACAAATCAACAATTTCAAAAGATAGCTTCTTGATCCTAATCTATCGGATAAACCTACCTCTACAAAGCAAAAAAGGACCTGAAAACCTCCTTCTAACATCATCGAACCACAACAACACAGTAACAACAACCTCTACAGATATAAAAAAAAAGAAAAATTAAATCGATTCAGATCCAGCTAAACCTACTACCACAAAGAAGACTGTAGAAGCAGTCAGATCTGAATGTAAAACTCCTGAATGTAGCTAGAAAACTCAGATCTGCAGAGTATTGTCATCTTCCTTGGTACCGTAACCTCCCCAACTCGTGTATCTAAACCAATCCATCTTCATCTACACCAAACCAACCGAAAATGTCAAAAAATAACCTTGAGCTGACGAAAGCATGAACTGAAACAAAAACAAGGAAGAAAAGGAGAAGCAACAAATCTGCAGTGGAAACCAGAGCGTTCGGCGCCACCACCTCACCGGATACTTCGAAGCCGTTTCACTTTGCTATGTGTACCTGGTTAACTCGACGGAGAACGAAGGAAGATGAGTGTTTGAATTTTGATTCTTGCGGGGTTTGGTTTTCACCAGGTTTGTGCTTTTTAGGGGTTGAAGAAGATCAGGGTGTGCAGAGAGAGGATGAAAGAGCGGCTGAATGAAATGAACAGGGTTTGGAGAGAGATATAAACATTATATTGGATCCGGAAGAAAAAAACGGGTCAACAAAATCCGGTTCAAGGTCCATGCGGCATCATAACACATTAATACCATGTTCAAAAGTTGGCATGCTTTGAAGCTTTGTACAATAAGCTTTAAACGCTTGTACATGTTGAAAAGCGGCAAATGACCATTTCTGCCATTTGAATATACATTATATATATATACGGATGGGTTAAAATGACAACCACCACGAGTTGCGAGAACCGCGAGAACTTTTTAATTCGGGGTGAGTTGGACAAATTTTTTTTACACAAACGTAGATGAAAATATTATAAACACATCTGTAAAAAATAAAAGTAGAAAAAAAATTGTTGAGACGATAGTTTTGACTGATGCAAGTTATTTTTACGCCTGGCGTAGAATTAAACATAAAATTTACGCCAGACGTAAAAGAATTTGCATCAATCAAAACTACGGACTCGGCAATTTTTTTTATATTTTTTTTTACAAATGTGTTATTAATATTTTCATCTACGTTTATGCAAACAATTTTTGGCCCAACTCGCCTCGGATTAAAAGGTTCTCGCAGTTCTTGCAACTCATGGTGGTTCCCATTTGAACAGAATCCTATATATATGTGTGTATAATAACAATAGCTTATAAAATGATCCCCTTAGTTGTAACCTATCTATTGTCTATACTACAATTATCACGAGCATTACGTGTAAATATTGTATATTTAAAATACTACATTAGTTATTATAATGAACTAAATGGATCATTGGGTTGCTTTGTAGCCTACATATATAATCTCAATTCTATTAAAGTCCTCACACTTTTATTCAAACCAATTAACCATGGCACCCGCTTCTCAAATAGAGGTGGTAAAACAAGCCCATGTTATTTATTTTGGGTCAATATGGGTAAATGTTAAAATGAAATGGGTTAACAAAATTATTCATGTAGGTAATAATGGATTGTTTAGATACAACTTACATTTGTTTAAGGGTCAGGATTGGTCAAAAAAATTCTTCTGATAGGCCAGGATAGGTAGATAAGATATAAACATTTTGGTTGTCACATATACATAAGAATTCAATGGAATTGGAATTTGAATTCCATGGGTCAACAATCGCTGCAACCGACCAATTTCGTCAATAGCGGTCGCCCTCACCGCCGCCCCTTAACACCACCGTTGCCGACCGCACAATAGATATGGATAACTATTGGACACAAATATAATAGATAAATATGTGTATTGTTGTGTTATGGATAATTACAAGGAGTCCTTGGTTAGTTATTATTGTACTAATTGTCAATCAATAATGTTCTAGTTAATATGTTCTGTTTGAATGATATTTCATTAAAAAAATAACCGATATTCATGTGAATTAACTGGACTCATGAAAGCTTGCCATGTGAAACTATAATTTTTATAATGGGTTTCGAGATTAAATACATTAACTTAAACATCACTTCGTGAGAGGGGGTCACGGGTTCCATTCACTACTCCCTCTTCTTTAGTATTTGTTAATAAGAGGAACACACACACACACACATATATATATATATATATTGTATTATATATATATGTGTATATATATATATATTGCACGAAAATGGGACAATAACGTAATTTATTGAACAAATTAATGTAGTTAGCAAGGTGTGTAGGTGATGGGTTCCTGACACCCTTCGGGCGTGCAGGGGTGTGGTCATCCGTTGATTGAAAGTCGCCTTAAAAAATAAGGGTTTTGATATTGATCTAAGACATATACTCGCTTTGTAATCATTTAATAATTTAGTAGCAATTATCATTGAATACCATAAAATATTAAATTTTGATATATAGACATTTGTAATCGTTAATGTCCTAAGAGCCATTTTCTGTCACATTAGAGCCAACAAAGCATCATCTTTAGTAGCCAAAAGTTTGTGCAATGGTTAGTACCCTTTAATGCCATTTAAGCATTATTCAGTTATTTTTATTTATCATTTAATTATTCTACTGTTAAAATTACAATAAAACATAGTACAAACTTGTCTTGGTATTTGATTAAATATTTCATTAATTATTATTTAAAAGGTACACGTAAATAACAATACAATATTTAACTGAACCAAAGAGAATATTTTGTTTATGTCCACGTACATTCCTGCACCTACACATTCCCTCATCACTTTCTCTAGCAATCAAGAAGAGATCTTGCTAGAAACCTAGCTAGCTAGCTTCTCTCTTAACATATTTCTAATGATAGACCAGGTACCAACCAAATATGTAATTTGTTAACTAACTAAATGATAGGAAATGTAACACTATGCATGCTAACTAAAGAGAGACCCATTTATAACCTTAATTAACATATCTAAATACAATACATAATATTTGATTATCTATCACAGCACAACCAACCAGAAGAAAAGTATTTATCAATGATGCATTATAAATCTTGTAACTAAAACCAAATTACAATTTTTAAAAACGAAACATGTTCATAACCTGAACTTCATTCATACAACACATGAACCGAAATCTTAAAACGGAACAGGTTCATAATTAACCTGAACTTTATTCATACAACACACTTGTCCCCAGACTTCCCAAGTCTCAAAACACCAATGTTGATCTGATGCATCATGATCACCAACTTATTCTGCACTGATTGGAAGCTTCAGAGAAGATAAAATTGTATCACAGTTAGACTACGTACCATTTCAAAAAAAAAATTGGATTTACATGTACGTACAGTTGAATTTTAATCAATTTTAACTTTACATTTTTCATTATTATTATATTTAATACGTAATTTGGATCCTACAAACTAGTATTTAGAGCTGATTTATTTATCATTTTTATTATAATAATACACAAGTTTCTAATCTATAAATAAATAGTAATACCTGAGAGATGAGTTGGTTAGAGTGATCAGCAATAGCAAGAGGAGCACCATCTGTGCAAGTCTTAACTTCCTCAAACAGCGATCCGGCGTACGTTACAGTTGCAGTCGCAAATTTGAACTCGAGATTTTGGCCAACCGCTGTGACGTCGTACATATCAACCCATTCGCCCGACGGGAATTGATCCTTATGGCCTCTCATCCCGGTAATTTTACCGAAGCTGATCTTTCCGGTAAACACCGGGGCGTAGTAGTTGAGGTACACGTACTTTACGTAACATGGTTTCTTAAAGCGGATGGTGAAGTTGAAGGTGGGTGGGAAAATTCCTACGGGGAATAGATGAAAGATTCAACGGGATCAGGTATAAGGCCGGGCGGAAATCCTTGTAGTTGGAGAAGT